>CM031372.1:86788143-87249157 GCA_018208015.1 Medicago ruthenica
GTACTCATTAAGCGTACTAGTACCAGGAATATTATTATTATTATTATTCAAGGCCTCAGATAGGCATAAGGGGTTTAGATACCTAACATGATTTAAGTGGCTTATGAGAACGATAAGCTTAGAACCTTATATTATATGTTAAGTAACACATGATTATTTATGTAATGAATGCATCAGATATGCATAATTTCAGACAATGCATCAGATATGCATATGTTCAGAATGGTGTATCAGATATACACAAGCAAGTTAAGTTGCGTATCAGATATACACAACGATAAGAGGAGTCCGGTGATTAGCCTCAGATAGGAATTTTCACCGGTTATCAGAGGAATGTGCTTCGGGGTTACTCCACTCGGGGGCATTCCATAAAATGAACTCAGATAATAATGTTTGTTACACGCTAACATCTAACATGTATGTCCAGTTTATACTATTTATGTTATCAGGCATTATATACCTCAGATAGGTATCAGGTGGTGATCATAGGAGTCCCCTCGATCACTAAGTTATCAGGATATAGTCTAAGTTATCATGGCTATACAGTTATCAGATAAAAACCCCTTTATGAGAAAGGTTAAAGCTTGGCGATCATAGGACCCCCGAGATTGCCAAAGTAGGCATGGCGACCCTAGGTTCCCCGAGGTTGCCAACAGTAGGTTGGGCTGGAGCTCACTGAGACATTATGTCTCATCCCATTCCTTCTGATGCAGGTTCACAGGTTGCACGCAGCAAGGGTAAGGAGAAAGCTATGGATTGAGCGTGCCGGTTTTCCTGATGTTTCAATTATTTGTTTTCAGATGTTGTATTATGATGTATATTATCAGAAAAGGATATGTATAAACACTTGGATGTATTATTACTATGTGATGTAATATTATGAGATAACTCTCAGTATTGTAAATTAATGTATCCAGTACGAAATTTTAATACTCGTATAAGATCCTAGGCAATCTTTATATGGGTGTTACAAACAATTCTTTTCTGACCGTTTTGGTTTTCCTAAGTATCGTTTTCCTTAGTTTCTTTTCCAACTTTTGATTTGTTTTTGCGTTTTCTTTGGTTTTGAGTGTGAGGTCTAGCCTCCCTCTTTTGTACAGTTTTTCCTCTTTTTTAATAATATTATTTTATGGGGTCGGCGGCATAGGATAAGACTCGCGTGGAGTGTCAACCTAGTTAGAATGTCTATGTGTTTTCTTGATGTATGCCCCCCCTTGATTCAACCAAAAATAAAAGGGACGAAAATGAAAGAAAAAAATTTAAAGGATCAAACCAAAATCTAAAACTAACTTAATGGACCAAACACATAATTTAGCCTAAAATAATATTAAATTTAACTTATTGAATAGTGATAAACAAATGCTTTCCTTTGTATAAATTGTATGTGCCAAGTTATTTTTTTTTTAGAAGATATCATAACAATATCAAATTTAATTAATTGGTTAGGCATAAACAAACATTTATCCCATGTATGTATAGTATGTGTCAACAATTTTTTTAGCGACCCATTGAAAAAGATCGTTTAAAAATCGAAGTGTGAAAAAGTTATAGATAGTACATTTTAACTATTCTTATTTATATTAGTGTGTTGTAATTGTTTTCATTTTTATATGGACGAATTTTATAATAAAAAAAGAGGAAGGGATTATTAATTAAATTAGTTCTAATGGTCATTTTACAACCGCTTATGAGGAGATTTAAACTATGGAACTTGAAGTTACAAAGCTAAACCTATATCACTAAGCTAGAACCTCCGGTGTGTGTTGATGATATTAAATAAACAATAATTTTAAATAATTCTCTAGTCACAAATATTTGCCTTATGGACGAATAAAAAAATTATAATTAGTATTTTATAATTATTTTCACTTTAATTTAGAATAAATAAAAAATAAAATTTAACTAATTGATTATTGAAAAAAAAAAATAGTCTAGTGTATGCATACTGAAGGTGAGAAAAACACAAGGGGGGTTGAATTGTGTTGGCTTTTTCTAAAACTTTTCTGAGTGTTTAGCACTGGTCAGAGTCTGATGGTTCAAGGTCTGACTCTAAGTTTGATTGCAGCGGATAAAATCAAACACGCAGATAGAGAGAGAGAGAGCAGACACATAACAATTTATATTGGTTCCTCCTACAAACCAAAAGTAGTCCAGTCCCCTTGCACTTCCAAGGGATTTCACTATAATCACAAATGATTGCAAATGCTCAAGGACACAACCAAAAGACTTCTAAATACTCGAGCACACAAGCAAGAGACTTTCAATGCTCAATCACAACTGAAAGAGACTTCCAATGCTCAAGCATAAAAGCAAGAGACTTCTTAAGTGTTTACAAATAAACAAATTTGTTCTTACACTTGATATACAAACAAAGGTGTAAACAATACAATTTAGAACATACTATTGAGACTTAGAATTTCTATGATACAAACTTTGATAAGAAATTCTTAAATGTTCAATGCACTTTTTGATTTGACAGAGTAAGGGCATAGTTAAAATAGCAGAGTCTTGTTATTGTTCTTTAAGTCTTCCGCTTCTTATATAGGCAAGAATTTGAGAGACGTTGGAGAAGAGTGCTAGCGCATTAAGAGTCATTGAGAAGCTTCAAATCAAGGACGTTAGAACTTTGTCTGATATGGATAATTCTGTTGATTTGACATTTGAAATTCCTTTGTTGAAACTGGAATTATTCGTTCATTCTCTTTATCCTTGAAGTTCTTTGTATGTTTATACACGTGGTCAGAAGAAGACAAACTGTGCTATCAGAGTTTAATAGAGACAGCTACAGAAGACGACAAATCAGGTGTGGCTTCTGGGTCCCTCAAGATCTTCTATACTTCAAAGTCTGGAGGTCTTTGGAGTCTGATGCAAATTTCAGCTTCTGGGTAGCATCATTTCTTCTGATCGAAGGTGTTGACTTCTGGTTGATCTTTCTTCAGATCTTTTACGATAGTCTTTGAGCTTCTCTTGTGCTTCTTATGCTCTTATACATGTTCAGACCTTGTTAAATTTTAATCTAAGGTCCTGCACACTTGAACATATATTAGCATATCCAATTGTTCTTTAATATTTTGTTATCATCAAAACCTTAGAGGAATTGTACAAACTAATTTTGTTCCAACATTGTACACTCCAAAGACACTCTTTAATAACTTATTTAAAGAAAAATAATGTGAAAACAATAAACTGTGCAAAAAAATTGGTGTATTATAATTGTTCTCTTTTTTATATGCCAATGATATTAAAAAATATATTTATTTTAAGTAATTATGCAGTGGCAAAGATTTGTCTCGTGTTTGATTTTTATTATAAATTATAATTAGTATATGATCATGTTGGAACAAAATGTGTAAACAATGCCTCTTTTGAGTTTTGATGATAACAAGGTATTAAAAAGAAAATTGGATATGTTAATGCTTGTTTCAAGTGTGCAGGACCATAGACTAAAAATAATTCAAGTATAAATCAAGTTTGGTTCTGAAGGAACAAGTTTAAGAGCAAGGAAATATTGTTGGAAGCTTGTATTGCAAGTCTGAAGTTAAAGTCTTAGAAGTTGAAGGATCAAAAGCTGATGGATCAGAAGCTAAAGATTAAGACTCTGAAGTCTGAAGGATCAGAAGCTGAAGACTTGGACTCTGATGTATCAAAAGTCAACTGGTGTCACTGTCATCAAGGACATAGTACAACCACGACCTCTGCAAACTTCTCAGAGTCAGAAACGTTCTCTGCAATTTTGTCTCCTTGGACAAGACATCCAATCCATTTTAAGGTAAGGATTCAAACGGTATTCTTCATGGTATGCAGTCCAAATCAAGGAACAAATCAACGTTGGATCAAGCTTCAAATCAAACGACTCTATTGATGATCTGCCACATTCTCAACGTCTCTCTACTCCTCTATATAAAGGATTGAAGACTTGAAGAAAATTAGAAGACTCTACCAATTTCTTACAAGTGCCAAAACTTTGCTAAATTCGATACGCATCAAATACTTAGAAATTCTTACAAACTTTCTTATCTTAGAATTTCTTAAGTCTAGAGTCTGAAAATTGTGTTGTATTTTGTGAACACCACTGATAGTATATCAAGTGTTCAATTCAAACATATTTCTTTGTAACTCTGTTTGTTTAGAAGTCTCTTGCTTGTGTGCTTGAGCAATCAGAAGTCTCTTATTGTGTGTTTGAGCATCTAGAAGTCTCTTGCTTTTGTGCTTGAGCATTTTGTAATCATTGGATTATAGTGAAAAATCTCTTGTAAGTGACAAGGGGACTAGACTACTTCCAGGTTGTGGAAGGAACCAGGATAATTGCTTCTCTCTCTCTCTCTCTCTCTCTCTCTCTCTCTCTCTCTCTCTCTCTCTCTCTTTCATTTACATTTTATCTGATGCGTCTGAACTCTGAACTTAGTTTCAGATTCTGATCATACATCAGAAGCTGAACTAACTCTTAGTTTTTGAGAAAGAAAAAGCCAACACAATTCAACCCACTCTTCTTGTGTTTTTCTCACCTTCAGTTGGTATCAGAGCTCCAGATCTGATATTCAATCACTTAACAGTGTGTCAGTAAAGATCCTAAGAAAAACATGGCTCTAGTGAATCTGTTGGTTCCTCTCAACCTGCTCCCAGATCTAGAGCTGATGTATCATAAGATTATGGTACAGATGATAAGCAATCTCACTCTCACCATAAACCTCATATGTTTACTGGTGATCCTGAAAAAAATTTCATGGTGGAAAAGCAAGATGTATAGTCATATCATTGGAATAGATGATAGCCTCTGGGATATCATTGAAGATGGTATAACAATACCATTAGATGAAGAAGGAGTAGCTATTGACAGAAAAAGTCTTACTGATGCTGAAAGAAAGATCTACATAAAGCATCATAGAGTAAGAGGTATCATTGTGGATTCTCTGCCTCACAATGAGTATTTGAATCTAAGTGATAAAGCTACTGCAAAGGCCATCTTCACCTCCTTGTGCTCTAACTTCGAAGGAAACAAGAAAGTTAGAGAAGCTAAGGCTAACCTTCTGGTTCAATAATATGAGCTGTTCAAGATGAAGGAGGATGAAAACATTGAGACTATGTTCTCAAGGTTTCAGACTCTGGTATCTGGACTTCAAATTCTGAAAAAGATTTGCTCAACTGCTGACCATGTGAACAAGATCCTCAGAAGTCTACCTTCTAAATGGAGACCTAAAGTAACTGCCATTGAGGAAGCTAAAGATCTCAATACTCTTAGTATTGAAGATCTTATCAGCTTTCTCAAAGTGCATGAACTAAAACTCAATGAAGATGAACCTGTTAGAAAGTCTAAGTCTATAACACTTAAATCTAAAGGAAAGTCATCAAAAGCTCTAAAAGCTATAGAATCTGATGAAGAATCTAATGAGGGAAGTTCTGAAGAAGATTCAGAAGCTGAGGAGCTGGCAATGTTTTCCAAAAGGTTTCAGTACTTAGTCAAGAGACAAAAGAAGCTTTCTAACAAAGGTAGTGGCTTCAAAGGATCTGGTTCCAAGAAGGAAGATCAGAAGGGTTGCTTCAATTGCAAAAAGATTGGTAATTTCATTGTCGACTATCCAGAGTTACAGAAGGACAAATCAAAGGAGAAATCCAAGAAGACCAGCTCTAAATCAAGCAACTTCATAAACAAACTCAAGAAAAGTCTTATGGCAACATGGGATGATCTTGACAATGAATCTGAATCTGAGAAGGATGATGAAGAAGAAGCTAATCTAGCTTTAGTGGCAACAATATCTTCTGATACAGAGTCAGGGTCAGACTCTGAGGATGAAGATGAGGTATTTTCTGAACTTACTCAATCTGAACTTGTTGAAACAGATAAGGAACTTATGAACCATCTCAGAAGCAAGGTAAAACAATTAAAAACCTTGAAAAAGAAATATAACTTGTTGTCTAATGAAAATCTCAAACTTCATAATCATATCAATGAGATAGATGAAGAGGTAAGATATTTGAGAGAAATGGCTCATAAGAAATCTGATGAAGTCCCAAGTGAGCAAGAAATTGCACTTCAGGAGTTCATACTAACTGGAATCAACAGAAGCAAAGTTGCGTCTATGATTTATAATATTAACAGAAACAAGGGAGAAGGTATTGGTTTCTTAAATGATCCATTCAATCATTCAAAAGAAACAAACCTATCATCTTGTTCTAGAGATATTATGAAAGGTACTAAGGTATGTTTTGTACCAAAGTCGGACATTGCTGAGACTCTGAAATCATCAGAATCAAAGACTACTGAGTCTGAAGTTCTAAACAACTCAAAATTCAAGATTGTTGAACCAAAGGTGTTGATGAAAGCAGAATCTAAGACTGCTGAAATCAAAACCAAAAGGTTCTAAGTCAAAGATTGTGAGGAAAACAGATTCTAAACCTGAAAAGGCTTAGACTCTGAAAAGATCAGAACCTAAGACTAGCAAGCCTCAGATTCTGAAAATGTTGAGTCTTTAAGTGTTGGCTGCATTTTTTTTGGCAAAACCAAAGTATGGAATAGAAGCTTTTCCTTATGATGAACATTTCTTCAGTTGCAAGCTTTATGTTTTGAAGCCATTCAGAAGCAGAAAATGTCATCAGAAGCTGAATGCACTGTAGCAGTTCAGAAGCTGATTTCAGGTTCTGAAGCCAGCGTTGACTTTTGTTGACCACATCAGAAGCTGGGTTTTCAGATTAGTTTTTGCGCGTATCTTGGGAGATTTAGCAAGGAATTATCTTTGTACAAGTGCTTCTAGAATGCTGATTTATTTGGAGAAGATTTTATTGAAGATTTGGTTCAAAGATATGAAATTCGTAATTTCTGTTTTAAATCTTTCAAAGATACAAAACAGTTTTATTTGTTACTTGATTGGACCAATCTTATTTCAGTAACAAATCAATGCAGAAGATTAGTTTTATTTTGCAAGACTGAAGGCTATAAATAGAGGAGGGGCTGCTGCTATTCAAGACACGATTTAGAGAGTTAGAAATTCAGAAAATTGAGTCTGTGTTTTAACTTAGAGTTTATTGTGCACCACTCATATGTTTTGAGTTGGTTTAGAGTTTTATAGTGTTGTGATTCATTCTAAGCCTTTAGGTACGAATGAAGTCTTTGTGTTTTTGAAGTTTTTCTGAAAAACAGAGTGTCTTTGCTTAAGGGTTTCAGTAACAGGTTTGTTACTTGAATAGGAAGTTAGTGGTCTCTAATACTCAACGTGTTGGGTAGAATTCAAGACTAGGAGGAAGTTAATTGCTTAGGCTGGGAACTGGGAGTCAGTGTCTTGAGTCATAAGGATTAATTCCTATAGTGGAATTCCTTCCTGGATTGGTATCCCCCAGAGTAGGAGGTGTTTACTCCGAACTGGGTTAACAAACCTTGTGTTCTTTAGCTTTCCTGCACTTTTTATTTCTGCTACTTATCTGCTTTAAATTGTGCTAAGTCATTGTTCAGAACCTGTTTTGGTTCAGAACCTGTTTTCTCTTAAGAATTGCCTGGCCAGAATTTCAATTGGCATCAGAGCAGGCACCCTGCCTGTACTTTGGGTGAGATCCAGAGGACTTAATTTCTGGCAAGCATGGATAGAGAAGGAGGATATGTCAATAGACCACCCCTACTAGATGGCACAAACTATGAGTATTGGAAGTCAAGGATGTGTGCTTTTCTAAAGTCTATTGACAGCAGGACTTGGAAAGCTGTGATTAAAGGCTGGGATCATCCTGTGTATACAGACAAAGATGGTAACAAGACTGAGGTTCTGAAGCCTGAGGAGGAATGGACCAAAGCTGAAGATGATCTGTCACTAGGAAATTCAAAAGCTTTGAATGCTATCTTCAATGGTGTTGATCAGAACATGTTCAGACTCATCAAACAATGTACTGTGGCTAAGGATGCTTGGGAAATTCTGAAGACCACTCATGAAGGAACTTCTAAGGTGAAGATGTCCAGATTGCAGCTGCTGACCACCAAGTTTGAGAACCTGAAGATGAAGGAGGATGAAAATATCCAGGATTTCTATATGAATGTGCTTGATATGGCAAATTCTTTTGACTCTCTTGGTGAAAAGATGTCTGATGAGAAGTTAGTAAGAAAAATCCTCAGGTCCCTGCCCAGAAGGTTTGACATGAAGGTTACAGCAATTGAAGAGGCTCATGATATAACCACTATGAAGCTTGAGGAGCTGATTGGGTCTTTGCTTAATTTTGAGACTGCATTCTGCAAACAGCCTGATAAGAAAGGGAAAGGAATAGCATTTGCAGTTAATTCAGGAGCTGATGATCAACATGAGTCTGATGAGGAGGATAATGACTTATCAGAAGCTCTAGTGTTGCTGGGAAAACAATTCAACAAGATTCTGAAGAATGTTAACAGAAAAGCCAAAGCCAAAGGTCAGAATTTCAGAGTCAATAACAAAAAGCAACAAACTGATGAGAAGAAGACCAAGTCTGAGGAGAAAAGCAACCAAGCTAAAGGTGTGCAGTGCTATGAGTGTGAAGGGTATGGACATATCAAGTCTGAATGTCCCACTTTTCTCAAGAAGCAGAAAAAGAGCCTAGCTATTTCATGGTCTGATGATGGTTCTGAAGATGATGATGTTAGTGAATCTGATATGTGTGATACTGGTCTGGTTGTAAGGTCAGGAGCTATCTTGAAGAAGGAACCTGGTTTAGAATCTGAGACCTTTTCAGAGTCTGACTCAGAGTCTGAAGCCTCATCTGTGTCTGAAGCTGCTAAAACCTCATATGATGAACTAGCTGATAACTACAAGAAGCTGTATACCAGAAGTGCTGAGGTTTGCAAACAAGTGTTGGATCAGAAGGAGACTATTCTACAATTGGAGGCTGAAAAAGGTGAACTGTTGGTACAGAATTCAGATTTAAAAGAAGAAGTGAACCAACTGAACTCCCAACTTGATCAAATGAAGAAGCAAGTGAAGATGTTGAACTCTGCTACTGATAAGTTGGAGGATATTTTGGGGAATCAGCAACAAGGAAAAACTGGTTTAGGCTTTGTAGATCAGACTCAGATTCCTAAACAGATGAGTTTTGTTCCTGCTACTCAAACTCATGACTCTATGGTTGGAACATCAAAGAGGAGACCTCAGAAACAAGCCCAGATGTCAGCTCAGAAGCAAGCTCAGAAGAGACCTCAGATGCAAGGACAGAAACAAGTTCAGATGCTACCTCAGAAGCAACCCCAGAATTTTTTCAGAAACAGAAGGAGGAGGAATCATCCATGGGTTTGTCATCATTGTGGAAAGAAAGGGCATATCAAACCATTCTGCTTCAAACTTTATGGCTATCCTGAACATTTTCAGTATAGAAGAGTTGAACCAACTGCCCCCAGACATAGTGTTCAGAAGGTGTGGAAGCCCAAAGTTCAGAATGTTGGCCTGATTGCTCATACTTCTTTGAGAGCAACTTCAAAAGAAGACTGGTATTTTGATAGTGGGTGTTCAAGGCACATGACTGGTGTGAAGAAGCTACTGAGCAATATCAGATCATACTCCAGAAGTTATGTGACATTTGGAGATGGTGTAAAGGGTCAGATTCTGGGTATTGGAGATTTGATCAGAGAAGGTTTGCCCAGACTTGATGATGTGCTACTGGTGGAAGGATTAACCTCTAATCTGATCAGTATTAGCCAGCTATGTGATCAGGATTTGAAAGTGAACTTCAACAAGCAGGAGTGTATTGTTACTGATCAGGAAGATAAAGTTCAGATGAGAGGCTGCAGATCCAAAGACAATTGTTATTTGTGGGTTTCTGAAGAAGAAAGAAGTCTGACTTCTTGTCTTATGAGCTCAGAAGAGGAAGTCAAGCTCTGGCACCAGAAACTGGGACACTTGCATTTGAAAGGCATGAAGAAAATCCTAAGTACTGAAGCTATCAGAGGTGTGCCTAATCTGAAGATCAATGAGGACAATGTTTGTGGTGATTGTCAGATTGGTAAACAAACAAGAAAGTCTCATCCCAGATTAGTTCACCAGGTAACTACCAAAGTACTAGAACTTGTTCATATGGATTTAATGGGGCCTATGCAAGTAGAGAGTATTGGAGGCAAGAGGTATGCTTTTGTAATGGTAGATGACTACTCAAGATTCACATGGATCAACTTTGTTAGAGAGAAGTCTGATACTTTTGAAGTGTTTAAAGACTTATGTACCCAATTGCAAAGAGAGAAGGACTGTGGAATTGTCAGAATCAGAAGTGATCATGGCAAAGAATTTGAAAACAAGAGCTTTTCAGAATTCTGTGCCTCTGAAGGTATAAAACATGAGTTTTCTGCACCTATCACACCTCAGCAAAATGGTGTAGTTGAAAGGAAGAATAGGACATTAGCAGAATGTGCAAGAGTTATGCTGCATGCTAAGAAGTTGCCATATATGTTTTGGGCTGAAGCCATGAACACTGCATGTTATATTCATAATAGAGTCACTCTGAAGAAGGGAACAACTTGTACCTTATATGAACTATGGAAAGGAAGGAAGCCTACAGTCAAATACTTCCATGTTTTTGGGAGCAGATGCTACATTTTGGCTGACAGAGATAATAGAAGAAAACTGGATCCTAAGTCTGATGAGGGCATATTCCTGGGTTATTCAGTAAACAGCAGAGCTTACAGGGTGTTTAATTCCAGAACCAAGGTTGTGATGGAGTCCATAAATGTGGTTATTGATGATTTGTCTGCTGAGAATGAAAAGAATGAGCCTGAAGTTGTTCCAGAATCTGAAGCCTCAGAAGAACAAACTTCAGAAGCAGAAAAGCATTCAGAGTCTGAAGAAGCAGAAGATCAACCAGATCAAGTTCCAAATGGTAAAGGGCCATCAATTAGAGTTCAGAAGGATCATCCTAAAGACTTGATCATTGGAAGCTTAGATCAAGGTGTCAGAACCAGAAGATCAGATGCTGCTGCTACTGATTCATGTTTTGTGTCAAAGGTTGAGCCTAAAAATGTGAAAGAAGCCCTAACTGATGAATTTTGGATTGAAGCAATGCAAGATGAGTTGAATCAGTTCAAAAGGAGTGAAGTATGGGATTTGGTTCCAAGACCTGAAGGGTTGAATGTGATTGGCACTAAGTGGATATTCAAGAATAAAACAGATGAAAATGGTACTGTAGTCAGAAACAAAGCAAGGCTGGTTGCTCAAGGCTATACTCAAGTTGAGGGACTTGATTTTGATGAGACCTTTGCACCTGTGGCCAGACTAGAGTCCATAAGATTACTGTTGGGTGTTTCCTGCATTCTCAAGTTCAAGCTATTTCAGATGGATGTGAAGAGTGCATTTCTGAATGGATATCTGCAAGAAGAAGTGTATGTTGAACAGCCTAAAGGATTTGTGGATCATAATTTTCCTAATCATGTTTACAAACTGAAGAAGGCCTTGTATGGATTGAAGCAAGCACCAAGAGCATGGTATGAAAGATTAACTCAGTTTCTTGTGGCTCAAGGTTACAGAAAAGGAGGTTCTGATAAGACCTTGTTTGTGAAAGATGAAAATGGGAGTCTGATGATTGCTCAGATTTATGTGGATGATATAGTGTTTGGAGGGATGTCTCAGAAGATGGTCAAATTGTTTGTTCAGCAGATGCAGTCAGAATTTGAAATGAGCTTAGTTGGTGAACTGACATATTTTCTTGGATTACAAGTCAAGCAAATGGAAGATACAATCTTCATTTCTCAGAGTAAATATGCCAAGAACATAGTGAAGAAGTTTGGTATGGAATCTGCTGCTCACAAGAGGACACCAGCTGCTACTCATCTAAAGCTAACCAAAGATGAACATGGAGTATCAGTTGATCAAAGTCAATACAGAAGCATGATTGGGAGCCTACTGTACTTGACTGCAAGCAGACCAGACATTACTTTTGCTGTAGGAGTATGTGCTAGATATCAAGCTGATCCTAAGATGAGTCATCTGACACAAGTGAAGAGGATTCTGAAATATGTTAATAGCACAAGTGACTATGGAATCATGTATTCTCATAGTTCAAGTTCTGAACTGATGGGATATTGTGATGCTGACTGGGCTGGAAGTGCTGATGACAGGAAAAGCACCTCAGGAGGTTGTTTCTTTTTGGGAAATAACTTAATTTCATGGTTTAGCAAGAAGCAAAACTGTGTGTCATTGTCAACTGCTGAAGCTGAGTATATTGCTGCTGGGAGTAGTTGTTCACAACTGGTTTGGATGAAACAGATGCTGGAGGAGTACAACATTGAACAAAGAACTATGACATTGTTTTGTGACAATTTGAGTGCCATCAACATCTCTAAGAATCCAATTCAGCACAGCAGAACCAAACACATAGACATCAGGCATCATTTTATCAGAAACCTTGTGGAAGATAAAGTTATTCAGCTGGAACATGTAGCTACTGAAGAACAAGTTGCTGACATTTTCACAAAGGCCTTGGATGCTAAGCAGTTTGAAAACTTAAGGAGCAAGTTAGGTGTGTGTTTGCATGAAGAATTCTAGCAATTAAAGCAAACTGGATGTGAGGAAGATAGAGTACCTGCCAGCTTTGTTAATGCTAAGTGTGATCCTGTCTCTGATACTAAGTCTGAAGTTCAAACTGGGACAGTAGTTGAAGATGTTTGTGCAGTTTTCCTTCCCTATTTGAAGACTATGATTTGTCAGAATTTTGTGGCTAAAAAGGGGGAGAAAATCTTATGTAATGTGTTGGCTCTGATACTAAAAGTCTTATGCAAAGTGTTGCTGCTCAGAAGTACAAATTTCAGATGTTCAGTTCTCAGTGTGGTTCAGAAGTTATTTGTGAAGCTCAGAATTCATAACCAATGCAACAAGTGCTGTCAAGATGTCATTGAGGGGGAATATGTGTCTCAGGGGGAGTACAAGATTGTTATGATCCTGAGTGTTTGTGGTCCTGAAGAACAATTGTGTTCAACTCCTGAAGGGTTGGCTCTAATATGCTCTGATACCATAAATTCAGAAGTATGGGGGAGTTTGATGTATGCTGAGTGTATGTTGAGTTGCAGGGGGAGTGTGTGTGATGATCAGGAGTTGATCAGTAGCTCTGATACCTTGAAGTAGCTCTGATACCATGGTTGTGATGATCAGTACTTGGTTTATGTGTGCTTCAGGAGTCAGAAGCTGAAGATGTTGTTTAACATAGCTCAGAAAGTGTTTTGTCCGCTGCCTAAACTGATTGCTATGATATATTATTGTGGAGTTCTTCATTGCTGAGTTGATTATAAGGGAGATTGAAGAACTTGGATGGTTTTTAGCCAAAAATTTGCCAAAGGGGGAGATTGTTGAGTCTTTAAGTGTTGGCTGCATTTTTTTTGGCAAAACCAAAGTATGGAATAGAAGCTTTTCCTTATGATGAACATTTCTTCAGTTGCAAGCTTTATGTTTTGAAGCCATTCAGAAGCAGAAAATGTCATCAGAAGCTGAATGCACTGTAGCAGTTCAGAAGCTGATTTCAGGTTCTGAAGCCAGCGTTGACTTTTGTTGACCACATCAGAAGCTGGGTTTTCAGATTAGTTTTTGCGCGTATCTTGGGAGATTTAGCAAGGAATTATCTTTGTACAAGTGCTTCTAGAATGCTGATTTATTTGGAGAAGATTTTATTGAAGATTTGGTTCAAAGATATGAAATTCGTAATTTCTGTTTTAAATCTTTCAAAGATACAAAACAGTTTTATTTGTTACTTGATTGGACCAATCTTATTTCAGTAACAAATCAATGCAGAAGATTAGTTTTATTTTGCAAGACTGAAGGCTATAAATAGAGGAGGGGCTGCTGCTATTCAAGACACGATTTAGAGAGTTAGAAATTCAGAAAATTGAGTCTGTGTTTTAACTTAGAGTTTATTGTGCACCACTCATATGTTTTGAGTTGGTTTAGAGTTTTATAGTGTTGTGATTCATTCTAAGCCTTTAGGTACGAATGAAGTCTTTGTGTTTTTGAAGTTTTTCTGAAAAACAGAGTGTCTTTGCTTAAGGGTTTCAGTAACAGGTTTGTTACTTGAATAGGAAGTTAGTGGTCTCTAATACTCAACGTGTTGGGTAGAATTCAAGACTAGGAGGAAGTTAATTGCTTAGGCTGGGAACTGGGAGTCAGTGTCTTGAGTCATAAGGATTAATTCCTATAGTGGAATTCCTTCCTGGATTGGTATCCCCCAGAGTAGGAGGTGTTTACTCCGAACTGGGTTAACAAACCTTGTGTTCTTTAGCTTTCCTGCACTTTTTATTTCTGCTACTTATCTGCTTTAAATTGTGCTAAGTCATTGTTCAGAACCTGTTTTGGTTCAGAACCTGTTTTCTCTTAAGAATTGCCTGGCCAGAATTTCAGAAAAGACAAGACTCACATTTTCAAAAAGCTGTGTTTAGGAAACCTTCAAAGGATACTAAACCAGTTTATGCAAAACCTTTTAAAACTCAGAATGTCAGACACAAGGTGCAAAATAAATCATATCCTTTCAGAATAACCAAAGAGGACCCATAAAGATATGGGTACATAAGTATGAAATCATTGATGTTGCAGATATGCTTAAGAGTAAAAGAAAAGGCAAGATCATGGTACCTGGACAGTGGCTGCTCGCGACACATCACAGGAGAAAGGTCTATGTTCCAAACTCTAACCATGAAAGATGGAGGAACTGTGGGATTTGGAGGAAACCAGAAAGGCAAGATCATTGGTACTGGTAAGATAGGTAATTCTTCCATCTCCATTAATAATGTTTGGTTAATAGATGGACTAAGACATAACCTACTTAGCATAAGTCAATTTTGTGATAGTGGTTGTGATGTCTTGTTTGATAACAACACATGTACAGTAATCAACAACAAAGATAAGTTTGTTGTGTTCAAGGGAAAGAGAAAGAACAATGTCTATAAGATTGATTTTTCAGAACTGGTTGATCAGAAGGTAGTTTGTCTTCTGTCAGTGAGTGATGAGAAATGGGTATGGCACAAAAGGTTGGGACATGCTAACTGGAGACTAATCTCTAAGCTTAGCAAGTTACAACTGGTCAGAGGCTTACCAAACATTGACTATCACTCAGATGCTCTTTGTGGAGCATGCCAGAAAGGAAAAATTGCTAAAACCTCTTTTAAATCTAAAGACATTGTATCTACCTTCAGACCCTTAGAACTACTTCACAATTATTTGTTTGGTCTTGTTAGCACAACATCAATCAATGGGAAAAGGTATGGATTGGTAATTTTTGATGATTACAGTAGGTGAACTTGTGTTAAATTCCTCAGAACCAAGAATGAAACATATGATGTGTCTAATAACTTCTGCAAGCAAGTACAAACTGAAAAAGATTTGAAAATTTTGAAAGTTAGAAGTGATCATGGTGGTGAATTTGAAAATGAACCTTTTGAGACATTTTGTGAAGAACATGGAATCCTCCATGAGTTCTCTTCTCCTAGAACTCCCCAGCAAAATGGAGTTGTAGAAAGAAAGAACAAATCTTTGCGAGCAATGGCCAGAACCATGATTCATGAATCTAACATCGCAAAGTACTTCTGGGCAGAAGCTGTTAACACAGCTTGTTATATTCAGAACATAATCTACATTAAACCAATTCTGAATAAAACAGCATATGAGTTATTCAAAGGAAGAAAGCCAAGCATTTCTTATATTCATCAGTTTGGATGTACATGTTACATTCTAAACAATAAAGTCTATCTAAAGAAATTTGATGCTAAGGCTCATAAGGGTATCTTCCTAGGTTACTCTGAGAGATCCAAAGCATACAGAGTGTATAATTCTAAAACACATGTTGTGGAAGAATAAATACACATAAGATTTGATGATAAGAAGCCTGGCAATATGTCAGAGCTAGTTGAAAGTTTTGCAGATATTCAGCTCTCAGAAGATGTTTCAGAACCTGATCAGAATTCAAAATCTAATAAAAGTTCAGAAACTGAAAATCTTCCAGAAGTTGAAAACCTTTCAGAAGCTGACACTCCTCCAGAAGCTAATCAAGATCAAGATGTTTCTGAACAAGTTCTTAATGAATCTCATGTAGCAAATCCACCCAAGAACACCTTCAAGTACAAGTCTTCACATCCTGAAGATTTAATCATTGGAAACAAGGATAGTCCAAGAAAGACCAGATCAGCATTCAGACAGAATGACTCTTTGCTTGGATTAATGTCAATGATTGAACCTACAACAGTTGATGAAGCACTTTCTGATGATGGATGGATTGTGGCTATTCAAGAAGAACTCAATCAGTTTCAAAGAAATGATGTTTGGAAATTAGTTGCAAACCCAAATCACAAGAACATTATTGGAACAAAATGGGTGTTCAGAAACAACTGAATGAGCAAGGAGGAGGTTGTCAGAAATAAAGCTAGACTTGTTGCTCAAGGCTATAGTCAACAGGAAGGAATTGATTACACTGAAACATTTGCTCCAGTTGCAAGATTGGAAGCAATCAGGTTACTTCTTTCCTATGCAGTGAATCATGATATCATTTTATATCAAATGGATGTTAAGAGTGCTTTTCTAAATGGTGTCATTTCTAAAGAAGTGTATGTCAAAAAACCTCCTGGTTTTGAAGATCTAAAACATCCAGACTTTGTTTTTAAATTTAAGAAATCACTATATGGTCTCAAACAAGCTCCTAGAGCTTGGTATGAAAGACTAAGTAATTTCTTACTTAAAAATGATTTTGTAAGAGGACAAGTTGACACTACACTGTTCAGAAAGACACTTAAGAAGGACATCTTAATTGTTCAAATCTATGTGGATGATATTATATTTGGTTCTACTAATGCCACTCTTTGCAAGGAATTTTCTAAGTTAATGCAGGATGAATTTGAAATGAGCATAATGGGAGAATTGAAGTTCTTTCTTGGAATTCAAATCAACCAATGCAAAGATGGAGTGTATGTTCATCAATCAAAATATACAAAGGAGCTTCTGAAGAAGTTTAATCTTGAAGATTGTAAATTGATGACAACACCAATGCATCCAACCTGCAACTTAAGCAAAGAAGACACTGGCTCAAAGGTAGATCAGAAGCTCTACAGAGGTATGATTGGTTCTCTGTTATACTTAACAGCTTCTAGACCAGATATTTTATTCAGTGTATGCTTATGTGCAAGATTCCAATCAGATCCTAGAGAATCTCATATGACTGCTGTCAAGAGAATCTTCAGGTATCTGAAAGGAACAACTAATCTTGGACTTCTGTATAAGAAATCCTTAGATTATAAGTTGGTTGGATTCTATGATGCTGATTATGTTGGTGATAGGATTGAAAGAAAATCAACCAGTGGAAATTGTCAATTTCTTGGTGAGAATCTGATATCATGGGCCAGTAAAAGACAATCAACTATTGCATTATCAACAGCTGAAGCAGAATACATCTCAGCTGCAAGTTGTTGCACACAACTACTCTTGATGAAACATCAGTTAGAAGACTACCAAATTCATGAAAACATCATTCCTATCTTTTGTGATAATACTCATGCTATCTGTTTGTCTAAAAATCATATTCTGCATTCAAGAGCCAAGCATATTGAAATTAAACATCATTTTATAAGAGATTATGTTCAGAAGGGTGTTTTGGATATTCAATTCATTGATACTAATCTTCAGTGGGCTTATATATTCAAAAAATCTCTAGCAGAAGATAGATTTGACTTTATTAAAAAGAATCTGAACATGCATTTTATCTCTGAAAAATCTGCTTGACTCTGAATGGAAACTGAGAATCTGAAGAGCATCAGAAGCTAAGACTTATCATGAGCTCATTATTAGAGTCGGAAGAAAGTTCAGCTTCTGAAGTCATCAGAGTCTGAGTTTCAAAATCTGAATTTTTAGCCTCTGATAAATCTCATTGTTAGTGGACACTTGACATGTGGCCCACTAATGAGAGTGGATCTGAACAGTTTGTCTGACGCGTGGTCTTTAATTGCTGAGTAATAACTTCTGGGCAATGATGATTATGCTTTGAAAGTTGTATTTTGCGCCCCCATTGGTCATCAATACACATGTGATTTTGTGATTAATGTTTTTGTCTGCTTTAGATTCTGAAACGTTTTAACAAAAACACTCTTTACACTTTCATACTCTCACTTCTCACAACTCACACCTTCGTATCTTTCTGACCTAAGTTCTCAAAACCCCCAAATTTAAAAAAAAAACTTCCCTTAGAACCCTAAACTTTAGAAATGGCTTCTACATCAACAAGTTTAAATGTTGATTCTGTTGATTATATCATCATCAAACCCAAAACAATGTTTCTAGACATGGAAGAGTTAAAGATTCTGATTGAAAGCCCAATAGATTTCAGAAGCTTAGAATTGAATGGGTGCGACATCGAACACTTCGTTGAGTTTCAAGGATGGACTCCCTACTTCAACATGCTTAATGGACCAACTTATATGGAGTTAGTCAAAGACTTCTGGGTCAGAAGCAAAGTGTATGACCAAGAAGCTGCAAGAAAGGAAGAAGTTCACATGATGGCACAGGACAAAAGTCTTAGAGGAAAGACTAGGTCAGAACTGGGGTTACCTGCCTTCAACAAAACTGAAATCAGGTCTGCAGTGATGGACATCAGTGTCACCATCACAATAGATACTATAGCAAGGGCCATTGGAGCGCCTAACACTGACATGTTTTTATCAGACTCAAACAAATCCAGCAGATGGGCTGATCAGATTAAAGCCATTCTGTTTGAAGGGAGAGAATCTGATAAAACTGTAGAAATGAAGAAAGAGTTCAGACTCTTACATAAGATTCTCTTATCATGTCTAATGCCAAGGCAAGGAGGCAAGGATTACAAATCATGGGATCACAAGCACTTCCTGTTTTTCCTGGTACAGAAGTTGCCCATCAACTTGCCTAGGTACATCTTCAGTTACCTTTGTGCATCAATCCAAGAAGGTATGAAGGGGAAGAAACATGTACCTTATGCTAGGCTGATGTCTGAGATCTTTTATCAAGGAAGACTTATTGAGAAGTTTGAACATGTGGGACTGGCTTCTGATAAAGATTTGGGAATCAACAAAGGAAGCATAATTTCAGGACTCACTCTGGGTAACATGCAGAGAATTCCTAAGAAGGAAGTTATTACTACTGATCAGGACTTACAAGTGAATCCGGAGAAACCTGCATATGTAGATGATTTTCCCCCAATATCCAAAGAGGACAATCCTGAGGTTCTTGCTAATTTCATACAAGAATATTACAAGGAAACAGGTATTGAGATTACATGGGACATGCTCCCAGAGACTGCTGCTGACAAATGGACTGTCAACAAAAAGAATAGAAAAACAACTTCTGAAGCTGTAGAAGCTGAGCTTGTCAAGAAGGCCAAGGTACAGAAGAAACTTGTTAAGAAGGCAACTTCTGAAGCTATATCAGAAGCTGCAGAGCTTGAACCTGTTGAGGTACTTCCCACAAGGACTAGATCAAAGGCAGTTGTCAAAAGAAGTTCAGAAGCTGCTACACCCCCAAAACTGAAAAAGAAGAAGTTAAGGAAGATGATAGTAGAGACTGATGAGCCAGCGAGAGAAGTTAAGATGACTGCTGAGGAAGAAGCAGAAGAACTGAAAAAGATTAAGGAGCTTCTGTTGAATGAACAAAAGTAAGTATATGTTTTTATATCGTTCCACAGGGATTAACGTGATATCATAAACCGTTCAACATCGATTATCGTTTTAAGTTAGGGTTTAATCATTTGTTTTACTACACTACTCATAATTTTGAAAACATAATAAATAAATAGTAGAGTACTAGGACATAGAAGGTGTTAGGATTAACTTTCATCAATCAAACATCGTTTATATCCGATTGATCATAAATACGGATTCTAGCGTTTTCTTATATATGACATTATTACGTATTGCTCAACAACGACATTGATTTCCCAAATGACGTCGTGAGATCGATTGTATCGTTTAATCGATGATTTCTCAATCTATTAAACGATTCAAAAGCTTTACGATCCAATACTATAATGTAATTATCAAAACCAAATCCCATTTCTAGAATTTCTTATCTTGATAGAAAATCATTCTAAACCTAGATTCAAAAGTCTTTTTCAACAACATTTAAATCAAACATAAGATTGAAAAGCAAGAAGAAATTCAATGGTATATAAAAATTGCTAGAATCATATATTGAATAATCAAAAGTTTACAACATGGATGATTGATTACCTATTAATCCCAACAAAGGAGATTAGTTGATCATTGTCATGACAACCATTGCAAAATAAGAAAGGAAGATGAAGATATATGAGAGCTTGATGTCTCAAAGCTTCTAAAATGTCTTCTTCAATCCAAATCTAATTGCTATTTGAAGTTTTCCTCCTTCTATGCCTAATCTCTCTTTCTTAGGAATAAACTTTTAAATTTCGTGTAAAATTGTAAGCAATACAATAGTAAGTTTTTAACCTAAAAGCTGTAAAAAGCTTAAATACTAAACTGATAAATACACTTTCGCTCAGCGATACGTATCATCGCTCAGCGACCAATTCAAAACAGCCAATAGAGATCTGCCACGTCATCTTCAGATTTAGACCGCCTTGATGATTTCGCTGAGCGATCCAAATATCGCTGGGCGAAAACAAGCTTCCCCTGTTCCAGAAAATCCCTGCCTCACTTCGCCAACCTTTCGCTTTAGGATCGCTAGACGAAAATTCTCTGCCTCACTTCGCTCAGCAGTCGCCAAGATATCGCTAGGTGATAATTCTCTGCCTGGTTTCGCTCATGAGTCGCCCCAGGATCGCTAGGCGATTGTCTTCATGCTTCTCTTCAATGATTCTTTATGATTTCAGGTCCTGGCTTGCTTTTTCCTACACAAATGGGGAAGAATGAGATATACAAAGAATAATTGGCATTTATTCATAAATTCCATGCTTTTCCTAAGACAACTTGCACAACAAGTAATTAAAAGGCATTATAAAAGACATGGATTTATTCATATTTTGCCACTTATCAAATACTCCCCAACTTAGTTCTTTGTTTGTCCTCAAACAAAAGATTCAAAATAATTGGAAAAACAAGGCTTTGGACAAAGTTAAGCATGAAGCAAAAATTTCAAAAATGGAAGAAAAGATTTTCAGGTGAATGATTCAATTGTGATAGCGCGAGCAATAGTAAAGTTTCTCATTCCACTGAATATATACCATGAATGTGACATAGTCCTAAGCACAAAGTTTATATCTCACAATTCTTGACAAACAAAATATTTAAATTTGAACCAACCTAACACACTTCTATATAAAAGTAGATGAACAAGTTGAAATCATTTGTAAGGGTTATGAACACTCATCCAACAAACATGATAACATTCCAATTAAATTATGTGTCCATCTAATTATCATTTCCAAAAGCATAAAAGGCATTGATCAAAAGGTCTTTAAGGGTTGTAATTGGGCTAGGTTACAAAAGAATTGTCATATGTGGGATATTTGAATTCAAATGGCCAAGCAAAAGGAAACATTCAAACTAATTACAACTTCCTTCTTTTTCCAATACAACACTTGGTGAATTTCATTCTTTTCTATTCTTGATTGATTCTTGACAACTTTTTCTTTGAATTCTTGCAAACCTTTTCATTTTTCTCTTTTCTTTTTCTTGGTTTGCTTTTCTTTTTTTTTTCTTTTTTCTTTTCTTTTTCTTTTCTTTTTCTTGTTGTCAAGATCAATTAACACATTCACCCTTACATTGACATAAATAAAACCTTCCTTTCTCCCCAACTTATTTCAATGACACCCTAATCGAATGTTCCTTTATCGTTATGGCAAAGGTCAATAAAAACGATGGATAAGGGTTCAAAAGAAATCAACTATCAGAATTTAATAAAGAGTTAACTATGAACTGAATTTTTTTACAAACTCCGGCAATTTAAATAAGCAGATGAGCTTATTAAATTGACAGTCCACAGTTAACCATTCTGATTCAATAGGCTCAGATGGGTTAACAGATACTCACACATCTCACAGGGTAGGTTCATTTGGTCAAGTATTTCACTCAATTTCAAAAAAAAATGCCTTGATCACTTCAATGCTCTTATACAATTTAAAACAACAACAGATTTAACATAAAATGACTGAGTTAAACATGATATTGGTCTCCTACATATATGTACAATGGTTGAGGATTCCTCACATTTTGGCTAGTTCTATATTGGTTCAAACGTAAATATGTGCTTACTTAAAACTGAGTAACATAAAAATTGTGTGCAAAGGACTCATTTCACAATCAAGTATATACCTAGAAAAACAAGAAACGAATACCTTAACTGCGTGCTTTATCACTAACTTTTTATCACTATCACTCACCTGATCTTTTGCTCACAGCTTTGGCTTAGTTCAAGCATTTAGCTTTGATTATTTGAACAGGGTTCACACAATTGAAAATTAACTATACTAACTAAAACATGATACTAAAATAAATAACTATAACACACAAAATTAACATAAAACATAACTTAAGCAAATTGTACCCAAAAGTACATAAAATTCAAAATACAGAATTCAAATACGGAAACAAAAGTACGGAAGCAAAGTACAAAACAAAATACAGAAACAAAGTACGGAAATTCAGTTATACAAGCCATGGTATTGTTCAGACAATCCAAAAAATAAATGACTGAAAGCTTTAAATGGAAATTTTTCACTGTATATGTGTGCTTTCAAGTCCTTGTCTTGCTCCCAGCTCAATCCTCCATCTCCTCATCACTTGCCGTCTCCTCATCTGAACCTTCAGCTGCTACAACATCATCCTCAGCACCAGCAGCAACATCAGCACCTGCAGCTCCACTGCCCCCTCCGTAATAGAATGGCCTGTCCCCAGGGTAATTCACATAGGAACGGTACTGATCCGGGGTCATCACCTGCTGAGCAGGGTCTGTTGGAGCACCCCAATGCTGCTGCATACGGTAGAGCAACTCCTGGATACCCAGCTGACCTCTGTAATGTGCCTCCATAGCATCCCAAGTATAACTCTGATACCTAGGGTCCCACTGGTGAATCTGAGGCTGCTGTGGCTGTGTAGGCTGCTGCTCCTGTGCTTGTGAAGATTCAGGTTGATCTTGTGTTTGGTGGTGGGTTCTTCTGACTTGCCTCCCCTCATTGTGTCGGGCAATATAAGCATCATCCACCGGATTTACTATCTGCTCGTGAATCTGTGGTGGGAGGACAATGCGTGCTGTCTGGCACAGGCCCATAATCAGTCCGGGGAAGGCAAGTGGACACTTTGCAGTTGTAATGCCACTCATTGCAACTGTTTTAAGTTCCTTTGCAATGATTCTGGCAACGTCCACTTTCTTCCCAGCAAGGATACAGTAAATGAGGGGGGTGACATCCAAAGTGGTTGAGGACATATGGCTTTTGGGGCGGATATTGTGTAATATGAGGTTGAGAATCACCTGAGCTGGCATCGTCATGTCCTGCTTCAATGCCCTAAAAGGTCTCCCAGCTGCATTCAGATCATAGTCCTTACCCTCCTTAAAGATAGCTTTCTTAATCTCTTCGTGGTCCCAGTTACCACGAGCTTGCTGAGTGTGGTACTCACACAAGTATTCAGATTCCACAGGAGTCAGAGGGTTTCCTAGGTAAGCATTGATGGCTGGGCGGTGAAACTTCACGACATGGCCACGGACAAAGGTTTGGAACTCAAATGGGTCCTCAGGGTCATCTGGTATTGCGTTCGCGTAGAACTCCCTCACAATATCGGCATTGATATTTGTCGGAGGACTAACCAATGTCTCCCACTTCCGACTCTCAAAAATCCCCAAAATTCCTGTGTATTTCCCTTGAGGATTGATGATGAATTGCTTCTCATGCAAAAACTTCCTCTTAAGCAGCTCCTGGTACCTTGCTGCGTGGTGTGTGCTCCGGAAGCGACTTGCATCGAACGGAGCGGATGCTCGAGACGATCCTTCTCCGGCTTTCCTTTTGCTTCCGGTTGCTTTGGTTTTAGGTGCCATGCTGCAAAATAAACAGACAAAACACACAGAACACATATATAGATAGAGGTTAGTATAAAATCAATTTGAAAAACTCAGAGCAAAAATTCTAAAATTTTAAAATTTTCTGGATAAAATCGCTAAGCGATCCAAACAATCGCTAGGCGAAAATGTTCATCATTTCTGGGTTTTCCAGATGAACTTTCGCCTAGGCGATCGTATTTTCGCTAAGCGAAAATACGCAGAAATTGAAAAATTTTTGTGGAAATCTCTCTGAACTACCTCTAATCCTAAACAACACACCTAGTCATTTCAGAAATGAAGTACAATAACAACTATGGCATGCAAAACAACATAAACCCTAGTTTATTTCTCAAATACACAAAAATGGGTTTATCCAAAAATTGAATCAAAATCATGATTTTTGCATGGCATTGATGTTGTTATTCTAGTTCATATCTAATCTAAACTATTTTCTTCCCTAACCAGCATTCTAACCATTCTAAAACAGCATAAAAAACCTAACTATCAAATTCAAAAAATATACCCCATAATTCGAAAATTGAGAATAAACGAAAATAGCAAGCAAACCTGATGATTAGATGCACACAGAAATGAAAGAATGAAATGCAGGTGCTTGAATCTGGCTTGGATTGATTTTGGGTTTGTGGAATTTGAAAGGTTGTGTAAGGTTTGTGTGAGAAATGAAGAAAGAAAGAGTTAAAACCGGTTTTGGTGTGTTACTGGGTGGTTGAGGAACGGTTGGGGGTCATAAATGAGGCAAGAGGGTTGACTGGCTTTGGAAACAGGAACTGTCTGCCTTCGTATTTTCGCTGAGCGAAAGTTTCATCGCTAGGCGAAAATACTTTGGTCAAACTGGTCAAACTGACCTATAAATGTCGCCTAGCGAACGTGTTTTTCGCTGAGCGATCCATGACAGGTAAAATTTTTCAGTTCTGAATTTTGGACTGGTTTCTGATTTTGAATGAAAAATGACCTAAACTAAAATGCAAAGCAGTAAACTACTTACAAAATTGGGGTGCCTCCCAACAAGCTCTTGTTTAACGTCATTAGATCGACGCCTGATTCGCTTATGCGTAAGAATCGATGAGAGAAATTGTCGTCGTGTGCCGAACAACTTCACCTCCAAAATATGGCTTCAGCCTCTGTCCATTCACTGTCCATGTCGACTTAGTGATAGGATCCTCTAGTTCCACAGCTCCATAAGGTTTTACTTCCTTTATCATGAACGGACCGGACCACTTGGACTTCAATTTACCCGGAAATAGTCGTAGCCTTGCATTGAACAGCAAAACCATTTGACCAGGTCTGAATTCCCTCTTCATGATCTTCTTGTCATGATACCGTTTAACCTCTTCCTTATAAAGCTTGCTTGACTGATAGGCTTGGTCACGCATTTCTTCTAACTCATGCATTTGAAGCTTTCTCTTCTCCCCAGCTTGCTCTTGATCAAAGTTCAAAAACTTAAGCGCCCAAAACGCTTTGTGCTCCAACTCGACCGGCAAGTGGCATGCTTTCCCATACACCAATTGGAATGGTGTGAAACCCGTAGGAGCTTTGTATGCGGTCCTATAGGCCCACAACGCTTCGTCCAGTTTCATCGCCCAATCCTTTCTTGAAGATGACACGGTCTTCTCAAGTATCCGTTTGATTTCACGGTTGGATACCTCGGCTTGACCGTTGGTCTGTGGATGGTATGGTGAAGCTACCTTATGCTTTACTCCATAGTGCTCAAGTGCTTTTGCTAACTGTTGATTGCAGAAGTGTGAACCTCCATCACTTATTAGCACTCTTGGAGTTCCAAATCGGGAAAAGATGTTTCTTTTCAGAAACTTGACCACCGTTTTGCTATCGGCTTTCTGAGATGCTATTGCTTCTACCCACTTTGACACATAGTCAACAACCACCAGAATATACTCGTTGTTCAAAGAAGATGGAAATGGCCCTACAAAGTCAATACCCCAACAATCGAAGACTTCGACTTCAAGGATACTTTGTAGAGGCATTTCATTCCTCTTTGAAATCCCTCCGGTTTTCTGGCAACTCTCACATTCTTTCACATGTTCATATGAGTCTTTGAACAAGGAGGGCCAATAAAAGCCAGCTTGAAGAACTTTTGCTCCAGTTCTTTCTCCACTGTAGTGTCCACCATATGGCGAGTTGTGACAGTGCCACATGATGTCCTTGGCTTCTTCTCTTGCAACACATCTTCTTATTAAGTGGTCTACTCCAATCTTGAATAAATACGGGTCATCCCAAATGAATTGAGTGGCGTCTCTCAACAACCTCTTCTTCATCTGCCATGTGTAATCCTCCGGTATGAACCCCGTTGCTTTGTAATTGGCCATGTCCGCGAACCATGGTCTTTCTTGCACCATAAGCAACTGTTCATCCGGGAATTCTTCAAGGATGTCCCTTTCGTTCTTCGTTATCTCATTGTTCACCAATCTTGACAAATGATCAGCTACTAGGTTCTCAGTCCCCTTCTTGTCCTTAATCTCCAAATCAAACTCTTGGAGTAGCAACATCCAACGGATGAGTCTCGGCTTTGAGTCAGGTTTGGTAATTAAGTACTTGATAGCTGCATGGTCAGTCCAGATAACAATTTTTTAACCAATGAGATACGAATGAAATTTTTCTAATGCAAACACTATGGCAAGTAATTCTTTTTCAGTGGTAGCATAATTGACTTGTGCGTCATTTAAAACTTTACTTGCATAGTGTATAGCATGAAAAATTTTGTTTTTGCGTTGACCTAACACCGCGCCTACCGCATAATCACTTGCATCGCACATAAGTTCAAAATCGTATGTCCAGTTTGGTGCAGTGATTATGGGTGCGGATGTTAAGCTATCCTTTAAACTATTAAATGCATTTAAACAGTCAATATCAAAATCAAAAGACTTATCTTTGTTGAGCAAGTTGCTCAATGGCTTGGCAATTTTTGAGAAGTCTTTGATGAATCTCCGATAGAACCCGGCATGGCCTAGGAAACTTCGGATTCCTTTAACATTGACTGGTGGTGGAAGTTTTCCTATCACGTCGACCTTAGCTTTATCAACTTCAATACCCTTGGAGGAGATCTTGTGACCAAGGACAATACCCTCGGTTACCATGAAGTGACATTTCTCCCAATTGAGCACCAAGTTGGTTTCCTTGCACCGTTTCAGTACCGTGTCCAGATTCTCCAAGCATAAATCAAATGATGACCCGAAAACTGAGAAGTCGTCCATAAACACTTCAATGCTTTTCTCTATCAAGTCGGCAAAGATAGCTTGCATGCATCGTTGAAATGTTGCTGGAGCGTTACATAATCCGAACGGCATGCGTCGATATGCAAATACCCCAAAAGGACATGTGAATGCTGTCTTCTCGTGATCGTCTGGATTCACCGATATCTGATTGTAACCTGAATACCCGTCAAGGAAACAGTAAAAAGCTTGTCCTGACAGCCTCTCTAGCATTTGATCCATAAATGGTAGAGGAAAATGATCCTTTCTAGTTGCTTTGTTCAACCTCCGGTAGTCGATACACATCCTCCAACCGGTCACGGTTCTTGTCGGTATGAGCTCATTCTTCTCGTTCGTGATAACCGTCATACCTCCCTTCTTAGGGACAACTTGAACCGGACTAACCCAAGTGCTATCCGAGATCGGATATATCATGCCGGCTTCAAGTAGCTTCACTACTTCTTTCCGGACTACTTCTTTCATGTTTGGGTTTAGCCGTCTTTGAGGTTGTGCTACCGGCTTATAATCCTCTTCCATCATGATCTTATGCATGCAATAGGAAGGACTTATCCCTTTTAAGTCGGATAGTGTCCAACCTATTGCTTCCTTGTTGGACTTCAAAACTTCGACCAATCTTGTTTCTTCGTGGTTTGATAAGGAACTACTAATGATCACCGGTTTCTTACCCTCTTGATCAAGAAACACATACTTCAAATGTGAGGGCAAGATCTTCATCTCCGGCTTCACTTCTTCTACTTTAGCTTCATTCGTCAATTCCTCGATTTTGGCTTTGTGAGGAGGAATTTCCTTCAACGAATCGAGCTCCTTCAAACACTCTTCAAGCTCATGCTCATCTTCTTCTCCTAGGATACATAGTGTGTTTGTCAAAACCCGTTCAAGATGTGTCAAGTCATGCAACTGGTTTCTCGTATCAACTATCAATTCTTCCGTTGCATCCATCTTGAAGCACGCAGCTTTATCACTAGGAAACTTCATTGCTTCATGGATGTTGAAATTGACTTCTTCATCGTCCACACGGACTTTCATTAAGCCTCCGTCAAGATCAATCATCATCCGTGCCGTTTGCATGAAAGTTCTCCCAAGAAGTAGTGGCACATCATCATCCTCCGGAATGTCCATCACTACAAAGTCGACGGGGAACAAGAACTTGTCGACTTTCACCAACACGTCTTCAGCAATTCCCAATGGACGAGTGTAGGATTTGTCGGCCAATTGCAAGGTTAAATTGGTTCTCTTCACAACTATATCACCTATCCTTTTGACAACGGATAGTGGGATTAGGTTGATACTTGAACCCAAATCAATGAGTGCCTTGCCGACATCAACATTGCCAATGGACACGAGCAATGTAACTTTGCCCGGATCTCTCTTCTTTCTTGACAATGTGTTCTGGATGATTTCACTACAATTCGCGTCTAGCAGAATTGTTTCTTCTTCATTAAACCTTCTCTTCTTAGAAAGGATTTCCTTCATGAACTTGGCATAGGTAGGCATTTGCTCTAGGGCTTCCGAGAATGGTATATTGATTTGTAACCTCTTGAATACTTCAAGGAACCTAGCAAACTGCCTCTCCTTCTCTTTTTTGGCTGGTGTAGTTGGGTAAGGTAGGTGTGGTGTTGGTGCATTCTTCACTATTTCTTGCTTCTTGCCCTTCTCCTTCACCACATCCTTCTTCCATACAATGTTCTCATTTTCAACTACATCCTTATTATTTTTTTCTACTACATCCTCTATATGTACATCTCCTATTTCATTCTCACGTCCTTCATCATCATCCTTTTCCTTCACCTCATTCTCAACCACCCTTCTCTCTACTTCAAGATTGTCCCCTATACCTTGGCCAATTACCTTCCCGCTCCTTGTAGCAATTGCCTTGCAATTTTCGTTGTCTCTTGTTGCAAGGACTTCCTCATCAAAATGACTTAATTGTCATTTCGATGATGATGCATGATCCTTTGGGTTGGTTTGTGTGTTGGCGGTAAAGGTTCCGCCTTGTTGAGTAGCTTGAGAAAGTTGTTGTGCCAATTGACCCACTTGCGTCTCCAGATTTTTGATGGACGCATCAGTGTTCTTCTGGTTGGCCATTGACTGCTGCATGAACAGATTGAGGGTTTCATCGGTGGATTGGTTGCGGTTTTGTTGTGGAGGTTAATATTGGTTATAATTCTGGTAAGGTTGTCGGTTATACTGCCCAGCTTCTCCCCTCCACCCTTGGCCATAATTTGGGTTATTCCCTCTTGGGAAGTTGTTTGGATGGCTTTGGAATTGGTTAGGAAACTGTTGAGGCCTTGGTTGATTACCAACATAGCTTACCTCTTCTGTAGGGGGCGGACAAAATCCGGTTGGGTGGTCTCCCGAACAAAGCTCGCAAGATGCGACTTGGTGTTGTCTTCTTTGTTCATTCTGGATGTCCTTCATTTGTTGAGGAAGGTTGGCCATTTTCTTTGTCAACTCTTCCACTTGTTGCGTGAGCAACTTGTTTTGTGCAAGGATCGCATCATTAGTTCCCAAGTCTAGGATTCCCGCCTTCCTTTGGCTTTGGCTTCGGTTGTGATGAGCTTGGTGATCATTCAACGCCATTCTCTCAATAATAGCAACAGCATCCTCGGCGCTCTTGGCCATCAAAGAACCACCAGCTGCAGCGTCAAGCAATAGCTTGGATTGTTGTTGCATCCCGTTCCGGAAGAGATGAATTTGTGTTAACTCATCAAATCCATGGTTCGGACATCTTCTGAGCATTGACTTGAAACGCTCCCAGGCTTCACATAATGTCTCACTAGTACCTTGTGAAAACACCGCAATAGTTGTCTTCGCCTCCATGAACCGATTCTGAGGGAAGAACCTATCAAGGAATTTCTCCTCAAGCGTGTTCCAGGTTGTCATCACCGTCGGTGGCTGGTCCAAGTACCACTCCTTAGCTTTACCAATCAATGAATGAGGAAACATCCTCATCCACATAGCCTCCTCGTTATTCTCCGTCTCACCAAGGGTTCCCGCTATCTCATAGAATTTTGTGAGATGTTGGTACGGGTCTTCATGGTCTAATCCTGAGAATGGATTAGCATATAAGATTTGTAATATCCCCGTCTTCATCTCTGTTTGCTTAGCAGTCCGCGGTGTCTTCCCCAATTGTGTGAAACGACGTGGACTGTTATTACATGGCATCCCACGACCGCCTGAACCTCCTGAACCATCTCCATGTGCAGCCATTTGTAACTCTTGGCTTGGACTAGGATTAGATGAATGACTAGAAACAGAACTATCCTCTTGTTGCCTCTTCCTTGCTTGTTGCTTCTTTCTCCGATTCTTACTATTGTTTCTTCTAGCTGTTCTTTCAATCTCGGAATCAAAAAGAAGTTGGTCCTCTGGTACTTGACCTCGCATAAACGATATCAACAATCTGACCACAAAGAATTAGCAAACAAGATGGATAAGAAATATTAGTTATATACATAAAAGAATTTTGTGCAAAATTGCTTAAAACCATAATTAAAGTTGCAATGATTATAATATCATAACTTTAATCCCCGGCAGCGGCGCCATTTTGTTGAATGAACAAAAGTAAGTATATGTTTTTATATCGTTCCACAGGGATTAACGTGATATCATAAACCGTTCAACATCGATTATCGTTTTAAGTTAGGGTTTAATCATTTGTTTTACTACACTACTCATAATTTTGAAAACATAATAAATAAATAGTAGAGTACTAGGACATAGAAGGTGTTAGGATTAACTTTCATCAATCAAACATCGTTTATATCCGATTGATCATAAATACGGATTCTAGCGTTTTCTTATATATGACATTATTACGTATTGCTCAACAACGACATTGATTTCCCAAATGACGTCGTGAGATCGATTGTATCGTTTAATCGATGATTTCTCAATCTATTAAACGATTCAAAAGCTTTACGATCCAATACTATAATGTAATTATCAAAACCAAATCCCATTTCTAGAATTTCTTATCTTGATAGAAAATCATTCTAAACCTAGATTCAAAAGTCTTTTTCAACAACATTTAAATCAAACATAAGATTGAAAAGCAAGAAGAAATTCAATGGTATATAAAAATTGCTAGAATCATATATTGAATAATCAAAAGTTTACAACATGGATGATTGATTACCTATTAATCCCAACAAAGGAGATTAGTTGATCATTGTCATGACAACCATTGCAAAATAAGAAAGGAAGATGAAGATATATGAGAGCTTGATGTCTCAAAGCTTCTAAAATGTCTTCTTCAATCCAAATCTAATTGCTATTTGAAGTTTTCCTCCTTCTATGCCTAATCTCTCTTTCTTAGGAATAAACTTTTAAATTTCGTGTAAAATTGTAAGCAATACAATAGTAAGTTTTTAACCTAAAAGCTGTAAAAAGCTTAAATACTAAACTGATAAATACACTTTCGCTCAGCGATACGTATCATCGCTCAGCGACCAATTCAAAACAGCCAATAGAGATCTGCCACGTCATCTTCAGATTTAGACCGCCTTGATGATTTCGCTGAGCGATCCAAATATCGCTGGGCGAAAACAAGCTTCCCCTGTTCCAGAAAATCCCTGCCTCACTTCGCCAACCTTTCGCTTTAGGATCGCTAGACGAAAATTCTCTGCCTCACTTCGCTCAGCAGTCGCCAAGATATCGCTAGGTGATAATTCTCTGCCTGGTTTCGCTCATGAGTCGCCCCAGGATCGCTAGGCGATTGTCTTCATGCTTCTCTTCAATGATTCTTTATGATTTCAGGTCCTGGCTTGCTTTTTCCTACACAAATGGGGAAGAATGAGATATACAAAGAATAATTGGCATTTATTCATAAATTCCATGCTTTTCCTAAGATAACTTGCACAACAAGTAATTAAAAGGCATTATAAAAGACATGGATTTATTCATATTTTGCCACTTATCAGCTTCTGAGATAAGGAGCTATCAAAAAGGGGACTCTACATGTTGTCCAGAAAGCTAATGAAACCATTTCCCCTGTTCAGCTTAAGGAGCAAATTGAGAAAGCTTCTGAAATGGCCAAAGAGTTAGAGAAATCTACTCCGTCAGGAGCTAAGGATCTGCTAGCCCCTCACCTGCAAGTATCAGAAGCTGATGCAGAACCTTCATCATCCAAGCTTGATGCTTCTGATAAAGGTATTCATGCAAACTCATCTTCTGTTAATCATAGACTTGATGAACCCTCTCTTATGAGAAAACTCAGAACCCAAGACTTCTTAGATGCTCTCAGTAAGAAAAGAGCACACATTCTATCTGAAAGAGATCTCTCTGACAGAGAAGAAGCTGCTTCTGATCATGTTGAGACAGCTAACTTGTCATCCCCTCCTGATATCTCTCAACCAGAAACAGCCTCATCAAAACCAATTTCACCAAAAACAATACCTACCCCTCAACCATCTTTCATTCCTGAAAAACCTTTAGATATACCCCCAATTTAAACCTGTCAGCCTGGTGAAACACCTGACCTAGATAGAACTGTCAGACCAGAAACTGAAGCCCTTATAACCAAAATTATCAAAAGAAAAATTCTTCTGAATGCTTCTGATAATGTTAAACCAACTACCACTAAACCTGTGTCTACCACTAGTTCTTCATCCTCACTAGAGGTGCTTCAACAACACCTAGGTGGAGAACTACCCTCAGACTTACAAGAAAGCTCATCCACCCTGCCATCAGAAACAACTAACTTCTCTATACCTGCTTCTGATACTGACTCAGTATCAGAAGATCAACCATTAGTTGTTGAACCCATCCACTTTGCCAAACCTGAACCTACTAAAAAACCAAGCCAAGACAAAATTGATGTTCCTCTTCTATGTGGACCATCAGAGTCTGTTATCCCTGAAACTGAGACCATCACAGCCTCTGATGACAATTTAATCACTGTATCAGAACCTCATTGATACTTCTAATCAAATTGTATCAGACACACACTCACCCTCTAACCTTACACAAGATATTCAACAAACACCTATCCCATCATCAAGTCTTGATTTACAGAGTGTTTGTAGCAATATTTTCAAAAGCTTGGAAGAGTTGGTACTTGCAAGGCAGAATCCTATTCAGACTGTCAATTATGTGGAGAAATGGAACAATCTTAGAGAACTGGTCAACACCACCTTGGACACTTTGCAGTTTGTTTCTGTAGTGTCTCAGCATGAAGCACTTCAGAAATGGCTATCAGAAGTGGTCAGGAGTATGGAAACAGTGGAACTCAGAAGAGACCCCTCTAGATTGCTTTTAGGTGGCTCTTCATCAGAAGTGGAGACAAAATTTGAGATTCTTGAGATTCTGAAGTATGGACTTCAGAACTCATTCTTAGGCAAGGTTGCTCAGAAGCCTCTGAATCTTGAAGCTCTGAAGCTGGATTTAGGAGAGCCTATTATGAAGCACATGATGGAGCAAGTACAAGTTGAGCTGGTTGCACAGAGAGCAAGACATGATGCTTTGGAAAGCAAGATACAAGTTATGGCAGAACAACAGACTCAGATTCTGGCAAGTCAAGATGAGATGAAGTCTAGGATCAGTGCCATTTTGGAGCTTCTGAAGAAACCTCCCCAACCATAGAATGCACACCCTAGTCTTTATTTTCACTTTGCCTCTGAATATTGTTAATATGTTTACTTCTAAACATTTTTATGTGTCTTTGTGTCTCTTGCTTCTGAATGCAATGTTTTAATTCATGTATACTCTGATATTTTGTGCTCTAATACTTGTCTCTGATACATGATTGCTATTGATTGCATGAAAATTTCTCACTCTGATCTCAATTTATTTTTCTCTCTTTTTTATGTTTTTCTTATTTAATTTTTTGTTGATGACAAAAGGGGGAGTAAAATACAGTAATTTCGGGCTCTGAGCCATAAGTTAATTTTTGAAAATTAATTAACTTAGGAGAACTTATTCTCATCTCTTAGCCTCTGAACCTCAAACTGTGAGATAATTCTGAGTGATACTTATTATTGATTAAAAACTGAATTTAATTAACCTGGATAGAACTCAGGGGGAGCTTACAAAGTATCGTTTTCCTAAGTATCGTTTTCCTTAGTTTCTTTTCCAGTTTTTGATTTGTTTTTGTGTTTTCTTTGGTTGAGTGTGAGGTCTAGCCTCCCTCTTTTGTACAATTTTTCCTTTTTTTAATAATATTATTTTATGGGATCGGCGGCATAGGATGAGACTCGTGTGGGATGTCAACCTAGTTAGAATGTCTATGCGTTTTCTTGATGTATGCCCCCCTTGATTCAACCAAAAATAAAAGGGACGAAAATGAAAGAAAAAAATTTAAAGGATCAAACCAAAATCTAAAAATAACTTAATGGACCAAACACGTAATTTAGCCTAAAATAATATTAAATTTAACTTATTGAATAGTGATAAACAAATGTTTTCCTTTGTATAAATTGTATGTGCCGAGTTATTTTTTTTGAGAAGATATCAAAATAATATCAAATTTAATTAATTGGTTAGGCATAAACAAACATTTATCCCATGTATGTAACAACTTATTTAGCGACCCATTGAAAAAGATCGTTTGAAAATCGAAGTGTGAAAAAGTTATAGATAGTACATTTTAACTATTCTTATTTATAGTTAGTGTGTTATGATTGTTTTCATTTTTATATGGACGAATTTTACAATAAAAAAAGAGGAAGGGATTATTAATTAAATTAGTTCTAATGGTCATTTTACAACCGCTTATGAGGAGATTTAGGCATCGTTTGGCCTAACTTTTTTACAGTCCAAAAACTAATTTAAAACAAAGTTAAAATTAAGGGTTTTAATAAAGAAGTTAAAGTTGTTTGGTTACTGTATTGTGTTTGGCCTACCTTCTCCTTAAAATTATAGAGAAGTATAAAAAAAGTCAGGTCAAACGATACCTTAAACTATAGAACTTGAAGTTACAAAACTAAACCTATATCACTAAGCTAGAACCTCCGGTGTATGTTGATGATATTAAATAAACAATAATTTTAAATAATTCTCTAGTCACAAATATTTGCCTTATGGACGAATAAAAAAATTATAATTAGTATTTTATAATTATTTTCACTTTAATTTAGAATAAATAAAAAATAAAATTTAACTAATTGATTATTGGAAAAAAAAATAGTCTAGTGTATGCATACTGAAGGTGAGAAAAACACACAAGGGGGATTGAATTGTGTTGCATTTTTCTAAAACTTTTCTGAGTGTTTAGCACTGGTCAGAGTCTGATGGTTCAAAGTCTGACTCAGAGTTTGATTACAACGGATAAAATCAAACACACAGATAGATAGAGAGAGAGAGAGAGAGGGCAAACACACAGCAATTTATACTGGTTCATCCTACAAACCAGGAGTACTCCAGTCCCCTTGCACTTCCAAGGGATTTCACTATAATCATAAATGATTACAAATGCTCAAGGACACAACCAAAAGACTTCTAAATGCTCGAGCACACAAGCAAGAGACTTTCAATGCTCAATCACAACTGAAAGAGACTTCCAATGCTCAAGCATAAAAGCAAGAGACTTCTTAAGTGTTTACAAATAAACAAATTTGTTCTTACACTTGATATACAATCAGAGGTGTAAACAATACAATTTAGAACATACTATTGAGACTTAGAATTTCTAAGATACAAACTTTGATAAGAAATTCTTAAGTGTTCAATGCACTTTTTGATTTGATAGAGTAAGACACAGTTAAAATAGCAGAGTCTTGTTATTGTTCAAGTCTTCAGCTTCTTATATAGGAAAGAATTTGAGAGACGTTGGAGAAGAGTGCTAGCGCATTAAGAGTCGTTGAGAAGCTTCAAATCAAGGACGTTAGACCTTTGCCTGATATGGATAATTCTGTTGATTAGACATTTGAAATTCCTTTGTTGAAACTGGAATTATTCGTTCATTCTTTATCCTTGAAGTTCTTTGTATGTTTCTACACGTGGTCAGAAGAAGACAAACTGTGCTATCAGAGTTTGATAGAGACAGCTACAGAAGAGGACAAATCTGGTGTGGCTTCTGGGTCCCTCAAGATCTTCCATACTTCAAAGTCTGGAGGTCTTTGGAGTCTTATGCAAATTTCGGCTTCTGGGTAGCATCCTTTCTTCTGATCGAAGGTGTTGACTTCTGGTTGATCTTTCTTCATATCTTCTATAATAGTCTTTGAGCTTCTCTTGTGCTTCTGATGCTCCTATACATGTTCAGACCTTGTTAAATTTTAATCTAAGGTCCTGCACACTTGAACATATATTAGCATATCCAATTGTTCTTTAATACTTTGTTATCATCAAAACCTTAGAGGAATTGTACAAACTAATTTTGTTCCAACATTGTACACTCCAAAGACATCTTTCATAACTTATTTAAAGAAAAATAATGTGAAAACAATAAACTGTGCAAAAAAATTGGTGTATTATAATTGTTCTCTTTTTTATATGCCAATGATATTAAAAAATATATTTATTTTAAGTAATTATGCAGTGGCAAAGATTTGTCTCGTGTTTGATTTTTATTATAAATTATAATTAGTATATGATCATGTTGGAACAAAATGTGTAAACAATGTCTCTTTTGAGTTTTGATGATAACAAGGTATTAAAAAGAAAATTGGATATGTTAATGTTTGTTTCAAGTCTGCAGAACCATAGACTAAAAATTATTCAAGTATAACTCAAGTTTGGTTCTGAAGGAACAAGTTTAAGAGCAAGGAAATATTGTTAGAAGCTTGTATTGCAAGTATGAATTAGAAGTCTTAGAAGCTAAAGGATCGGAAGCTGATGGATCAGAAGCTGAAGACTCAGACTCTGAGGTCTGAAGGATCAGAAGCTGAGGATCAAAAGCTGAAGACTCAGACTCTGATGTATCAGAAGTCAACTGGTGTCATTGTCATCAAGGACATAGTACAACCACGACCTCTGCAAACTTCTCAGAGTCAGAAACGTTCTCTGCAATTTTGTCTCCTTGGACAAGACATCCAATCCATTTTAAGGAAAGGATTCAAACGGTATTCTTCATGGTACGCAGTCCAAATCAAGGAACAAATCAACGTTGGATCAAGCTTCAAATCAAACGACTCTATTGATGATCTGACACATTCTCAACGTCTCTCCACTCCTCTATATAAAGGACTAAAGACTTGAAGAAAATTAGAAGACTCTACCAATTTCTTACAAGTGCCAAAACTCTGCTAAATTCTATACGCATCAAATACTTAGAAATTCTTACAAACTTTCTTATCTTAGAATTTCTTAAGTCTAGAGTCTGAAAACTGTGTTGTATTTTGTGAACATCACTGATAGTATATCAAGTGTTCAATTCAAACATATTTCTTTGTAACTCTGTTTGTTTAGAAGTCTCTTGCTTTTGTGCTTGAGCAATCAGAAGTCTCTTGCTTGTGTGCTTGAGCAATCAGAAGTCTCTTACTGTGTGTTTGAGCATCTAGAAGTCTCTTGCTTTTGTGCTTGAGCATTTTGTAATCATTGGATTATAGTGAAAAATCTCTTGTAAGTGGCAAGGGGACTGGACTACTTCCGGATTGTGAAAGGAACCAAAATAATTGCTTTTTTCTCTCTCTCTCTCTCTCTCTCTCTCTCTCTCTTTCATTTACATTTTATCCGCTGCGTCTGAACTCTGAACTTAGTTTCAGATTCTGATCATACATCAGAAGCTAAACTAACTCTTGGTTTTTGAGAAGAAAAAAGCCAACACAATTCAATCCCCTTTCTTGTGTTTTTCTCACCTTTAGATCATTAATCTCATTTTTAGATAGATGATATATAAAAAAAACTAAATTTAATTAATTGATTAGTGGCAAACGGTTGTTTCTCCAACCTCAATCTTTAGCGACTCATTTTCGAAAAAACAACGTGAAAATAATAAAGTGTAAAAAAGGTATGATTAGCGTATTGTGATTTTTCTCTTTTTATGTAGTAGATATTTAAAAAACATTAATTTTAATTAATTCTTAAGTGACATATATTTGTCAGTTTATGATTTTTATAATAAATTATAATTAGTATATTATAATTATTCTTATTTATATTTATAAGATATTTAATTGGTCTGTAACAAATAATTATCATGTGTATAAATTGTACTTTCCAATGACATTATTTAGTGACTCATTTATAAAAAATAGAACGAGTATATTATAGTTATTCGCATATTTATTTATAAGATATAAAAAATTATTTTGACCAATTGATTAGTGATAAAAAATTTAGTTAATCTATGTACATTCAAACGACACACCTTAGTAACTCAATTTTACAAAATAATGTAAACAATGAAGTTATATACTCATCCTATTGCATTCTCACGTGCCCTATATTTTTTCAAAAGCACTCTTTCTTTGGATTTTATAATCCGAAACCAATTTGGATTACAAAATCCGAAAAGTTCATAAACTATTGAAACCTAGAGCACCTTGGAGATGTTTGTGTAATCTCTGTAAAACTACATTTCAGATTATACAATCCGAAACCTTTTTATACATTTGATTCTATAATCCGAAATGTGTCAAACACCTCAGAAAAGACTAACTTTTACGTAAAAAAGGTTCATTTTGGATTATATAATCCGGAATGTCATAAAATATTTTGGATTATATAATCCGAAATATATCAGTACAGAGACATAACCTTGTTTTTTTGGCTGAGACATGTATACCGTAAAAAATTGCTTCAAAATGATATAAACTTGCATTTGTGATCGTATAAAATAAATACTTAAATAAAAACGATAAGAAACAACAAAATTTTCAAACATTAAATTTAAAACTGAAATTATCCATAGGTTACAAACCAAGTGTTCAGACATAAAATTCAAAATTAATGATTATCCAAAATTAATGATTATCCGAACATTATTCAGTTCTCAGAAGAAAAAAAATCAAACTCAAACACTTGCATGCAGAGGGAATGAGACCTAATCTTCACTTTGATGTTTGATAAAACTTCAAATGTGATGATTTTGTGCAAAAAAACTCCAAGATTCGACCAATTTGTGGATTTCAGATTTTGGGATAAGGGAGAGAAAGAAAGTGAAATGTAAAAGTAAAACGGTAGAAATGGAGGAAGTTGTTGACCTTTGTTTTATATATCGAAAGTTTTCGGATTTTAGTTTTCGAACTGGTGTTCGAATCTAAAATTCGAAGGGCATTTTTGTAGAAAAAATAGGGCGCTTGAAAACCTCGTAGGGTGGAAAAAGTAACAACCATTTTTCAATATAGTTAATTTGGTGACTACATCATAGAAGTCTCTAAATATATCACCCTCTTGAGAAATTTAGTCATTTTTTCAAAAACATCCTCTAAATTTTCAACCATATTAATTATTTATTTACCAACATATCTTTAATTATTTTGCATTTTTTTAGGTAATCAACAATAAATGTTAGGTTGAGAACAGAAACGAATTCTCCCACTTCAAAAAAAATCATAAACTAATCATCTCTCTTAAAGAATAAATTTATAAAAATAACAGTGTTAAATATTTTTTGGCCAAAACATAATTAAATATGAATTTTTATATTCTTGATGCTTAAAAATTCATATTTAATTGACGTTTTATTAAAAGAATCTCTTTTTCAAGAAATATTTTTATTATATTCTAAACATTCGTGCGAATTTTGATTAAAAAATACAAAAGCTACACATGAATTAATTTAAAAATAAAGATAAAAAATAGTGATCGAAAACTTTTAAGTCACTCTTAAGTGAAAGAATTTTTTTTAGAGATTATAACAAAAAGTTTGTGTATTTATATAAATCAAAAACATCTTTACAAAATAATATTAATTATTAACGAATTTAATACCACTAATAATTTTCTAAATTCCACTCTAAAAAAAAAAGGTTTCTAATTTCCTGTGATCTCTCCCTCGCTCGCGAATCTGCTTCTGCCTGCGGGATCTCTCCGCCGCGCTCTCCACCGTCCACTACCCTCCTCCGGCCTCCAACAGTTAATCCTCAGGCCTCAACAACAACAACAACACATACACAGGTAATGAATCCAGGGTTTTGTGATTTGGGAATTTTGTCAATTTAGGGTTTTTGCTATATTCTTCAAAATTGGGAATTTTTGTTGCTTTGCTTATTGTTGTTGTTGTTGTTGATTTGCTCAAAATTGGAGATTGTTGTTATTGTTTGTTCTAGATAGCTTTTTGTTAATTGATTATTGGTTAGTTTTTTGTTATGGAATTTTTTGTAGTACATTGTAATTGAGTACAACGTAGTTTTAGAATATGATGATAATTATTAATTAAAGTTTAATAGTTTGCATCCTTGGATCGATCAGAATCAGGTACATTTTCCTGGGTGACCAGTCCGATCTAGTTGGAATTATGCTAAGTTAGAGGCAGAGTCCAAACGAAGAAGACGAAGTACGAAAACGAACAAATTCGCATCGAAAATCAAAAGGAGTGAAGAATAAAAAATGCAAGGTTTGAAGCCATTGATACGACGTCGTTTCAATGTCAGAGATTCGATTATGGCTTCCATACACACCATTGCACCCGAAAATCTCCATTATCGCCTCACCCCTAAACGCAGCTTCATCGATTTATACCAGGTCCCTCTCATTCTCTCTCTCATCCATTTTTCTCTTGATGGGTACACCAAATTATGGTTAAGAATTGAATTTTTACTTTTGGTGAAAATTTTACAGTTTGGAAATAAGGAAGCAGTTGCAAAGGAGAGAGCTAGATTGTAAGTTTTTATTTGTATTTGTTAATGGGTTTTGTGTAAAGAAAGGTTTTTTGTATTGATTTGGTGATTTTGTTGATGGGTTTTGTGAAGGAAGGATGAATTGAGTAGGGGACACTTTGCTGATCTAAATGAGTTCAAGCAACATGGTGGTAAGGTAATGCAATTTTATCATAATAATAATAATAATCTGTTTGTTGTTGGCATAGAAATATTTCATTGATTTTTGAATGTTTAGGCATTGTTTGGATAAACAGTTTAATTAAGCGCTTATAGCGCAAGCGTTTATCATATAAGTGTTTATGTATAAACTATTTTGGTAACAAAAAAGAAAGTTAAGGCAAACTGTTTTTATAAGCTATCCTGAAGAGATTATGGAAATATATTGAAAATAACTTATGGACATGTCATAAGCTCTTCTAACAGCATCACAAGTGTTTATGCAAGTAGATTAGCTCAAATAAATCAATACAAATAAAAACCCTTTGTTTCAATAGCATGTCATAACGCAGAATTTCCATACTACTGAGGGAACAAGATAGTTTTTCGTGTTTTATTTAGGGACCTATGTTCCAATGAAGTTGACCTCATAACTTACATAAAGCTTATACAAGTCCTCGAAACCCTAAATTGGTTGGTTTTAGCAGATATTTTGTCAAATTGGTCTGTTAAAACATGTTTGGAACTTGACTTCTCTTATAGGCTTGTCTCAAGACAGTTGACAGTTAATTGTATATCATTTTGATTTTGATGTTGATTTTGATCAATACATGCACATTATAATCTAACTAACTTGTAATAGTGATAAGTTGGTTAGAGACTAGAAGTGCGTCTTGCGTATACCAATGAAAGTATGACATGTTATTCTCATAGGCTTGTCTCAAAACAGTTAATTGTTTATCATTTTGATTTTGATGTTGATTTTGATCAATACATGCACATTATTATCGAATTAACCAGTGATAGTGATAAGTTGGTTAGACACTAGAAGCGCGTCTTGGGTGTACCAGATGAAAGTATGACATGTATATCTGTAATTGTGTTGTGCAGATTGCTGTAGCTAATAAAGTGATTATACCAGAAATGGTAGCCATGAAATTTCCTGATATCAAAGTCAACTTCTCGGATGGTAAAACAATGAAGCTTCCTATTCGCATCTCTGATTACGCAGTTGATTCCGACAAATCATCTGTTCCAAAAGCATCTCTGGTCTGCCTTTCGTTTCGAGCAATCTCCCAGGTAAATGGTTCATGGCAGGGTTTTATGTCTACCCTATTGCATTGTCTGCTCATCCAAATGCTGCCATTAATGTCTTAATGATTACCAAATTTGGTGGCAGCATTCGTTGTAATTTAATCTACTATTCAATTTGAAAGCTGAACAACGTCTTCTATTTGTTGTCCATTGTGAAAGTGATTTAAATATAAGTAGAAAGATAGAGTAAATGACAAGAAATGATAAAAATAATGATACTGAAAGATGCAATGAAATATTGCTTTATTTATGTTTCCGGTTCAGCCTAAACAGTTTTATTGTTTTTGTAGGGAAAATCACTCACATACTGCTGTCAATCATAGTATGCACTTCAATATAGACAATGAGAAATGCTAGGAACACTCTTTTTAATACTCTCCAACACTCACTCCTATTTAGTGAAACCCATGTGGATCTCACCACTTTATGCGAGACCATTTCCAAAGTGTGTTACCCACATGGATTTCATCCAATAAGAGAGTGGGTGTTAGAGAGTGTCAAAAAGAGAGTATAGCACTCCTCTAAAGAAATCATAGTCTGTTCATTGTGTTGTTTTGTACTCCCTCCGTCCCAAATTGTATGTCGCTTTGGAAAAAAAATTTGTCTCAAATTATATGTCGCTTTACAATACCAATGAAACATTAATGTTACTTTTCCTATTATATCCTTAACTATTTATTACTCTCTCTTCTTTCAATTCTTTAATTTATTTTTTCCATACCATTTATTAAGGACAATTTTGTAAAACAACTCATAATATCTCTTTCCCACACAAAATTAATTATATTTCTTAATACGTGTGAAATGCCCAAAACGTCATACAATTTGGGACGGAGGGAGTATTTCAAGAACAATTATTTGTTTTGGTTTCAAACTTTGATTTACTGTTGCTGCAATAAAATTCCTTTTCATGTCCTTGACAGGAAATGATCAATTCTTGGACTGTGCCTTTTGCTAAAGCTTTTAGTAACTCGGAAGATGTTAATTTATTTCAGGTATTTGTGAATCAGTTTGTTACAAATTCGGAAGAGATTACGCAGTTTACGGTTCCTTTGGATGTTGGGAAGAAGGCGGAGATAAAGAAGGGAGAGGAGTCGTAAGAAGAAGAAAGCGATGATTTTGATGAGGAAATGGATGAATTTGATGATGATTTTGAAGATGTGGAGAAGGACGAGGCAAAAGGAGGAAGAGAAAAGGTTAGATTGGGAAGAGGCAAAAGGAGGAGAGATAAGAGAAATTGGGGATGAAGGAGTGGCAAAATTGTTTAAGATTGGAAAATTAGTGTTGCTTGTTGGAGTTGGATCTGGGAAGGGAAATTGGGGATGAAGGAGAGAGATGGTGTAGAAGAAGAATAACAAGTTCTTCTTTTTTGGCCCCCTTCCTTTTTTTTTTTTAATTAATGAAATACCCACATGGCTTTTTTTATTAAATTTAAATTGAAATTAAAACACATGGCATCCTACTCACTTAAGTGAGGTGCCACGTGTACGTTGACTGTGTCAAAATTGGACTAAGGGGCCAAAAGTGCAAAATAGGGTAAACTTAAGGGGCTGATTTGTTATTGTTTTTTATAGAGGGCCAAAATCGCAAGACCGTGATACTTAGGGGCCAAAACTGCAATTAAGCCTTAATTATATTTGTTAATTGACTATTTATGTGTGATTTGTGAGTTAGTGAAATTATTAGTGCTTACGTGACATTTTTGTAATTATGCTAGAACTAGTAATTTGAATTTTAGAAAATAGTGGTGTATAATTATTATGGGGGTTTAAGTGAAGTAAAAGTGTAGAGAAAATAATTGTGAGACAATTGTGACTAAGCTCATTAATGTGAGTAACCCTAAAACCATATTATAAATATACTAGTAGTGAGTGGTGGTGAATTAGGTTAAACATTATTACACAAAATTTTGAGAGGCAAGTGAGAGAAGAGGCTTGGAGAAGAGGAAACTAGAAAAACTCAAGGGGAAGAGGGAAATTCTACTAGAAGTAGCAAGAAAAGTGAAGAATTAAGGTAAGATGGGAGATTACTTTCATCAAGTGGGTTAAATAAGCACTTATGGGGTTTGATTTTCGTGCTCCTTTTTGTTGATTGCATTAAACATGCTAAACTTTGATGAAATTGCATTTTCTTCATGTCAAAATTCATGTTTCATTATGATTAATTGATACCTTTGTGAACTTTAATGATCTTGATGATTAACATGATAATTAAATAATGTTTGTTGATTGTGAACTTGATTATGAGCATGAATATGTATTTTGTTTGAGAAATCATGAAGTTATGTTGAATAAGTTGCAATTTAAATGATTTTGAGAAAATTGATTAATTGAGTGAATTTGCTTAAGTTGCTACTGTTTTGATTATGTTGCTGCCATATGATGAAAAACATGTAAATGTTATATTGGGTGTGTAGTTTTGATGAGAATTAAGTTGTTGTTGTTGTTGTTGTTGTTGGTGGTGGTGTTTTTGCTAAAATGGGTTAATTAAGTGAAAATGAGTAAGTTGATGTTAGAATAGTTTGAATAGGTGATTATGATGTTGAACGTGATGAAATACTGTTTGTATTGTTATACAAGCTTATTTGTTAAGTTGTTGGTGAAAATGGACTTTTGAGACGAACTTTGAAAATTACCGAAAGATCTTGAGAATTCATGTCAATTCGATATTTCATTGTGTATCCATTGTTCAATTTAAGTGTATTGATCATGGATATTGTTTGTAAACTGATTTTGGGTCAATTGGAACGAAAAATGATATTTTTGGGTGAGTTTTGGGGTCTTCCCGTATGCGATACCTGTTTTCTGGTTGCCCAGAAAACATGACTTTGCTTCGCTCCAGGTCGCTCAGCGACCTTAGCAGAAACATCAGCTGTTCTTTGGTTTTGGCCTTTGGGGACATTTTCGGACATCCCTAGGCATTCATTTTGTGTTGTTTTGATGCTGTTTTGACCTTTCATTGATGAATAATGATTGCTTGTGGTGAATTGATTATATGGTGTGTTTTTGAGACGAACTTGGCAATTTTGTAAAATTGTATGATTGACGAAACAAACTTAATAATTAGTTACAGTAGTATGAATGAAGTTGAATCATGAATATAATGTGGTGTAGTAATAAATTGAGGTAATCTTATTTAATTTATTCATGAAAAGTGGATTATGTAAATTATGGTGAATAAATGCGAGAATTGAGTATTTATGATTAATTGATGAATAAACTTGATGAAATGCATTAATGTGAGATTGATGATTGTTGTATGTGGCTGAATTCATTGTGGTGAATTTAAATGATGATGATGTGATTTAAATGATGATGCGGTGAATTAAATGATGATGTTGTGATTTAAATGATGATGATGTGATAACATGAATATGTGGATGTATTGATTTGATAATGCAATTAATAGCAGTGATAGCCACATGATTTAGGATCGTGATTTATAGTCGTGTGCATTGTCAAGTCCTTTCGTGAACATCCACGTATTCATTGTCATTCGATCGATGTTTAATTTAAGATCAAGATTTATAGGTGGGTGATTTAAGATCACTATTTATGGAGGGGCCTGATTTAAGATCAGGATTGGTACAACATGCATGTAGAGTCGTGTTAGGCGCATTACATTCACATGAGTCGTGTTTGGTAATGTTTTGGTGTGAACTTGTGCATTTATGCGATAATTGTTAATTGTTGGATCGTGGATACTGTGAATGATTTCATAATTGTGTTTGTTGATGAATTATAGACGAAATTATGATTTAATTGTTAATGATGTATAATTAAGTTGGTAATTACATAATGATGAGGGTATGCTATGATTTATGAATTATGCATGAGTAATAACGAGACTTTTTGTGTTGATGAATACTTATATATTAAATGATGTTCTTGCCTGAAACCTATGTGCGTTTATTATATTCATTTGTTGAATGTATATCTTACCCTCTAGTGACTTTATTGTCGCCTCATCCGTGGGTTCAACCCTTGTGGATGTAAACTTGCAGGTTGGGACTAGTGCTTGGTGAGTTATGCTGAGGATGACGTCACGCCTATTCTCCGTTTATGTCGCTTTTATTCTTCGAGATGTCTAGATTAGGTGCTCTGATCTAGGAGTCCGAGATTTATTTTCTTATTGAATTTTACGAGGATTGTATTTATTTGAGATATTTATGTTGAGACCCGAGATGATTATTATGTTGTGATGATTTATTTCCGTTATGCTGTGACGATTGTTGACGAGATTTTCTTTATGAGAAATTTGTACGAGTTATTGGTGATTTGTTAGATTTTGATTTGTCGTGTTGCATGATTTATCGCTTAATTAGTAGTCTCAGGAATCGGGGTCTTACAAATAACGACACCAAACCCCACAAATGCTATAGCGGTATGGTCGATAGCGGGATGACTGCTATTGTGAAGACTAAAATACAGCGTACAAAGTAAACATAAATTCCATATAGATACATAAATACTCAAAATAGAAAAGCACACAATATTAAAGGGACAATCATAATTGATAATTAGGCCAAATACCTCTCGCGGTCCTTTAAATTAGATAATGAGTTGGTTCTCAAGTTTTTTTTTGCAACAAATTGATCCTTTTAAGTCATAACTTATTTTCACCATTACCCTCTTAAGTGCTTATGTGGACATTTTTAATGCTAAGTTGATGGGTCCAAATTCACTAATCTAAAAGCTAAGGTTCATAGGTGTAATATTTAGTCTTGGTTTGAAAAGGAATTGTTTGATTACTTGATTTATATTGTTGTTCATGAAACATTTATCTTTAAAATTGGGTTTGAATTCGAAAACAAGATGGAGAAAATGTGTGTAAGTAATCATGTTTGATGTCATAAACACTTTTTGGACCTGTCATCTCAATGTTAATTGGTATCGTAAGCACTTTTTAACGAAGTTTGATGAAAAAATGGAACATTGTAAATATTTTATGGCTTAAAAGATCAATTTGTTACAAACAAAAAAAACTTCAGAACTGGTTTGTTGTAAAACAAAATTAAAGGATTGATTTGTTACAAACAGCTAACTTAAAGAACCGCACGAGGTATTTGGCCTAATAATTATAATCAACTTCGTCATTTCCCATCAAAATAAGTTGTAAATGTAATCAAAATGACATCCCGTCAAAATGACAAAATCAAGTTCTAAAAGTAAACAAAACGACGAGCAATTAAAATCAAGCTTCCGCATTTGCGTCGCCTCATCTTCACTTCTAAGTTCCACCACATCAATATTATCTTGTTCATCACTTGATTCAAAATCTTTGTTCTTCCACCTCCAACTCATCGTCTCCATTAGGCATAGCTGTAGTGAGTCTAGACTGCTATTGCGGATAGTGGGATTTCCTTAATTTACGGCCGCCACAACTGCCACTGCTGGAGGCGTCTCGGGGAGATGGTGTTGCGCCAGACCCTACCACTGCTGCGCTATTCCTCTATAGCGCTGATATATTACGCTATTGACAACCCATATCATATAAAGAAACACTCTAAAACCATTTTTTCCCGTCACTTATCATCCCTATTTGTTTTCTTTTTAGTGTTTTTCTTGTTTGAAATTTTTTCTTTTATCTAAATGTAGGTGCATGACTACGCTATTGTTCTGTTGTATTTCAGAATTTTTGGGCTGTGATGGAAAAGGTTGGAGGGGATTTTGCTGTTTTAAATGGTATGTTAGACATTTATGGAGCTTACTACTTTGTGGGAGAGGGAAATTGTAACCCAAGGAAGCTGTTGTTTTTTATTACCAATATTTGTTTAAATATAAGTTGAAATTCTTTCAGATAAAAGCAGACACAATTTTAGGGTTATCAATGTTGCTCTTGGCCTGAAGATTATCCTTGAGGATGTATCTTTTGTAATGATCATTACATAATGTGCATGATGAAGAGGGTATCGCCTCTTTATGTGTTTTTTTTCACTTTTATTATTCTCTAATGTGAAAACATAAAAGTAACATGAGAAAACTAAAATTGAGTTTTAGATTTATGACACAAATTTGAAAAATTCAAGAATTAAATGACGTGGTGAATTTTTCTTAGGACAATACTTACATACTGTGCCTTACACACATTTCATCTTGTTCCTCACATAATTTTATCTAAACTCGTTTATGCTATTGTTAATGCAGTGGTTGGTAAATTGGTTTTGACAGTTTTCTTCTATTCCCGTTCATAACAGGACGAACAGTACCTTGAGAACTTTACCTAAGAATTTTCCTTTTTCTTATCGAGACAAAAGGGTTACGGTTTAGGGACTAATCATGAACGTTGTAGCTCTAGCCGAAAATTGACTTGGAGAATTGTACATTTTTATTTTGTATTTTATTTTCGTAGCTTTTTCAATATTTTCTTTTTGAGAATGAAACACTTCTTTAATTTATAGTTTCAAATTGTTAATCTTGTTTCATAGTTTATTTTATATTAATCTTTTTTTCAAGTTACTTGTAAAACCTTTACACCATTGGACCAAACATAAATTTCAAAAACTCATAAAAGTGTGTTTGGTTGTGAGAAGAAATTATGAAGAGAGACGGATTGTGTGAAGAGAAACAAATAAATGTGTTATATATCTCTCTTTTTTTATTTTACTCAGCTGAGAGAATTGTAAACTCTTTTTGAAAAGAAAAAAATGCCCCAAATATTAAAAAGCAATATAAGATTATTTTAATTTGATTAGATAAATAAATGTAAATACTGCCATAATTTAAACTAGTTCAAGTTAATTATTTTTACTAGTTTTTTTTTGTGAAATTATTTTTACTAGTTTAATATTGAATTATAATACTTTTAATATAATTTAATTATTAATCCAATTTAAATATGATTTATTAATTGATGTATTAAATATTTTCTAAGTCCAATTTTCATAGGTTTTTATGCGAGAGGTTGGTCCTCACAACATTCTTACATAGGTTTTAAAAATCTACAATATTTTTTTATGTAAAAATTGTCTTCTAAAATCTCAATCAAATACACCCCATTTAATGTTTTGAAAGGGGGAGAGGAAAAAGGAGTTGGGAAAAAAAATCCCTCCTAAATAAATTTTAACTTCCCACCAAAAGTGAGAGATTTGGAGGAGAGTGGTTAATTTGAAATAAAGTGTTATAACCCCTTTCATCAGAATCTCTCTTCTCCCCTTTCAAACCAAATACATCACATTTGAAATTCATCCTCTTCTCCATTAAATCAAACATACCCTAGGTAGTCCATGTAATCCGGAATGTCATAAAACATTTCAGATTATATAATCCAAAATATATCAGTACAGAGACATAACCTTATTTTTTTGGCTGAGACATGTATACCGTAAAAAATTGCTTCCAAATGATATAAACATGCATTCGTGATCGTATAAAATAAATACTTAGATAAAAATGATAAGAAACAACACAATTTTCAAACATTAAATTTAAAGCTAAAATTATCCATAGGTTACAAACCAAGTATTCAGACATAAAATTCAAAATTAATGATTATCCAAACATTATTCAGTTCTCAGAAGAAAAAAAAATCGAACTCAAACACTTGCATGCAGAGGGAATGAGACCTAATCTTCACTTTGGTGTTTGATAAAACTTCAAATGTTATGATTTTGAGCAAAAAACTACAAGATTCGACCAATTTGTGGATTTCAAATTTTGGGATAAGGGAGAGAAAGAAAGTGAAATGTAAAAGTAAAACGGTAGAAATAGAGGAAGTTGTTGACCTTTGTTTTATATATCGAAAGTTTTCGGATTTTAGTTTTCGAACTGGTGTTCGAATCTAAAATTCGAAGGGCATTTTTGTAGAAAAAATAGGGCGCTTGAAAACCTCGTAGGGTGGAAAAAGTAACAGCCATTTTTCAATATAGTTAATTTGGTGACTACACCATAGAAGTCTCTAAATATATCACCCTCTTGAGAAATTTAGTCATTTTTTCAAAAACATCCTCTAAATTTTCAACCATATTAATTATTTATTTACCAACATATCTTTAATTATTTTGCATTTTTTTAGGTAATCAACAATAAATGTTAGGTTGAGAACAGAAACGAATTCTCCCACTTCAAAAAAAATCATAAACTAATCATCTCTCTTGAAGAATAAATTTATAAAAATAACAGTGTTAAATATTTTTTGGCCAAAACATAATTAAATATGAATTTTTATATTCTTGACGCTTAAAAATTCATATTTAATTGACGTTTTATTAAAAGAAACTCTTTTTCAAGAAATATTTTTATTATATTCTAAACATTCGTGCGAATTTTGATTAAAAAATACAAAAGCTACACATGAATTAATTTAAAAATAAAGATAAAAAATAGTGATCGAAAACTTTTAAGTCACTCTTAAGTGAAAGAATTTTTTTAGAGATTATAACAAAAAGTTTGTGTATTTATATAAATCAAAAACATCTTTACAAAATAATATTAATTATTAACGAATTTAATACCACTAATAATTTTCTAAATTCCACTCTAAAAAAAAAAGGTTTCTAATTTCCTGTGATCTCTCCCTCGCTCGCGAATCTGCTTCTGCCTGCGGGATCTCTCCGCCGCGCTCTCCACCGTCCACTACCCTCCTCCGGCCTCCAACAGTTAATCCTCAGGCCTCAACAACAACAACAACACATACACAGGTAATGAATCCAGGGTTTTGTGATTTGGGAATTTTGTCAATTTAGGGTTTTTGCTATATTCTTCAAAATTGGGAATTTTTGTTGCTTTGCTTATTGTTGTTGTTGTTGTTGATTTGCTCAAAATTGGAGATTGTTGTTATTGTTTGTTCTAGATAGCTTTTTGTTAATTGATTATTGGTTAGTTTTTTGTTATGGAATTTTTTGTAGTACATTGTAATTGAGTACAACGTAGTTTTAGAATATGATGATAATTATTAATTAAAGTTTAATAGTTTGCATTCTTGGATCGACCAGAACAGGGGTCCTGGATACGCCACTGCGCCCGAGAAATGTTATGTTAGTTGTAATTGAAGGGATGCGAGATGGAAAGTCCGCGCTCTGTCAACAGCCCAAGAAGAACACTCAGTCTTTCAAGAAAGCGGAGGGCAACTGTGTCATTTCATGATTCTGATGACAAAAACAACTCTGCCTCTGGTTTGTCAGCCGATCATGGCCCTAAGCCTTCTGAAGTTTATGGTTTTGTCGGATCTATAACTACCGTTGTTGCTACAGGTTTTCTTTTTTCTTATCCACTATTTTATCATTTATTTTGTTTGATTGAGAGTAAGAATTATAATTGTAAATATTTCACATTGTTTTCGTTTAGTTTATCAATTTTAAATAGTATTTGTAATGGTGAAAACACCAAAAATACTGAAATTATCAGTGAAATAGTATAGGTTGAGTTGAGGTTATACTATCAAGTTCCGCTACACAACTGCGTTATAACAGCCGCTATAGCTGCTATTAGACAATATTTTGTACTGAATAGTGTATTGTGGAACAATAATAATTTTTTATTTGTTCAAATTTGTCTATGCTATTGCGCTATAACACCGCTATAGCCGCTATTTGAAATTTGTCTATGCTATTGGGCTATTTAAGTTGTCTTTGTTGTGTGGGCATGATCGGGGATTCCTTTGTTTGAGATTTTTAGTTTATTTTAACTGGGAACTTAAGGAGTATTTGGAAGAGCTTATGAGGTTTATCTCATGATGACACGAGCACTTATATTAGTATTTGGATACACTTGTAAAAATAGTTCATGACATGTGTATAAGTTGTTTTTGACTTGTTTCAATTAAGCTCTATATAATAGCTTATTGAATAAGACCTTTCATTATCTTGTTTACCAAAATGTGATTCTTTCACCTGTTCATATTTGGGACTGATATTCTTACATCCGAATGGGATTCATCAGCTCCAATTTTTGATATATTTAGTTAATCTATTTTGTGTGTGTGGTATCTCTGTGGATGGTAGATAATTGTATAATAACACTGATGATGATTTCAAGCATAATCATGTTAGTTTTCATTTCATAATCATACTTGAACAGATTTTAAATGTTGGATGGTTGGTTATTACTTACAAGTTACCTGGTGTTATAATTGCACAAATTATTGTGTTTCCTTATAAGTTGATTTTTTTTTTAAATTTTAAATTAGAGTAAAAACAACTAGGAACAGGGATTCACCTTGAAGCCCCATCCTATTTAACATCTCTGATTTTCTGTTGATAACACCATGATCAAAATAACTTTGTATTCTGTACAATTCTGTTAACAAATGTCTCTTAAGGTTTCTTGTGATGTTCCGGTGGTTTTTATGGTTTTGATTTTTACTTGTTCATTTTCCTTTGTGAATAGTTATTTTCTTGGTATGGGCATATGTTCCAGAATCATGGTTACATTCTATTGGCATCTCCTACTATCCTAGCAGGTTAGACACCTCAATTCCTTTTATCATAGCTTTTGCAACCATGCAGGTCCTCTACTGTATGTAATTGTTTGGTCGCACAAAAACGAGAAATTTACTTTGAAATAACTCTAAACTGTGAAGAATTTTGGCGCCTTAATTTAATGTGTACGAATGTAAACTCATCTATGGCGTATGAAGCAGGTGTAGTGAGCTCTTCCATTTAGCAATTAAACCACTTGTACTTATGCTTTTCAGATACTGGGCTTTGGCGGTACCAACTTATGTGATGGTGACCATTGTATTAATGTTGGCATTTTACATTGGCCTTAACTTCATGTCAACACCTTCTCCTGCATCCATATACACAGTTTATGGTGAGTTTAATGCATAATTTGTTAGCAATTCGAGTGTGGTTAATTTTGATTCCTAGTTTACCTCCTAAGCTTCTTGCACGTGTGAATAATTTATTTTATTTTCTTCATGAAAAACTTGTGTCTGAGTCCTCTTCATCTAAGTTATGTCATTTTAGCATTGGAGAATTTCATTTCAGTTATTCTTTTCCCAAGACTGTGCTATCACTTAGGGCCTAGTGTATTTGTGTGTTCAAGTTTTTTAGTAACTGATTTTGACATCTTTGTTCAGATGAGTTCAGCAGGGATCCTTTGACTCGTGATTTTTCGGAAGAGGGGGATGAGAAGCCCATTGACCCCATATCTGATATCGGCATTGACAAAATCAACGATGCTATGTTCAATAATTCAGCCTGACAATCAGACATTCAACCTGTTTCCAATAGTATGGTGGATATTCTGCCAAGCAGTTGCTGCTGATCTGAGTTCTCGCATGAGATTGAGATGTTATAGCTTTTAGACATGAACTTGGTGAGTTGGTTTTGTGAAAGAATGATTGGATTCTTTTAATTCATAGTGATTTTTCAGTATTACCCTGCTATTGCTATCCATCCTTGCAGTTTCTGGCATTCATGCATATAGTGATCAAACGTCCACCTACAATATTTATATGACTTGCTCTTAAGACCATGCTTCTATCCCTTATGGATGAGTCACTAAACTCTGTCGCTGAGCCTTATATTTATATTTTTTATTTTCCATGTTTTCCCTCCATTGGAAGTAATTTTGTTTGAGACATTGTTAAACATTAAATGTGAGGATCTTTCCTAAGTAAGATTCAGATTTTGGTTAAAGATACTGTTTAGCATTAAATATGAGGATCTCTTCTGCTAAACCAAACTTTTGTTGGTGATAATCCTTATATATAAAGAAACATTCTATAACATTGTCAGCTTGTCGAAATATTGATCATTCTAACTTGACAATGCCTTTGCAGCATCTCTATATCTGACACTGATAATTCCCCCATTACTTTGGAGTCTTGGAATACATTACATATCTTTGAGTGTATGGGAAACAACAAAGAACACAATACACAAAAGTAACAGTGTATTTATTGAAAACAGCATAGAAACTAGGTAAGTAAATCTAAAAAGGTGAAGATAATGCATTCAAATTCAATGAGAAACATGTTTGTTCATGTTTCAGAAAAAATGTTAGTCCAACTATATTACAACAACAACGATCAAGTCTTATCCCACTAAGTGGGGTCGGCTACATGGATCAAATTACGACATAATCTTCTATCATAAACCAAATTTGAATCAAACTCATTAATCTCTAAATCTTTTCTACTAGATTCTCTATATTAACTCCACTAATTTTTTATTCGTTTGTAAATTGGCAGTCTGTTTTTTACATGCTGGCAAATGATCTCTTATTATTGTCCTTCCTCTTATCATTTTCCTTGATTTCTATCTTCTTCACCCTTTGAAATTTTTTACCAAGAGCCAAGAGGGGTAGCAAAGGCATGGATGTTGAGTGCTTAGAGTGTGCTTGCTGTAGTAATATTGCAACTTTACCCGAGAAAGATTAAAATGAAAGTGCCACTGAGGCACTTAACGTGTAAAAAATGGCCAAGGACTGACAATTCTGAGAACAATTTTTACAAGTTTGTGTATCTATTTGGTGATTTACTCAAATTTATGTTGTTAAAATTCACACAACAAAAGAATATTATTTAACTTAAATGGCATCAAAATTTAATTTAGATGAACAATACTGGATGTTGTTTAATGTTATTTAAAGTTTTAAATAAGTCGTAACTTCATTTCTCGTGCATGTTTGGATTAATGGTGAGATTTATGAAATCCGCTTAGGTACACTGATTTGGTGAAAATTGTGCAGCTTGAAAATAAGGAACCAATTGCAAAGGAGAGAGCATGATTGTAAGTTTATTTGTGTTTGTTTGTGGGGTTTGTGTAGAGAAAGGTTTTGTTGAGTTTGTTGTGATGTATGAAGTGTAGTATTGATTTAGTGATGTTGACGGGGTTTTGTGCACAAATAATGAAATGAATAGAGGATACTTTGAGTTCAAGCAACATGGCGGTAAGGAATTGCTATTTTATAATGATGATGATCTATTTGGTTGGGTTCGATTCAGTTTGTTAGTGGCAAAGAATTGTTTCATCGATTGTTAATATTTTGTTTCAATAATGTCATAATGTGGAATGTTCCATGCTACCTAACCATGTAGTATTGACACACATGATTACATTCAATAATTACATCTTCTAAAATTGGCTAAATTACACAAAAAGGTCTTTTAAGTTATTTAATTGTAACAAATTGATCCTTTAAGTTTCTTTCGTACCACTTAGGTCCTTTATGTTAATTAATTGTAACAAATTGGTCCTTTAAGTTTTTTCCGTACCAATTAAGTCCTTTAAGTTATTTAACTGTAACAATTTGGTGTATTTTAGATCTTAAAAATGTAAGTTATTCGGGGCCTAAAAGTTACAATTATATAACTTAAAGGACCTAAGCGTTGTAAAAAATACTTAAAGGACCAACTTGTTACAATTAAATAACTTAAAAGACGTAAGTGGTACGAAAAAAACTTAAAAGACCGATTTGTTACAATTAAATAACTTAAAGGACTCATGGTGTAATTTAGCCTCTAAAATTATTATTGGTATCGACGTGTCAACTTCGTGTCTAATGTCCATGTTTGTGGCAATGCTTCTTAGCTACCTAGAGATCAATATATTTTTCATGTTTAACTAAGGGTTCTATGTCCAAATGAAGTTGACATCATAACTATTTCTTTATGGCAGCGTGGTGATTTTCAACTCTCAAAGTCAACTTCAAATGAGTGATCAAACTTGTTCATCACGATCAACTTTTGACACTAAACATCTTTTTGTCAAATCAACACTTTCTTTTTAACAATTTAATATTTTTTATCAAATTAATCACAACAGTCTTTTATTTAAAATCAACCAACAAATAATTATTTCCTACAAATAACGACGTAGCTTTGATTTCTCTATGCACCGAGATATAAATAGATACAACATACCACTCATGTCGAGCACAATAATAAAATTACATTTTTCTCTCTATTTGAATGTGTTACATTTCCATTTGAAAATTGAATTTTAATTCGCAAGCACAAAATAAACATCTTTAACTTAACAATTTTTTAACTGATGTTATAAGGTGTCAATTTTTCCCTACACACAATCGACTCCTGGATATAAAATTTGGTTTCATAGACTATTTTTTTTCCTTTAAAAGGTTTTTTCAACGTTTTTCTTATTTAAATAAATTTTAGGCCGCAACAGAAAGATATTTTATGTGGTGTGGCTTTGCAAGGTGACAATAGTCACAAACTTTGTAGGAAGGGTTGTCAAGCATACAGTGTCACAAATGAAAAGAACTATAACAAGGATCACTAATTGAATTCCAATTTTTAATAAAAATCAAGAGTGGAACAAATACAATTGAAGTAGGTCTCAAAGCACCATTAGACCATGAAGTAGTTTAGCATACCTAATCATCCTCATCGAGGTTAATTCCAGAAATAAACAAAACCATTAGATAAAACCAATTTGCAATTGATAGTTGTATTAATTTGGAAATAAAAAAGTGATACAATGGATAATTATTTTATTTTTTAAGGAAGTGATACGATTGTAAATAAGAAGAAATGGTTATAGAACTATCAAATTTACGATTTACATAGAGTTGTAACGCATGTGACCTTGGATAGGCTTTATCTTACGAAAAAGAGTGAAAATAACAAAGATGGAGTCACGTGATCTGAGGCGTCGGAATCAAGGATCCAAAATGGATGGATATATATATATATATATATATATATATATATATATATATATATATATATATATCAGAATTATGTGGATCTTACATAAAATATGTTCACAAAGATCACTGGATAATCCAAATGGGTATCGATTAATTTGATGGCTAGATCTATCTAATATATCAATAATTTATATATTTTGAGAACCATTTTTCTCTCTTTTATCTTTGTTACATTTGAACAATTTTAATTAATTTTTTATTTGTTATGTAAATTTGATTCTTGATACATGCAATTGTAAATTATATAAGGATGTTGTTTTATAATGAAGTAGTTAAGACAATTGAAATTTACAAGCATTTGGACATTCTAGGAATTCAAACATATATGATTAATAGCTCTACAATTGAATTTCTAAACAAGAGAGCTCGTCCCCAACCTAAGAGGAACAAAATTGGTAAAATTGGTTACAATAGTGATTTTCTTTGTAATATATGTGATAGAAATCTCGTGGACTCTACTTACTTTTGATTTTTGGCATGGAAGGTAAATTGTTGGTCTTGTTCTCATTTATTTTCTCATCTAACATATATCTCATTTTTCTTTTAAAAATAAAATAAATGTTAAATGGAAAATAATAATGAGATTAGAGACTAACGATTTACCTTGCATACCAAAGATCAAAAGTAAGTAGAGTCTGCGAGATTTCTATCACATATATTACAAAAAGAAACACTATTGTAACCAATTTTGTTCCTCTTAGATTGGGGACGAGCTCTCTTGTTTAAAAATTCAATTGTAGAGCTATTAATCATGTAGGTTTGAATTCTTAGAATGTCCACGTGCTTGTAAATTTCAATCGTCTTAACTACTTTATTATAAGACAACGTTCTTATATGATTTACAATTGCACGTATTAAGGTCCAAATTTACATAGAAAATAAAAAAAAATTAATTAAAATTTCTCGAATGTAACAAAAATAAAATAAAGAAAAATTGTAACACAATTATATCTAGATATTGAGATGGTATATAGATCTAGCTATTGAATTCAACAAAATCCACTTACGATGATCTTTGTGACCAGATTTTATGCAAGATCCGCATAAAGCAAAGTTATTGTAACCAAGTCAGAACTTGCGAAGAATACAGTGATTGGTAGAAATTTTTCTTGCCTGGACACACACAACATACCTTAAGAGATAAGCATAATAATTTTAATAAGAAAAAATACAAAGAATTCAACTTGCCATTGTAATTAAAATGGGTATACAATACCATTCCAATTTCCATTACGAAAATTGATTTTGGACAAGACTTGGAGAGAGAGGAAGGGTGTGATTTTTGAGCAAAAGTGGTGATTTGTAATTCATTAAGGAAGAGTTTATATAATGAAAAAAATGCCAGAGGAACAATTTCCGATATTGGGGATCGGATCCTCTGTATGTAAGAGTTCATGTAGGCGCACAAATCAAGACCCTAAGGATATCATTTGATTCAATTTAGAGCCATCTAGATTTATGGACTATATTTTCAAATGGTAGAATATAATATCCAACCATTAGATCTATGTTAAATAAAAATGTTTGATTAAAATCGTGGTTGTAAGATCAAAATCAAACGATTCATATTACTGCTTCTAGAAATCCAAAATGGTATTTAAATAAATTGGTAGAGGGTCCTGCTGTGATAAATTTTCTTTTCTTTTTCTTTTTCTTTTGCATTTTATTGACTTGGATAATATAAAATTATGAGTGATGCGTTGCCCGACTTAAATTAGGGGAAATAGTCAAAGGCGACAATTTTCAATGTGAATTCATTAAATTAAAGGAAACTAAGAATTTATTGAAAATGTTAATATACCATACGCGGTATATAACTTGCCGTCCTTCCAAACCTGACAAGCCTTATCATCTAGCGATAACATTTTTGTAAAATAAGAAAATACTATACACCTAATGTGACACACTCTATCCCAAGAGTGTTTAAAAAGGTAATATAATAGAAAAATACGATAACATTTGTTCAATTTTGAATGCTTACAACCATAGAAGTTATTACATGATAAACATGAGACAATATAAAAATGAGGAAACTTTATTTAAAAGGTAGAGAAGAACCGTAATTGTTGTTAAACTAGATATTTAGACGAGGTTTCAACTGATAATCCTCAATTGTGATTCCCTTTCTTTAAGTGATTAATGTCGAGAAAGAAACTTTGTCCATCAGTTTTGAGTTCCTTAACTGCTCTAGTAGAGCGATATTTATGGTCATTTTTGGGGTTTTGCTATTAAACTGAGAAATGCATGTACATATAAAGGTAACGGCGGAGTGATAAAGGAATAAAATAACATAAAATAGCTTGTCTTTGTTTGATTATGTGTTGAATACATTTTACAAAATGAGTATTTATTGGCAAAACAATTCCCATTGGCCAAAACAACATGACCTATAATGTTTAACCTTGCTCGACTATTTATGCGGGTAATGTGTAGGTTTCCTCTAGTTGAGGGTTCATGGTGCCCCACGTTCGGATGATAGCTTCCCACTTCACGACATGATATGTTGACAAAGTCCATAGTGCACATCCCTTCCTCAATATATGTTTCCCCAACTCATCGTTCATTGCGGTTAATTGCGCTATAAACAGGGAGTGTGGATTTAATGTCTCATTGTCAAGTTCTACTTAGCTTTGACTAAGTCTGATGTCTTCAAGACCCATGTACTAGTTAGTAGAATTGAGAAGAAACCAGTTGACACTTATTTGACTAAAATAGCACTAGCCTAACATTTCATCGGCTGGTCAAAAAACTCGACTGACCTCTAATCGCCTATATGTCAACTTTGGCTAACATGTCAATTATTTTAAAGTGTAAATAATAACATTGTACAAATGTTACTCTAAAATAACCCAAATAAGATTTGTTCCACTTTCGAAAAATTGACCATGATTCCACCTTTTCAAATCACATGACCCAAGAAACTTACTTCTTCTAGAAAAAAAATTCACACATTGATAGCTAAGCAAACAAAATATTATTATCCTTAAGCATTTACAACACAATTGTGAGATTCACTTCATGCTGCTCCTTGTTCTCAAAGAAATTAAAATATCCTCAATAAAGACAACAACAAATTTATTCAAGATAAGTCTAAAAACATTATCATATAATCCATTAATATTATTGTTGCGTAATTTATATGTACGAATGCAAGTGTACATTGTGTCAACAAGTGGTAAAAAGATCATATCCAAAAGGATTGATATGTTCTTAATTTCAAAAGGATTGATATGTTCTTAATTTTGGTAAAAAGATCATATCCAAGTGTACGAATGCAAGTGTACATTGATAACTAAAAACTTGTTTATTTTTTATTTTAAGGATAAAAGCTTGTTTATGTAAAAATGAAATAAATCATTTTGGTTTTCCACATTTGAATAAAAGATTATAAGTAAATATTGCAATTAAAATGTTTGTTTAAGATTCAATTGATAAATATTTCAAACAAAAAAAAAATCAATTGATAAAGAGTAGCTAAACGTATAACTAAGTTATAACATCTGTTTACATGCGCTAGGATGTGGTATCATGATGTACATCTTGTCACTATTTGGCCTCTGGTTTCTCAACTTAACTATTATAATTATTAGAAGACTATTACTATGTTGAGGTTCATATTACTAGTATGAAGCTTTCATGTAGACTTTAAATGTTATTTTTAGTCACTTAACATCGTTATCTTTTTTTTTAAGAAACTTAACATCATTATCTCTTTCGAGCTTAACAATGTAATCCATTTACACACAATTTTTTTTGAAAAAATCATACTCATTAAAAAAAACAACAACACGATAACGCACGCGTGTTCACATGTATACTAGTTATTTAAAAAAGGTTAAATATATTTTGGTCCATACAAAATTGTGATATTTTAAGTTTAGTTCTTACTTAATTTTAATAACTTTTTTAATCTCCACAAAAAAATTATTCACGCAACTTTAGTTCTTCTTAAAACCAAATTTGTATGATTATTGTTAAACTCTTAAATTTTTTAACGGTTTTTTTTAAACATGTTTAGAACGTTATAAAAAGTTGGCTTAAATATGTGTTTAGTCCCTGCAAATATGACTCGTTTGAATTTTCGTCCCTATACTTACTAATCCTTCCAAAATTTCCCTGTAAATTCTAATCACTTGAGATTTGGTCCTAATTATATCTAATTGCTTATGTGGCACATGATTAGATATGTGGCAGCGATGTGGCACATGATTAGATACGCTGACTGTGTTATAAACCACCCGAAATGACCATGTTGCCCCTATTGAAACCAGACATGTTTACCAAGATACCCTTGTCTTCTTCTTCCTTCTCCAAAACCCAGATTCAATCTCACTTCTTCTCACAACATTCAATCATACAATAGTAAATTATGATAGGAAAAAAAAATAACATTCAATCATACAGACTTGCTCTATTTCACCAATTCTTGAAGATAGCTTTTCAGAGTCATGGCTGAGGCTTTTCAATCAAACTGCCCAGTCGCTAAAGCCCTCAACACGGGAGTGATAGACTGATTCAATCCAGCCACCGACTCCCCGTGGCTACTTTGTTACGCCTTTATTAGTGGTCTGAGCTTGGGTGAGTCTCTTTCAGACCGGCACGCGGTTACCACCCTTCGACCGCCTTTGACACGTTGTCTTCTTTCAGACCGGCAGCAGCAAATGCATTTTTCTCTTTTTCTCATGGTTTTATTTTGCTTCTTTGTTTTTTCTTCTAAACGCTGCCGACCACCAAAATGGGTGGGGGTGAGATTTGAATTCGATTGAGAATGGGTGGCTGTGAGATTCGAATTCAATTAGGAATGGTGAAGACAGATTTAGGGTTCAATTGAGAAAATAATTGGGGAAGAAACATGTTTCTGAAGAGAGAAGAATGAGGGATGAGTGAAGATAGAAGCCAGGGGCAAAATCGTCTTTTCTCACGTGTTTTGATTCAATAAGCAATCAGTTGTAATTAGGATCAAATCTCAAGTGATTAGAATTTGCTGGGAAATTTTGAAAGGATTAGTAAGTATAGGGACGAAAATTCAAACGAGCCCTATTTGGAGGAACTAAACACATATTTAAGCCTAAAAAGTTTATTTACTAAAATTTAAAATGTCTTAACCAAAGACGCAATAAATATGAATTCGTAAATGTCAAAAGTTCACATTTTAAATAGAAATAAAAATTTGAGCTTATATTTTACGGATTTTTTTTTATAATTCCTTAATATGTTTGTAATATATCACTTAATGCATGTGCAAAACTTTTTTTAACACTGACAATGTATATTTCGGTTAAACTTTAACTGAAATGATAATTTGTGGGCTCATTTTATGACCATGACCTAGACATCTTGATCTTAATAAATACAAATACAATGAAGTCGTGCACCCAAACCCTAACACAACCCTAAGCTAACCCTAATTTTTTTTATTGAAATGCCCTTCATTGGTGTCAAAACCCTATCATCTCAAAATGACAAAATGACAACCCTACCTTTCTTTGTCCTTCAGCAAAAAGACCATATCATTTGTACTGTTAGGCGCCTATAATGCATCCCAAGTGTCAAGCGTAATGCTCGCAACAGGCTAAGTGTTACCCATGCAATGAACCAAGTGTCATGACTCACGAGGAATACATGCAACAAACCTAGTGTCAAGAGGAATACATGCACCAAATCAAATGTTACCCTTGCAACAAGCCAAGTATCAAGAGGAATACATGCAACAAGCTAAGTGTCAAGATGAATACATGCAACAAGTCAAGTGTTAGCCATGCAATAAACCAAGTGTCATGACTCATGATGAATACATGCAACAAGCCAAGTGTCAAGAGGAATACATGAAGCAAACGAAGTGTTATCCATGCAATAAACCAAGTGTCATGACTCATCAGGAATACATGCAAAAGGTCAAGTGTCAAGAGGAATACATGCAGCAAGTCAGGTGTTATCCATGCAATAAATAAAATGTCATGATTCATGAGGAATACATGCAACAAGCCAAGTGTCAAGATGAATACATGCAACAACAAAGTGTTACCCATGCAAAAACCCAAATGTCATGAGGAATGCATGCAACAACCTAATTGTTATCCATGTAGTTAACTAAGTGTCAAGAGGATTACATGCAACATGCCAAATGTTATTCATGCAATAAAACATATCTCTTTATTCTCCCCTTATGAATCCTAACCCCTTATCTTTCAAATGAACTCACCAAAACCTTCACTCTCTGTCAACTCAATGTTTTTCTTCTGAAAAGGGCATCTATCTACTTCTCTCATCAGTCACAACCCTCTCTTTTTTTTCTGGATCCTCTCTGCCCTCCCCTTTTGTGCTCGCTCTCCGCAAAGCCTATGCCATTTGGATCATGCATCTCTACTTCGGGTTCTTCAATCGGAGAATTCTTCTACGACTCTCTCAACACCTAGATGTGCACCATCAATGGGCCCACCTCCATGATCCCTTGCTTCGACGTCAAACCTTCTGTTGTTGGTAATCACAACTCGCTGTCAGGTCAATAACATGTGGCTTGAAATCGATCTTTTCTCTCTCTCTCTCTCTCTCTCTCTCTCTCTCTCTCTCTCTCTCTCTCTCTCTCTCTCTCTCTCTCTCTCTCTCTCTCTCTCTCTCTCTCTCTCTCTCTCTCTCTGATTTGTGGAATTTTAAATAGTAAACAATCTTATAAATGTATGACCTAATATGCCTAGATCAAACAAAAACTTATATGAAATTTCTTTTTTGTCGAAGGGTTTCAAATTATTTGATTGTTATTATTTCTAAAAAATTTTTTTACCTAAGTAATTTACTGTACATTTTTTTAACTCACTGCAATAATTTTAGGCTAAAATATGCATTTCGTCCTTGTAAATATGGCTCGTTTTGCTTTTGGTCCTTGGTAAAAAAAAAATTTTAAAAACACCCTTGCAAAATTTTCTGTCTTTTAAAAAAGCCCCTGACCCCACTTAAGTGATGATATGGCATGGTTTTCGCCACGTGGCAGTTGCTGACTGTGCAACTTTTGCCACATGGCTATGACGTGGCATGCCACATATATAAAAAAATTAAAAATTAATTTTTTATATAAAATAAAATTCAGAAAGTAAATTAACTTAAATTAAAATCAATATGAAAAGGAATTTTAATCAGCACTGCGTTTCATCCTTCCCATCTTCACAAACCCTTTTCTTCTTCTTCTTCTACCTGCTATATCACACAAGCCTCTTCTTCTCTATTGTTTTGCTTAATCTTTCTCATAGTTTCTAAAATCCCTAACTTTCAACTCTACACTACCGAGGAATTCCTCGTAAGCAATTATTTTCGAGAACATTCTGGAACATTTTTGAACGAATTTGTTGAGTTTTAAAGCTATTACGCGAACGCCAAATCTTGAATTGAAGCTTTTGAGGCGAGAATCAAGTTCGTGACGTAACATAAGAAGATAGAAAAAATGGGTTTCAATTGATGTGGGGTTTGAGTTGGGTTGTATGTCTTTTATTGTATGGAAAGGAAAGTGGAGAAGATATATTATGTAGGTCTCTCATTTATGTGGATTTTGTTGCAGATCCAATGAAGTTGAATGGTGTCTTCATAGGTCCATTACTCCATTTTATCAAAACTTAGTTTAAGGTGAAGATGAGTGGAGATCCATTTGTACTCTTCCTTTTTCGATCTGCTTTTGGATCTAAGAAGTCATTTACCTTCCATTTTTTAGATCTGAATGCTTTGTAGACGAAGCATAGAGAGATCTGAATGTTCTAGGTTCGTTGAAGAAGATGATGAACCTAATATATTATTTTGGTTTTCTTAATTATGTTTTGAAATTATCTGATTTTTTTATAAAAAAATTATGGTTTTCCTAATATATAAAAAAATTAAAAATTAATTTTTTTATATATGTGGCATGCCACGTCATCGCCACGTGGCAAAAGTTGCACAGTCAGCAACTGCCACGTGGCGAAAACCATGCCATATCATCACTTAAGTGGGGTCAGGGGCTTTTTTAAAAGACAGAAAATTTTGCAAGGGTGTTTTTAAAAAATTTTTTTTACCAAGGACCAAAAGCAAAACGAGCCATATTTACAAGGACGAAATGCATATTTTAGCCATAATTTTATTCACCCCTTCTAACAATAGTACATTTTCCTGGGTGACTAGTGCGATCTAGTTGGAATTATGCTAAGTTAGAGGCAGAGTCCAAACGAAGAAGACGAAGTACGAAAATGAACAAATTCGGATCGAAAATCAAAAGGAGTGAAGAAAAAAAAAATGCAAGGTTTGAAGCCAATGATACGACGTCGTTTCAATGTCAGAGATTCGATTATGGCTTCCATACACACCACTGCACCCGAAAATCTCCATTATCGCCTCACCCCTAAACGCAGCTTCATCGATTTATACCAGGTCCCTCTCATTCTCTCTCTCATCCATTTTTCTCTTGATGGGTACACCAAATTATGGTTAAGAATTGAATTTTTACTTTTGGTGAAAATTTTACAGTTTGGAAATAAGGAAGCAGTTGCAAAGGAGAGAGCTAGATTGTAAGTTTTTATTTGTATTTGTTAATGGGTTTTGTGTAAAGAAAGGTTTTTTGTATTGATTTGGTGATTTTGTTGATGGGTTTTGTGAAGGAAGGATGAATTGAGTAGGGGACACTTTGCTGATCTAAATGAGTTCAAGCAACATGGTGGTAAGGTAATGCAATTTTATCATAATAATAATAATAATCTGTTTGTTGTTGGCATAGAAATATTTCATTGATTTTTGAATGTTTAGGCATTGTTTGGATAAACAGTTTAATTAAGCGCTTATAGCGCAAGCGTTTATCATATAAGTGTTCATGTATAAACTATTTTGGTAACAAAAAAAAAAGTTAAGGCAAACTGTTTTTATAAGCTATCCTGAAGAGATTATGGAAATATATTGAAAATAATTTATGGACATGTCATAAGCTCTTCTAACAGCATCACAAGTATTTATGCAAGTAGATTAGCTCAAATAAATCAATACAAATAAAAACCCTTTGTTTCAATAGCATGTCATAATGCAGAATTTCCATACTACTGAGGGAACAAGATAGTTTTTCGTGTTTTATTTAGGGACCTATGTTCCAATGAAGTTGACCTCATAACTTACATAAAGCTTATACAAGTCCTCAAAACCCTAAATTGGTTGGTTTTAGCAGATATTTTGTCAAATTGGTCTGTTAAAACATGTTTGGAACTTGACTTCTCTTATAGGCTTGTCTCAAGACAGTTGACAGTTAATTGTATATCATTTTGATTTTGATGTTGATTTTGATCAATACATGCACATTATAATCTAACTAACTTGTAATAGTGATAAGTTGGTTAGAGACTAGAAGTGCGTCTTGCGTATACCAATGAAAGTATGACATGTTATTCTCATAGGCTTGTCTCAAAACAGTTAACTGTATATCATTTTGATTTTGATGTTGATTTTGATCAATACATGCACATTATTATCGAATTAACCAGTGATAGTGATAAGTTGGTTAGACACTAGAAACGCGTCTTGGGTGTACCAGATGAAAGTATGACATGTATATCTGTAATTGTGTTGTGCAGATTGCTGTAGCTAATAAAATGATTATACCAGAAATGGTAGCTATGAAATTTCCTGATATCAAAGTCAACTTCTCGGATGGTAAAACAATGAAGCTTCCTATTCGCATCTCTGATTACGAATTTGATTCCGACAAATCATCTGTTCCAAAGGCATCTCTGGTCTGCCTTTCGTTTCGAGCAATCTACCAGGTAAATGGTTCATGGCAGGGTTTTATGTCTACCCTATTGCATTGTCTGCTCATCCAAATGTTGCCATTAATGTCTTAATGATTAACACATTTGGTGGCAGCATTCGTTGTAATTTAATCTTACTATTCAATTTGAAAATTGAACAACGTCTTCTATTTGTTGTCCATTGTGAAAGTGATTTAAATATGAGTAGAAAGATAGAGTAAATGACAAGAAATGATAAAAATAATGATACTGAAAGGTGCAATGAAATATTGCTTTATTTGTGTTTCCGGTTCAGCCTAAACAGATATATTGTTTTTGTCGGGAAAATCACCCACATATTGCTTTCAATCATAGTATGCACTTCAATATAGACAATGAGAAATGCAAGGAACAGTCTTTTTAACACTCTCTCCAACATTCACTCTCCTATTTAGTGAAACTCATGTGGGTTTCACCACTTTATGTGAGACCATTTCCAAAGTGTGGTACCCACATGGATTTCATCCAATAAGAGAGTGGTGTTAGAGAGAGTGTCAAAAAGAGAGTATAGCACTCGTCTAAAGAAATCATAGTCTGTTCGTTGTGTTGTTTTGTATTTCAAGAACAAATATTTGTTTTGGTTTCAAACTTTGATTCACTGTTGCTGCAATAAAAATTCCTTTTTATGTCCTTGGCAGGAAATGATCAATTCTTGGACTGCCTTTTGCTAAAGCTTTTAGTAACTCGAAAGATGTTAATTTATTTCAGGTAATTTTTTTTTTGTGATTTTATGCATTTTCTCATCATTGAGTTCGACATATTAATCAGCTATTTATTTAATAGAATTCCTATTGTCTTTCTGTATTATATAATGAGGAATGCTAGCAACGCACACACACTCCAACACATTCTCTTTGATTGGTTAAAATTTACATGGCCCTATCAAATCATGTGGGTCCCATATAACTTTGATGGGACCTATGTAAATTTTAACCAATCAAAGAGAGTGTATTGAAAAGTGTGTGTTAAAATGTGTGTTGCTAGCATTTCTGTTATATAATTGAACTGCTATTTTGTCCAAGTAAAAATCATTATTCTCAATTCCAATTTCGACAAGATTAAAGTAAGCATTCAAAATTTTAATTCTGATTTATTTATCCAAACGAACCCTTATTTCTTTTGATTTTCACCTTTTGAATGATCAGCAACATATTTTTAATGAAGTTTTTGCATTGTCTATCAGGTATCATTTATCGATTCATGGCTTTTATGCCGCCCCCCTATAAAACGTCTCCTTTTATAGTCAAAGAAGAAATCTAATCATAACGAAAACAAGGATACACTTCAGAGGAAAATAGTATATTCATTTGGTGACCACTGTTATTTCATAAAAGAACTAAAGCTAGTGGATCTCCTCACCGGGTATAAAAGTGTTTACTTGCTTATACAATTCATTCTTAGCCAATGAAGTTATGAGCAGTACAATTTTTAACATTAACTTCACAGGTATATCTTCCTACTAGATAATTTTGGCAGAGTAAGATGGCAAGGTTGTGGATGGGCAACGAATGATAAACTTTCTTCCCTTCGTTCTTGCACACCACTTCTTCTAGGTCGGTAATGAGGTAAAGACCGTGGTTATCAAAATTGAGGTTCAAATTGTGAATCGGAAGATCTATTTTCGAATCGTAAATCAAATTTTATTATGAATCAAAATATACATTACCAATACAAATATGACATTTTTAAGTAAAAACAAGTACAACAACAACCAAGTATTATCCTACTAAGTGGGGTCGGCAAGTATAATAATAATAATAATAATAATAAGTGGTTCTTTTAAGTAAAAACAAGTGATGTAGTAAAATTTTGAGTTGGTATGTCATATATTTATAAATGGAGTTCAGTTTTCTATCAATTATCAGGTCAAAATATGACTATGTATCGTAAGATACTGATAACCACAATAAGACCTTTAGAGATATGCCTTGCTACATCATATTATGTTGTTAATCCCAAATAGTGTAACAGCCCGATTTTTAGCATCAGATTTATCTGTTATTATTAATTAATATTATTTATTTAATTACAGGCTTAATTACAGTTTTGACCCCCTAAGTATTACGATCTTGCGATTTTGGCCCCCTATAAAAAAGACAACATGCCATCATCACTAGCTTTATAACTCATCAACTCAAAACCTTCAATTCCTCTCTCTCCAAACCAGCATCTTTCTTTCCTTGCTTTAACAGTGTGTTGCTTCACACTCACATCAAACATATTATTCATACATCTGCAACTAACGAATCATCATCATCATCGTGCACAAGAGTGGTTCCGGTTCAACGTTAGGCCCATACGGCCTAGACTTAACCCAAGCCTTCTTCAAACCCATCTCAAACGCAGCACCACCATCACCCATGAAGCGTCACAACAAGATCTCCGTCATCGGCGCCGGAAACGTCAACATGACCATTGCTTAGATAATCCTCACTCCAACCTCACCGATGAGCATACTTGCCATCGATCAAATTGATCTTCAATCGCAGCCACTTTTGTCCACTCTTCGTCGCCAGTTGAATCAGTTTGTTACAAATTCGGAAGAGATTACGCAGTTTACGGTTCCTTTGGATGTTGGGAAGAAGGCGGAGATAAAGAAGGGAGAGGAGTCGTAAGAAGAAGAAAGCGATGATTTTGATGAGGAAATGGATGAATTTGATGATGATTTTGAAGATGTGGAGAAGGACGAGGCAAAAGGAGGAAGAGAAAAGGTTAGATTGGGAAGAGGCAAAAGGAGGAGAGATAAGAGAAATTGGGGATGAAGGAGTGGCAAAATTGTTTAAGATTGGAAAATTAGTGTTGCTTGTTGGAGTTGGATCTGGGAAGGGAAATTGGGGATGAAGGAGAGAGATGGTGTAGAAGAAGAATAACAAGTTCTTCTTTTTTGGCCCCCTTCCTTTTTTTTTTTTAATTAATGAAATACCCACATGGCTTTTTTTATTAAATTTAAATTGAAATTAAAACACATGGCATCCTACTCACTTAAGTGAGGTGCCACGTGTACGTTGACTGTGTCAAAATTGGACTAAGGGGCCAAAAGTGCAAAATAGGGTAAACTTAAGGGGCTGATTTGTTATTGTTTTTTATAGAGGGCCAAAATCGCAAGACCGTGATACTTAGGGGCCAAAACTGCAATTAAGCCTTAATTATATTTGTTAATTGACTATTTATGTGTGATTTGTGAGTTAGTGAAATTATTAGTGCTTACGTGACATTTTTGTAATTATGCTAGAACTAGTAATTTGAATTTTAGAAAATAGTGGTGTATAATTATTATGGGGGTTTAAGTGAAGTAAAAGTGTAGAGAAAATAATTGTGAGACAATTGTGACTAAGCTCATTAATGTGAGTAACCCTAAAACCATATTATAAATATACTAGTAGTGAGTGGTGGTGAATTAGGTTAAACATTATTACACAAAATTTTGAGAGGCAAGTGAGAGAAGAGGCTTGGAGAAGAGGAAACTAGAAAAACTCAAGGGGAAGAGGGAAATTCTACTAGAAGTAGCAAGAAAAGTGAAGAATTAAGGTAAGATGGGAGATTACTTTCATCAAGTGGGTTAAATAAGCACTTATGGGGTTTGATTTTCGTGCTCCTTTTTGTTGATTGCATTAAACATGCTAAACTTTGATGAAATTGCATTTTCTTCATGTCAAAATTCATGTTTCATTATGATTAATTGATACCTTTGTGAACTTTAATGATCTTGATGATTAACATGATAATTAAATAATGTTTGTTGATTGTGAACTTGATTATGAGCATGAATATGTATTTTGTTTGAGAAATCATGAAGTTATGTTGAATAAGTTGCAATTTAAATGATTTTGAGAAAATTGATTAATTGAGTGAATTTGCTTAAGTTGCTACTGTTTTGATTATGTTGCTGCCATATGATGAAAAACATGTAAATGTTATATTGGGTGTGTAGTTTTGATGAGAATTAAGTTGTTGTTGTTGTTGTTGTTGTTGGTGGTGGTGTTTTTGCTAAAATGGGTTAATTAAGTGAAAATGAGTAAGTTGATGTTAGAATAGTTTGAATAGGTGATTATGATGTTGAACGTGATGAAATACTGTTTGTATTGTTATACAAGCTTATTTGTTAAGTTGTTGGTGAAAATGGACTTTTGAGACGAACTTTGAAAATTACCGAAAGATCTTGAGAATTCATGTCAATTCGATATTTCATTGTGTATCCATTGTTCAATTTAAGTGTATTGATCATGGATATTGTTTGTAAACTGATTTTGGGTCAATTGGAACGAAAAATGATATTTTTGGGTGAGTTTTGGGGTCTTCCCGTATGCGATACCTGTTTTCTGGTTGCCCAGAAAACATGACTTTGCTTCGCTCCAGGTCGCTCAGCGACCTTAGCAGAAACATCAGCTGTTCTTTGGTTTTGGCCTTTGGGGACATTTTCGGACATCCCTAGGCATTCATTTTGTGTTGTTTTGATGCTGTTTTGACCTTTCATTGATGAATAATGATTGCTTGTGGTGAATTGATTATATGGTGTGTTTTTGAGACGAACTTGGCAATTTTGTAAAATTGTATGATTGACGAAACAAACTTAATAATTAGTTACAGTAGTATGAATGAAGTTGAATCATGAATATAATGTGGTGTAGTAATAAATTGAGGTAATCTTATTTAATTTATTCATGAAAAGTGGATTATGTAAATTATGGTGAATAAATGCGAGAATTGAGTATTTATGATTAATTGATGAATAAACTTGATGAAATGCATTAATGTGAGATTGATGATTGTTGTATGTGGCTGAATTCATTGTGGTGAATTTAAATGATGATGATGTGATTTAAATGATGATGCGGTGAATTAAATGATGATGTTGTGATTTAAATGATGATGATGTGATAACATGAATATGTGGATGTATTGATTTGATAATGCAATTAATAGCAGTGATAGCCACATGATTTAGGATCGTGATTTATAGTCGTGTGCATTGTCAAGTCCTTTCGTGAACATCCACGTATTCATTGTCATTCGATCGATGTTTAATTTAAGATCAAGATTTATAGGTGGGTGATTTAAGATCACTATTTATGGAGGGGCCTGATTTAAGATCAGGATTGGTACAACATGCATGTAGAGTCGTGTTAGGCGCATTACATTCACATGAGTCGTGTTTGGTAATGTTTTGGTGTGAACTTGTGCATTTATGCGATAATTGTTAATTGTTGGATCGTGGATACTGTGAATGATTTCATAATTGTGTTTGTTGATGAATTATAGACGAAATTATGATTTAATTGTTAATGATGTATAATTAAGTTGGTAATTACATAATGATGAGGGTATGCTATGATTTATGAATTATGCATGAGTAATAACGAGACTTTTTGTGTTGATGAATACTTATATATTAAATGATGTTCTTGCCTGAAACCTATGTGCGTTTATTATATTCATTTGTTGAATGTATATCTTACCCTCTAGTGACTTTATTGTCGCCTCATCCGTGGGTTCAACCCTTGTGGATGTAAACTTGCAGGTTGGGACTAGTGCTTGGTGAGTTATGCTGAGGATGACGTCACGCCTATTCTCCGTTTATGTCGCTTTTATTCTTCGAGATGTCTAGATTAGGTGCTCTGATCTAGGAGTCCGAGATTTATTTTCTTATTGAATTTTACGAGGATTGTATTTATTTGAGATATTTATGTTGAGACCCGAGATGATTATTATGTTGTGATGATTTATTTCCGTTATGCTGTGACGATTGTTGACGAGATTTTCTTTATGAGAAATTTGTACGAGTTATTGGTGATTTGTTAGATTTTGATTTGTCGTGTTGCATGATTTATCGCTTAATTAGTAGTCTCAGGAATCGGGGGTCTTACAAATAACGACACCAAACCCCACAAATGCTATAGCGGTATGGTCGATAGCGGGATGACTGCTATTGTGAAGACTAAAATACAGCGTACAAAGTAAACATAAATTCCATATAGATACATAAATACTCAAAATAGAAAAGCACACAATATTAAAGGGACAATCATAATTGATAATTAGGCCAAATACCTCTCGCGGTCCTTTAAATTAGATAATGAGTTGGTTCTCAAGTTTTTTTTTGCAACAAATTGATCCTTTTAAGTCATAACTTATTTTCACCATTACCCTCTTAAGTGCTTATGTGGACATTTTTAATGCTAAGTTGATGGGTCCAAATTCACTAATCTAAAAGCTAAGGTTCATAGGTGTATTATTTAGTCTTGGTTTGAAAAGGAATCGTTTGATTACTTGATTTATATTGTTGTTCATGAAACATTTATCTTTAAAATTGGGTTTGAATTCGAAAACAAGATGGAGAAAATGTGTGTAAGTAATCATGTTTGATGTCATAAACACTTTTTGGACCTGTCATCTCAATGTTAATTAGTATCGTAAGCACTTTTTAACGAAGTTTGATGAAAAAAATGGAACATTGTAAATATTTTATGGCTTAAAAATCAATTTGTTACAAACAAAAAAAACTTCAGAACTGGTTTGTTGTAAAACAAAATTAAAGGATTGATTTGTTACAAACAGCTAACTTAAAGAACCGCACGAGGTATTTGGCCTAATAATTATAATCAACTTCGTCATTTCCCATCAAAATAAGTTGTAAATGTAATCAAAATGACATCCCGTCAAAATGACAAAATCAAGTTCTAAAAGTAAACAAAACGACGAGCAATTAAAATCAAGCTTCCGCATTTGCGTCGCCTCATCTTCACTTCTAAGTTCCACCACATCAATATTATCTTGTTCATCACTTGATTCAAAATCTTTGTTCTTCCACCTCCAACTCATCGTCTCCATTAGGCATAGCTGTAGTGAGTCTAGACTGCTATTGCGGATAGTGGGATTTCCTTAATTTACGGCCGCCACAACTGCCACTGCTGGAGGCGTCTCGGGGAGATGGTGTTGCGCCAGACCCTACCACTGCTGCGCTATTCCTCTATAGCGCTGATATATTACGCTATTGACAACCCATATCATATAAAGAAACACTCTAAAACCATTTTTTCCCGTCACTTATCATCCCTATTTGTTTTCTTTTTAGTGTTTTTCTTGTTTGAAATTTTTTCTTTTATCTAAATGTAGGTGCATGACTACGCTATTGTTCTGTTGTATTTCAGAATTTTTGGGCTGTGATGGAAAAGGTTGGAGGGGATTTTGCTGTTTTAAATGGTATGTTAGACATTTATGGAGCTTACTACTTTGTGGGAGAGGGAAATTGTAACCCAAGGAAGCTGTTGTTTTTTATTACCAATATTTGTTTAAATATAAGTTGAAATTCTTTCAGATAAAAGCATACACAATTTTAGGGTTATCAATGTTGCTCTTGGCCTGAAGATTATCCTTGAGGATGTATCTTTTGTAATGATCATTACATAATGTGCATGATGAAGAGGGTATCGCCTCTTTATGTGTTTTTTTTCACTTTTATTATTCTCTAATGTGAAAACATAAAAGTAACATGAGAAAACTAAAATTGAGTTTTAGATTTATGACACAAATTTGAAAAATTCAAGAATTAAATGACGTGGTGAATTTTTCTTATTGAGACAAAAAGGTTACGGTTTAGGGACTAATCATGAACGTTGTAGCTCTAGCCGAAAATAGACTTGGAGAATTGTACATTTTTTATTTTGTATTTTATTTTTGTAGCTTTTTCAATATTTTCTTCTTGAGAATGAAACACTTCTTTAATTTATAGTTTCAAATTGTTAATCTTGTTTCATAATTTATTTTATATTAATCTTTTTTCAAGTTACTTGTAAAACCTTTACACCATTTGACCAAACATCACTTTCAAAAACTCATAAAAGTGTGTTTGGTTGTGAGAAGAAATTGTGAAGAGAGACAGATTGTGTGAAGAGAAACTAATAAATGTGTTTTTTTATCTCTCTTCTTTTGTTTTAGAGAGAATTGTAAACTCTTTTTGAAAAGAAAAAATGCCCCAAATATTAAAAAGCAACATAAGATTATTTTAATTTGATTCAATAAATAAATGTAAATACTGCCATAATTTAAACTAGTTCAAGTTAATTATTTTTACTAGTTTAATATTGAATTATAATACTTTTAATATAATTTAATTATTAATCCAATTTAAATATGATTTATTAATTGATGTATTAAATATTTTCTAAGTCCAATTTTCATAGGTTTTTATGCGAGAGGTTGGTCCTCACAACATTCTTACATAGGTTTTAAAAATCTACAATATTTTTTTAGTTAAAAATTGTCTTCTAAAATCTCAATCCAATACAACCCATTTAATGTTTTGAAAGGGGGAGAGGAAAAAGGAGTTGGGAAAAAAATCCCTCCTAAATAAATTTTAACTTCCCACCAAAAGTGAGAGATTTGGAGGAGAGTGGTTAATTTGGAATAAAGTGTTATAACCCTTTCATTAAAATTTCTCTTCTCCCCTTTCAAACCAAATGCATCACATTTGAAATTCATCCTCTTCTCCATTAAAATTCCTCAATCCATTAAATGAAACATACCCTAGGTGGTCCATGTGGGGCTACCCTCCCATAGCATCATACCATGTCTCCAAAAATATAATATTCCTATTTGGCAAAGGAATAGGGCCAATTTAGCAAATATGGAGATCTTAATTCCAAATCTAGTTTTACCTGAAGAATTTGTCTCTGTATATTATTTGCTTCCAAAAGAGAATGGGGCAAAGCCAAAAGGTACTGAAAACATTTTACTTGAGGATGAAAGCATTTCCATCGAAGCACTGTCAACTTCAAAAAGTAGTATAAATACCACTCACACCACACACAATAAAGTGCTAAATTTTCTACTCCAATGTTTGTGCTTTCCCCCATGAACCTCAAAAAGAACTCTAAATGTTGCCTTCCAGTGGTTTATTATTATTCATTTACATGAGCTATATATTTGTCACGTTCAATTATCATATCAGCTTTTATGTATACCAGATATGTGAGTGCCAATTTACAGCAATGATTATGTGTAAAATACAAGCTTTAACTGAACAAGTGGGATTAAAAAAAAAACTATATTGTATAACTTGTATAAGCAAATCAAATTAGATTCTACAAGACTGAGAGTGTCCTAAAGAATCATCTAAAGCTAAACCTGAAAACCCTATTGTGCACACAAGCAATATTGAAAATAATATGTGGTCTCTCCAATCATCACAAATATACAGTGGAAATAGAATATACATAGGAAAAAGAATATTAGATCTATCTCTCACAGTCACAGTGCATATATAGATGCTATAAAAACACAAAGCTGGAAATCAGTGTTACAAAGAGTGCTATAAACCCTGTCTTTGACAACTTAAGTCCATCATGCAAAGAATTGCTTCCACCTATCTCTCCAGCATTCACATATTCACTTCTGCCAGTGCCAGTTGATGCAGAGACATTAACTGTCAAAGAACCTGCATTGTTGAATTTAAATTTAACGGCATGATCAGAATCTAATGCAATGTCAAGAATAATAACAAAGATAAATAAAAGTTTATTATCCATATGAAATCCACTATATGTCTTTCTGGTAGTGTAACTGAAACTTACAGTCATAGTTAGCCCATCCAATGCGTTGACCGACCAGATCGTAAACAACGATTTTGTCTTTTAATACGAGATCTGCCAAAACACATAGAAGTCAAAGAAGTGATTTGTTAGTAATAGTAGTATAATACTCTTGAAGAACAAAAAAATCCCTAACAGATTATTTATGAACAATAATTTAAGTACAAGAATGATACTTTTAAATTGATGTTATGTAGGTTAAGTGTATATCATTGTTTTTAACAGGATAACTGTAAATCATACTAATTTTAAATCCCAACAGTAATGGTGACCATTTTTTGGCCGAAGGCGGGGCAAGAAGGTAAAAACAGGAGGAGGTAATAATTTGATACTAAAAGTCTATAAGTGGAATAAAAGAACATCTAATCAATATAAAGAAATTTCTTTCTAAGTATTGCTTCGTGATCTTAATTTTTGAGCTGACCTTCAATTAAATGCAAAATATCACAAACAAAAGATGGATATGTGACCATGAGTGTTCAAAATGGTATTATACCTCCTAGAATTGTTACCCCTTGACCCTGGGTTTTCTGAAAGCCAATACACCATACTGCTGCACCACCCTGTAACATGCATAGGTTCACCGTAGCATTTAGTGAGAAAACATACGGTATATAAAAACCAAACAAAGTGAAGCATAAGCTGAATATGAAAAATAAATGCATGTAATCAAAGTAGTCAATAATATCCAAGAATTTGGTGTAAATATCTGAGACATGTCTTAAACCTTTCTCTACACTAAAAAGTAACAGATTTCAAATGGAAAATGACATGTAATGTTAATTACAAGAAAAATTGTCTTTCTTTGTCTGTCTCCTGCTAATGCACTCAACTAAACAGAGAGATTGCAAGGATAATAAAGGAAATTTTAACCAAATATATCAGAATTGCAAATCGAGTTTGAAGTACTTGAGAATAATATCGGGAGTATCCTATGCCTTAATAAATGATCCGTTCAATAAAATAAGTCATCATGTAAAATGTCGTAAAGAAAGGCACATTAGGCAGCTTTAGAAGCAAAGTAAAATCAAAATCAGATTAATAGATTTCATTAGACAGCGACTCTTCTATAACTGCCAACTGCAACTCACTCTAACTAAAAGTATTATCTTTGGAAATGACAAAATCCAAACCAATCCTCAGAAAAATGAAAAAGAAAAAATTGAAGCTTGAATACGTACAATAGAATTCTGTTGTATAAGGTAGTCCTGTGGTCTTAAAACCAGAGATGCACCACCAGCAAAGTTCAGACTTACTTGAGGAAATATGTCAGTGACACTAAACACAGTAATACGAAAGGAGTTAGAAAAAAGAGCATCAAGATGATCTATTTATACCACACAATCGTAAAAAGAGGTACAAAAGGAAATAAAAACATCCTAACCTGTCAGTAATTAAGAAACATTGATTTCCCCTGGAAACAACCGTGCGTACAGATTGTGGTATTGTAGCTGTAATCTGCAGTAGTTGAAAAATCATTTTACCATCAATGTTTGATAAATCTCCAACCAAGCCAAAAACATGACATGATAATGATTGCTAAGTAATGCATAAAGCATTAAAGCCTAAAGAAACATAATGTTGATGATAAATTGAATAACTTGAAATTACCCGAAAGAAACTCACCGCATTGACAAAGGGGTCATAAGCCTCTTCTGCAAGGTATGCTAAAGTTGTTCCAGAATCAACAATGGTGCCTCTGTTGCTTGATGTTGCAAAAACTGATGGATCGACTTGAAGTGCCTGGCCGTTGACAGATATGCTCTGTAGGTTTAAGTTGTAATGAGGCCTGAAATATTTGCAAAGGGTGCAGTTAGCTAAAAACTTAACATTTGATTACGCTCGTAGTCCTAAGAACAAACACAGGGATCTCCGATTGCTAGCTACGTTTAATAAAGAATTGAGATTGCTCTCATCATGGATACTTAAGTTAACAAAAAGAAGGTTTAATTAATAGAAAGATATTAAAACGTAGTAGCAATTTTATTTTCAAGAAAGGACTTACTGTGATGGAACAAGTGGAGTATAAACTATGTTAGGCTCCACAATCTCACCAAGAACCAGAATTCCCCCACCAGAGCTATCTCCTCTAAGACAATGAGAGAATACTCCAGAAGCAATCCCTTGTGATGAGAGCTGTGAGATCACAGACATTTGCTGTTGCCCAAATCCAAATATACCATCAATAGCTCTGTCAGATTTTGTCAAGTCTCCACTCTGCTGGTTACTACAACTGCTCGATTCACAAAGTATTGGTTTCCGAAATTAGATTAAACCAATAAACACGAGAAAAAGAAAGAAAAAAAAAGAGAGAAATGCTATCAAATATCAACCATTTCAGGCACGGATCCCTCAAAAATACAGAAAGCTCACCCAAAAACTACAGGAGCTGAAGAATTTGTAGACACGGATCCCTCAAAAATAGTATCCAAATGCATCGTATCAGATACGTAATAGCCTGATGTTCCACTACCATCTCCATACTGGAAAGTGTAAGAGCACTGGTTGGTCTGACTGGAACAGGTTGCATCTGATGATTGTATTCCACTGTTGCACCTTTTGTCAGAACAAGAGATTAACGATGATGTTGATGAACTCCTAGGGTCAAAAAAATTGAGCTCAATCTGTAACAAAATCCATAAACCATTGATCACTGTTCTGTAAACATGATACTAAATCAGTAAATAGAGAAAATTGAATTTACCTGCAACCCACTTGTCTGTGGACAACCATTGCAAGAGCTACAACTGACCCAGAGAACATCACTTCCAGTGTCAATTTGCACATAAAATTCCACCGGAGGAGTACCCAACTGCACCTTTGTAAAATATAGCCTGAAAAAATCCATTAAATTTCAAATCAGACACACACACACACATACAAAAAGATATAATGCAAAGAGGAAAAGATAAGCTGCACTAAGATGGACAACCGACACGACACTAGTAATAATTTAAGAAAATCGAATGATTGAAATTTGAATGTAAGCAAAACTAACTTGAAGGAAATTAAGAAAGCAATTTAGAAGTGTCGGTGCTAAGAAACTGAAGTGTCTCGTGTCAGACACCGGCACACCTTCAATCTAACGAAAAACAAACTTGAACGAAATTATGAAAGCAATTTAGAAACCATATATTGGCCGACCATCACTTAAAGAAACTATCTTAAAGTTTCCAAAAAAAGAAAACAAAATTGAAATTCTCTAGCCATAGAGAACTAAACTAAACTAAACTAAATCAAGCAATCTTTGTTGTAAACTTTTAATAACCAAACAAATAGAGAAACATGAATAAAAGAACACTCTAAACTGATCAAAAAAGGAAGAAAAAAAACATCAACATGATATTGACATAAATTGAAGGATTAAAGATAAGATTCTAAACAAATTAAGAAACCCATTACTCAAAATCCACTAAAAATCCAAAAAGCATTCAACTTGATTCAAACACACGAAACCAAAAACATGAAAAGTAAAACCAACCATTTATCAAAAAAGTGAAATTCGATTGAATTACCCGACTTGGAATGGATCAAAGGTACCATGAACAGCGAAATCAGCAACACCGTTTGAAGAAGACTGCAAAAATCTACGATGCCTTAACAAGTCTCTAGCTTTGAGCTGATTCAGCTTAATTCCATGATTCGTCGGAAAAGCTCTTTCCAACGTCAGAGTCGCCGGCGATCCAGAAAAAACCACCGTCGCCGCCGTTAACAACATGGCGGTGAATATAAAAACAACCGCCATTAATTAAAATCGTTTAATTTACTTATTTGTAACTGATTATTGTTACTAATTGTGTTTACACACGTATATGTTGTGTTTTTTTAATGTAGTTATCTAGAAAAACAAGATAAGAGTGATTATATGTGAAGAAGGAAATGGTCAAGGTTGTTTTTTTGTTTGGACAAGAGTTAAGGTTGTTGTTGTTAACAACGAATGTTCTGTAACATCATCATCGGAATTGCAGAAAGAGAGAATGAGAGAGGGAATGTATTTGTAGTGTGACAAAAAATTTGGATTTGGATTTGGAACGAAAGAAGGTAAGTTAAGTTACAACATTATGTGAATGTTTGGTTCCATTTTAAATGGATCAAAATTCATTCTAAAAGAGTTGAATTGATTCTGACATGTTTTTTTATAGGACTAGTGTGTTAATTCGTGCAATGCACCGGTGATAAACCATGGTTTTTCAATCTCAAATTGTTTTTTTTTATTCATGAAAACTATTTATTCCATGAATTTTTAAATATGTCTGTGTTTTTTTGCCGCAATGATGATAAATATGTGTCTCATATTTTTTATGTTTAGTAGTGATAAATATATGTCCCGTGCTTTTATGCGTAAATGAAAAATATATGTATGGGTTTCAGATCGTCGTCGGTGAAGCGTCGTCACGACTGTCCTCTCACAGTCTTGGTGTGAGTTGATTTTGTTGTGGTCACTGGTTTCGTTCAATGTCGCAGTTGTATTGTACTGCTCTGGCACCGACGCGGTTATGAGTTAGTTTTTTGTGGTGTATTATGTCAGATCTGGATTTTGCTATGTTTTTTTTTTGTTTCTATTTATTGGCGTTTGTTTTCGTTTTGTTCTGTGGAGATGAAGATGGGTGGTGGCTCTGCTCTGACTCTGTGATTTGGTCTGAAAATCTTGAATTTGGTTTTTTGGATTAAAGACCTGGCTTCTTTAGTTCTAGCATTGTTTTGTTGGATGCATATCTCAATTCAACATGACTGGTTTTATCCTGATGTTGCTCGAAAGGGCTAGGTGTGTAGATGTTCCGTGTTGACGGTAGTAGTCGTTCATCGTACCTAAAGGATTTTATCTGTCGTGGTCGCTTCTTGCGTCGTTGGTGGACTCTGATAGATTTATGTCGTTTCTTCATCCTTCGATCTGGATTGCGACTGAAGTTTTAAGACCAGCGTGACTCTATGGATTCAGTTCGTAACTGGTTGTTTTGGCTCGAAATGGTGTTTATGGCTTGCTGATACTTTGAAGGGAGCTGTTGGAATCTTGGCCGTTTCTGTGTTGACAGACGATCCATAGGCCTATTTAAACACTCATAATATTCACTCCGCATTTTTTGCAGTTCGATTTTGTGCCCCAACGTGGGTTCGTTGGTTTGTCTGTGGTAGTGGTTGTTCAGGGTTGTTCTCTTTTATTACCACTTTTGTACTAAATTGTTTTGTTTTGCATTTGTGGTTTACTGGGTTAGATCCTTGTCCCCCACTCTTTTACTTCCTTCTCTTTTTAATTTAATTTTGACTTTGATTAAAATAAAATAAAAATTTATATTACTTTTTATATTTATCAACGATTTTTTTTTGCCTTTTTTTACGTATCAATCAAAAATTTGTCCCTCTTTTTTTTTCTAGATTTACCAATGATAAATATTTCTCCCATATTTTTTTATGTATTAATGACTAATATTTTAATTGTGTTTTATTTTATCTTTCTCAGTGAAAAATGTTTGACTCATAATTTTTTATGTATCAATAATAAACATTTATCCAATGTTTTTTTATATTTATAATGACAAATATATGTTATGTGTTTATTATTGGCTAATATATGTCCCAATTTTTTTTATATATTTATCAGTAATAAAATCTTAAAAAAAAAATCATGATAAATACTTGTCCCATACTTTTTTATGTATGAGTTATAAATATTTCCCCGTGTTTTTTAATATTTGTTTAGTGTTTTCTTAATATTTATCAATTAATTCATAAAGAAAGAAACTCATGTGCATATAGGTTAGCTAACATTGGTTTAGCCCATGAATTTTTTGTTTGTTGCCTTCTCTTCCTAATAGCATTAACCTAGATTACCTAAGAAATAAGTTAGGCTTGCATAACTTTAGATTTATGTCTTTTTGAAAATGTCTTGACCTAGTTTCCCTTTTCTTTCTTCATATTTCTGTTTTTTTTTCTTAATGAATTTGGGTAATGCATCTAGCATCACTTTTGTTTACAAAAAATAATAATATTTACCAGTAATAAATATTTTTCCAGTGTTTTTTTTAGGATTCAATGATTAATAGTTGCGTCATATTTCTCTTTAATATTTATCACTGAGAAATACTTGTCCCCTATTTTTTATGTATTAATAAAAAATAATAGTCTCGTGTTTTTTTCAATGATATATATTGTTTCACATTTTTTTGTGTATAAGGGGCAAATATTACACATGTGTTTTTTTATTTATCAATGACAAATATATGTCTCATGTTTTTTTATACATAAGAGAAAAATATTTGTTTTTTTAATATTTATCAGTGAAGAATATTTGTCGTGTATTTTTTAAAGTAATTGTAACGAATATTTGTCTTGTATTTTTTTATATTTATGAGAAATAAATATTTATCTCTAGTTTTTTTATGTATCAACAACAAATATTTGTTCAGATTTTATTATATTTATTAGTGACAAATATTTATCTCATTTTTTATATACATCAGTGATAAATATTTGTCATGACTTTTTGTATCTTATTGATACTGACTCGAAAATTATACATGATATAGACAACCTCTTCTTTCAAAGAAAGCATGAACTTGTTAAAAAGTTCACTACCAACCATTGCATGAATTTTGTGACCATGCATGTGAAAATAATGAAAAATATTCATATAACATACATACATTTTAAAAATCACAACAACTTAATAGTATCATAATATAAAATCTAAAAAAACTCACATAGTTATCCAGTAAAATCAAATGGATGGTCAATGGTTACTTAGAGTTTTTGGAATCACTTGATTTCCATAGCCTGACAATTCTATAAAAAAACACAATTTGCTTTTGTTGTCGTTAATTTCAATGAGACAATCATAGTTGGTAGCCATTTATAAACAAAAAGGAATTAGATCAGAATAATTCAGTGAGTGCTACAAAATGGTAGAGTATGAAAACTATTTTAGGTGTCTGGTATGCAAATTGTAGATGACAGTGCATATTGTATTGTGATTTTATTTTTATTTTATTTTATTGTGATTTAAATGTCAATTTTGACACAAATTTAATGTGAATTTATTAAGAATAAGTCAATGCATTTGGAATGGTTTAATTTTTTTAAAACAATCATTTGATTGTTTTCCTTTAAGAAAAAAAATTCGGGTGTGAATTTATTAAGACAAAGTCAATGCATTTGAAATGAGTTACTTTTAAGAAAAAAATCATTTTAATGGTAATCATCAATTAAGAAAAAAAATGGGTTGAATGGTTTGTGAAAATGAGGACATTTGTAATTTGATTTGATAGAAAATAGTAGAACGCCATGTGGATTGACTATTTTAACTATGTTAAATGTATGTATATGAGATAATTGATTTTGTTTTAAGAATTGATTTTGAATGAATGATTGGTTCTAATTTTAGAGGGATTAAAATTGATTCTAAATGAGTAAAATTGATTTTGATATGTTTAGTTGTTTTTTAATATAATTGATTTTGCTTCAAGAATGGATTTTACTTGAAGATATGATTTATGGTGTTTTTGATTCTAAAATTGATTTATACACACAAACTTATAGTTCAAATTATTTTTATATGAATGTATTTAAACACAAGTCATTGTATCTTTTTAACTCACTTTTAATTATCAACTCAATAAAAATCAATTATTTTTTCGACAGAACCAAACATAGACTAAGATTTTCAATTTTCAACTTTCAACTTTCAACTATGGATTACGTAAAGTTGCCACTATGTGTCCTCTATTATTTTCTATCTTTTTCTTTTTAAGGGAAGTCCCATTTGAGATGAATATTACATAATCATGTGCGTCCATCCCACGCGTTTTTTCTTTAAATAGTAGCAGCAAAGACTAAAGAGGATTGTTTGATTTTTCTATTGCTTGTGTTTTTTCTTCTTGTTAGCTCAAAAACATTGAACTGGATGTTTATTGATTTGACCAAAATAGAATGTTCCTATGAGAATTACATAATTGTGGTCAACATGGTGCTTGCAACAAATCCATTTAGGTGAATGCCTTGCCTACCATTTGATTGATAACTATAAGGATAGTTAGATAATTGTGGTCAACATACATGGTGCATACAACAAATGCATCTAGGTGAATGCCTACCCTATGATTGATAACTATGAGGAGAATTTTTTGATATACATGCATTAAAAAAAAGGTGGATACTATACCCATTGGTCAAGTTAATTTAAATGCACTTAAAAAGAATTAAATAAAAATAATCACAGGAGTGGTAGATGAGAGTTTGTCATACAACATCGGGATTGACACTGTTTTTTTTTTTTTTTTGTGTTATCTCTTTGGTTGTCAGGAGAATGAGCCCCTAGTAATATTGAGTTCGTCGTGAGTTAAGTATAATTTGATCAAAAATTGTTTCATTCAATAATAGAATTTAAATTTTTCCAAACAATTCATCATTTTGTGATTGACAATGAGTTTGAAACATGTATTTTTGAGTCTTGTCCTAATAATTTTACCTTGCTGAACATTCGAGAGTTACTACTTTTCTTCTAATTTATCTATAATTTTCTATCATGGGCTTGGAACCTCTTGATTTCAAAAAAATAAATATAAATATTGTTTGTGTTGTATGTTCACCTGCTATAAAATAATGGACGTGTTACATCGTTTGTAAATTACTTAGTAGTTTACGGCTTCCATGTTATATGTCATCTATCCATCTCTAATTTAAGGGCGTTGTTACTTCTTGAATACAACATTTAAAATATTGAAGAAATATTCATTCCTCACCTCCCAAATTCACTAAACAAAAACTAAATTATACTATTTTTTTTTATAAAAACTAAATATACTATATTCATACTTATTAAAATTGAAATTCATATGTTTGTATGGACAATAATTAAAAAATACTTGGACGACTTTGAGTTTTCGTGACTTTGATGACTTTAATGTATTTCAATGAGATATAATAATTGGTTAAGTGAGATATAAAAAACAAAGTCATAAATATCATCAAAAACTTAAAATCATTCAAATAGAAGATAAATAATTGTACTTCTTTAAGTGCCTAGTTTTCTATGTCACTCAAAAGGGAAAGCAAGATAGCAAAACGAAACTAAGAAATTGGAGTATGGGACTTTTGCTTTGAATCGCATCATATCAAACTTTAACTTAACCCAATGCACAATTAACAAATTGCAGTATCATTTTTGAAGGACAAATGCAGTCCACATACACGACCAACCATCTTTTGCTTTTAATTTTGTGATGGATTGAAATATAAATAGAAATACTACATATGTACAATAATTATGAACCGTTTCTTACGTTTTATTAAAAATTAACATTTAATAATTTAGCAATTACTTTTTAGAGATTTTAAGATAAGTGTAATCTATTTTGTATTTGTTTATAATAACTAAAAAAATAAAAAAAACGATTTATCGAAAATAATTTTAAAGAGAAGTTATCAAAAGATTTTTATTTTAAAATAATTTTGAAAGTTCTTTCAAATTTTTATTTTTTCAAACATATGAAAACTTTTTTAAAAAAATTGTAACGAAAGGCGCTAAAAATAAAGAATTATATTATAAAGTCAATTTTTTTTTGACAAGATAAAGTCAAATTTTTTATACCATCAGAAGTTGGATTTAACATAAGGAACTAAACTATCACTAACAATATAAATTAAGATTCAAATATCAATTGACAGATGCTAATGTTCGAAATGTATCAAATAAATTATATCATTATTTTTTTTTCTAATAAGATTATATTATTATTTCCATTAGAAGGAAACAGATAGAAAAAAAAATAAACCCATGGTTTGTGTCTCTTGGTAGGACCATTACTCTAATTATCACTTATATATAAATGTTAAGTAGTCTGATTACATGAATCCCTAACCCTAATGCAGAGTTGAACCACAGACCAACTTCTAATAGGTCACAGCTGTAACCACTGGATCACTAATGGTTTTTGTGACTTATAATTGCTTTTATTTTATATATATCTACGACAATTATAAAAAGGGGGGTTTGAATGAAGGAATTAAGTAGTGTTTTAATTAAATCTAAAATATTTTTATGCACAATCTAATATATTTTGGTTTGTGATATGAAATATATTTTAATACTCAATAATATATTTTTATACTGAATATGATATATTTTGGTACTCAATTTGAGATATTTTTGAATTAAATCTAATATACTATTTTTATATTGAATATGTTAGAAAGTGATTTCTTAGTCCCCAAGTTTTGCTAAAATATTTTTATGCACAATCTAATATATTTTGGTTTGTGATATGAAATATATTTTAATACTCAATAATATATTTTTATACTGAATATGATATATTTTGGTACTCAATTTGAGATATTTTTGAATTAAATCTAATATACTATTTTTATATTGAATATGATATATTTTGGTACTCAATTTGAGATATTTTTGAATTAAATCTAATATACTATTTTTATATTGAATATGATATATATGATATATTTTGGTACTCAATTTGAGATATTTTTGTACTAAATCTAATATATTTTTGTACTTAATAATATATTTTAAAATTGAAGAGTAAACCCGTTAAATAGTTATGAGAGAAACCTAGCTCAGTTAAAAGGTTATAAATAGAGGAGAGCATTAGAGAATTAGGGTTACAACAAACAAGAAAAGATTAGAGATCAAAGGAAAACTAGGGTTGTGGAGAGAAGAAGCAAGGAGACAAGTGAGAAGAACCTGGAGAGAGATTTTACCGTAGGAATATCAAATTCCACCCAATTGTGATTTCTCTTTCACTTTTCCATCAATAAAATTCATAATTTTCAATGGTTTGAAAATACTTTTTTTGTGGATCCCATTGTGTCTTTTGTTTTCTTAGTTTGAACTTGCAGGTTGTGTTTATAAAAGCCTCAAAGTGAATATGAAATATTTTAGCGGCGCCTCAGTGTGATATTGTAAGATTATTCCTTTTTTTTTTACTCTTTTTCTTTAACATATTTGTTGTTTTTGGAAATCAGATTCTTAATATTGACAGTATATATGAAAGCTCGAAAAGGTGAAACTTATTATGATGGCAATATATCGGATGCTGGAGCACACCTTTAATAATTTTGATTACCAAAGTGACCAGTTTTGTGATGTTAGATTGTTTTAGATTTCGGTTGTAATACGTTTGTACAATACCCATTTATTTCATCTATTATTTTTGAGTTAATCATTGTATTTTTTTAATTGGATTGATTAAGTGTAACTAACTTTTGTATATATATATATATATATATATATATATATATATATATTTTTCTTTGATTTGACATTTTTATTGCAGTCCATCTTTTGTTTTTGTTGCTTTTTGAAGTAGTTTGATAACATAATATTGAATGTAACTATAAAAATAATAATATAACCAATTTGATAGTTATATATGAAACTCTACAAAAACTCATGCATCGCATGGGTTAGAGTCTAGTAATCGGTTAATAAATATCAAGCCTTTATCTTTTGCTAAACATGGGAGGGGACATTGGTGTGGTCATGTCCATTATTGGACAACCGTAACTGTTGTCACTCAGGTCAGGAGGAGGCTGCGTTAAAGAAACTTCGTAGCAGACAAGTACGGCTATGATAAACTGCCACAACACAACTAATTGCATGATTTTTATTAGATCGCAAATTTTAAAAGAAAAAAGTTATCCTATTTTTGTTTTGCTTGATTACATTTTTATCTCTACTTTATAATTAATATAATTGGGATCTTAAGCTAAAAATAAATGACTCTGAAGAAGACTAGAAACTCAAAACTTTATAAAATTTAATGAGAGAAGTTGGCTTGATCATCATGATAATAAATCACTATAGATGTAGTTTGATCATATTTAAAGTTGGTGTATATTTGAATTGATGGTAAATTTATATTGAACATATAATAATTGGTATTTTTAATTTCTTCAAGCTAATCTTGAATATAAGTAAAAAATACATATATTTGATGTCTCGTATCTAGGGGTGTGCAAAAATATGGTTAACTGAACCATATCACCAAACTGAACTGCACTGAACCATAAAAAAACCAAACAAATATGAGTCATATCATCACTTATGCAAAAATACATATATGAGTCATATCTCGTATCTAAACAAACTTATTATGTCAAAAAAATATGTGCTTTTTTTTTTTTATCTATTCAATGGTGTCATTTTAAAAGTATTTATCAATTAATATAAACTTTATTTTTGTAATGATTCTTTTATTTTCATGGACAAGTTTTCCTAAAATATGCTTTCGAGAATTCTTTTTTTTTATGAGAACAAGATTAATTGTGCTTAGCCAAATTTCTTAGTAAATGGAAAACTAGTTAGCTTTGCTTATGAGAAAGTATACGTGGAATATCATTCAACATACATGCCACTTTGGTTAATCACATTCACATATAACTTGTGCACCAGATATACCCGATATGCTCGTCACCAACTTAAGGGCTGAACTTTTCTTGCAAAGTCATGTTTTGCCCACCCACACAGCCATATGAATAATTAACTGAAAGACTTATTTGGTCATTTGGTCCCCTAAATAATTTTCAGTTTTCATTTTGGACACATATCTCGAAAAATCAACATTTTGGTCCCCTTGTTTTTTCTCTGTTATTCAAAAAGATCTCTGGCCGTTAACTTTAACCTCAAATGTTTATGGTGGACCAACCTTAAGAGTGGTCCACCATAGATCCTATTAATTAATTTAATTTAAACTGTTTGATCTTTTTTTTAAAGGAGGACCATTGAATTACGCGGGTCTATTTTATCTTACGATAAGTCGACAATAGCTAATTAATTATCGCTTTCTTCATCTTCTTCCCTCAACTAATTCATCACCTTCATAAAAAAATCCAGAAAAAATCCAGAAAACACAACCAACATAAACCCAAAATCTAAAATCATTCTTTCCACAACAAGCTTTCCCCAATCCTGATTTTCCCAAAGCTTTCCCCAATCCTGATTTTCACTGTTCCAATTTTCTTCATTTAATCAACTCTGTTGTTTTGTTTTTGTTTTGTAGATCTCAGTGGAACTGTTGTTAAAACCCACATCATTTTGTTGTTAAAACCCAATTTCACTACTTAACACTTCCATAGCAAGCATAGATCTTACAACCAAAAAAACAACATTTTGTTTTCAAAACCCACATCAATGAATTGAAATCAAGAAACCTTACACTACACTGCCAAATTGAACAAACCCAGAAACAAAAAAAAAAACACAAAAACAAGAAATTAACGAATACCCATTACTCTTTTGATTAAATATTAGCAAAATGGAAACAAAAAAACGAAATGGGTATAAAACAATCAGAGAGATAGTATGAACCGGAAGAAGAAGAAGAAGTGTGAAGGGATGAAGCGAAGAAGAAGATGAGAGGGGCGAAAAGGTAGAGAAGAACGAAATTGTGGAAAGTAGCTCGGGGAATTCTTCTCACAAAAGGAAAGAAAATTGCAGTCGAAGCAGAAGCATGAGCCATGGGGAAAACGATTAGGTTGGCTAAGGATTGTTGCTTGAAGAAGGTTATATTTGAATCTGATTGTGATAATTTGATAAAGGAAATCAATGGTAACCCTAATTTCAGAACCTTTTGGGGGAGATAGATTGAGATTTGAGAGAGATAAAGAGAAAGAGTTTACTGTTTTTTTATAGGAAGGAGGAGGGTCTGCGAGAGAGAGAGAGAGAAGACTGAGTTTTTTTTATGAAGGTTGATAGAGGTAATGTTGAAGGTGATGAATGAGGGGAAGAAGTAATTAGTTGTTGTCGACTCACCGTAAGATAATATAGACATGCGTAATTCAATGGTCCTCTTTTTAAAAAAAGATCAAAGGGTTTAAATTAAAATAATTAATAGGATCTATGGTGTACCACTCTTAAGGTTGGTCCACCATAGACATTTGGAGTTAAAGTTAACAGCCAGAGACCTTTTTGAATAACGGAGAAAAAACAAGGGAACCAAAATGTTGATTTTTCGAGATATGGGACCAAAATGAAAACTGTAAATTATTTAGGGGACCAAATGACTAAATAAGCCATAACTGAAAATACTAACTTTTCTTTCTCTTTTGTTTTATTATTAAAATAACGACATTCATTCTTCGCTCAAGAACAAATTAAAAATTGTTAAAATCATATGGAATAAATCTATAAACAAACTCACAACTCTCGTGTTAATAGCATACGACGTAAAATATCTACAAATGTGATAAACTCTACAAATATGACGAAATTAAAGTGTTTGGATTACTCATACTGATATCTATATCTATAATATTGAACACATCAAAGTCATTGATCTAATATACACTTAATCGATGTTAATATATCAATTTGGAGAACGAACATTCTAACAAGACAAAAAATCAAAATAACGTCATACCAAGATGACGAACAAAAACAAACATGTCACATTAAATAGACAACAAAATTACGAAAGGAAAAGCAAATACATATAAAAATCACTTATTTAAATAAAGTGAAAAAAAAAACTTTTTAGAGTTCCTACTCCCTTATGAATCGCTAAACAAATGAATTACGAACTTTTATTCCATAGGACTGCCAAGTCAAAAGTAACTAATGCATTTAAATTTAAATAAATATGAGATACTACTGCTGACCACGTGTGATCTAGAACACATTTCCCACTTTAACATGCAAAGGGAATGAAATATGAATTCGTCCGAGATTTTCGTTCCAAGTCTTTGTAAAAAAAAAAAAAAAAGAATACTCTTTTTTCAATATTTACTCTTTTTATTGATGAAACTCATATGAATTCCAACATTTTATGTGTGATCCTTTTTCAAAGTATATGACCAAGACCAATTTCATCCAATAAGAGAATGAATGTTAAAGTGAGATTCATATCCTCTCCTTTTATTCACTCTCTCATTCTCCTACCTTCCAGAGTTTGTGTCCATCTCTCTAAATTTTAGAATGAATATCAAGAGAGAGAAAAGATAAAGAAGATCAAGAAAGAGAGGATAAAGAGAGAGATAGACCCATATTTTATAAGGGAGAAGGAGAAAGTGTTTGGAAGGAGAGAATCCATTTTCTTTATAGTGGGTATTAAAAAAAGAGTGTTGTTAGCACTCATCGTCTATCTAATTGACTGAAAAATATTTTTTCATACCATTATCAATAGTATTGACTATGAGAAATGTAGTGACACAAGATATAAAATGAAAGATAAAATTTCACACAAAAAAGAAAAAGAAAGAGAAAATCAACTGGAATTGGGTCTATCAGCCAGAATGTGGCAAATTAATGTTCGAATATCATCTGAAAGAGATACTTACATTTAAGGCCAAATACCTCCCTGAGTCCTTTAAGTTTCACGTTTTTACCGGATCAGTCCTTTAAGTTTATAAAGTTTCAGATTAGTCCTTTAAGTTATCAAAAGCTTACGCCGTTACCCTTTCAGTCAACTTCCGTTACAATAAAGCTGATTTGTCTGTTAAGTGGGTGATGTGGCATAGGGCAACGTAAAACGCTGCATTTTGGGCAATCCAGAGTGTTAACTCTGAGACTTTTCATTTTCCTCATTCATAACACATAAATTAGGGTTTGAGAATTGGGGGTAAATCAAAAAACGAAAATTGGGGAAAAAATCTCTCAATCTCGATATGCTTATGCTATTGCGAATCCAAAACACTTCCTTAATCAAAGGTTTGATTCTTTCTTATTCTTCTTTGTGAATCCAAACGTGAACCCTGCGAACTTGATTCTTTCTTATTCTTCTTCGTTTTTTCCCTGTTGTCGTTGTTCATTTATGCCGTTGTCGTTTTTTCCCTTATGCTGGTAACGAGAATTCGAAGAATTGAGACGATTTGAAGTCATGCTTTTCTTCAAAAAGCTTCAAATTGATCGTTAATGGGGTTAGGGTTTTCAATTTGGGGAAGAATGGGTGAAGATTGAAGAAGAATGATGAGGAATCTGATGGGACATTAGAGTTAACACGCTGGATTGAGCAAAACGCAGCCTTTTATGCCACATCATCCACTTAACGGACAAATCAGCTTTATTGTAACGGAAGTTGACTGAAAGGGTAACGGCGTAAGCTTTTGATAACTTAAAGGACCAATCTGAAACTTTACAAACTTAAAGGACTGATCCGGTAAAAACGTGAAACTTAAAGGACCCATGGAGGTATTTGGCCTACATTTAACTTCAATTAAAGTTACCTCAAGTGAAGTTAACCTTTGAAAAGAAAAGAAAAAAAAGGTTTAGAGTTAGTTAATTATGTTAGAAAAGTTTGTTACTTCACGCACAAGTTAGTTGGTTGTTTTCTTGAAAGGAAGTTAGTAAGTTGTTGGCTTCTATATTTAATTTCTCTTTTATGTTGCAACTACAACTTCATTTGGCTATCTAATGTAAGATTAGTAAAGATTGTAAAGTGTATAAAACCTATGTGATCATATCAATGAAGTGTATGCAATATTCATACCTTTGATTATTCTAAACTTTTCTCATTTCTCTCTATTCACTCCAGTACATCATATTCTTTAGAGTTATGATAGACCACAAGCGCACAGTTTTATCACATTATAAAAAACTTCTTCAAGGTAAGAGTGTGAGATTGAGTTCGATTGAACTATGATACAATAGTTAGTAGCGACAAATAAAGAATGTCTGATTTCCCACATTGTTTGAAGTTTGAGTAATTGATTAACTGTGATTTAGTGAATTAAATTAATCAATGACGATGATTATGGGTACATGCATGCTAAAATATGAAAGTAGAAATATCATTAAGGTGTTGTGTAAATTACATTAAACTAATTGTACAAATATATAAATTGAAGTGTCTAAAATGAGTGATTTTGCTGTAAAATTGATAATGTAATTGATAACATTATATTTTATAGTATTTTCTAATAACATTTTAATTAATAAAGTTGTATTTTTATTTAAGTTTTATTTGTATTTTACTACATTCTACTTTATTATTGATTAAATAGGTAAAATAAGAGGTGTGTGAAGCAATGGTGCAAGATGGGCTAGAATCTTCCATAGAACCAAGACTTGTCGACCAAACCATGATCAAGTACACTCAAATAGCATTCAAGAACCATTTTCAATGATCAAATAGTGACAAATAACCCAACATCCTTTTAGAAAGACACATCATTAAAGCTCAAAACTATCACCTAATGATGGAGAAGTCAAGTAATTCACCTCTTAAATATAGAGGTTGTTATGGTCGTCCATAATGGAAAGGTTAGATGGTAACAACTCTATTGTTTTGTGGTTTTTCTTTTGACACTTGAATCATCTATTGTAATTGCCATTCATTATGAGACCAGTGAGTGTATTAAACGTGTTTTGCAATGCTTAGCATATAAACAAGTCTAGGCTTTCCTTAGTTTTGACACCACAATACCATATAGAAAACTCTTATATTGTTCTTGTTTTATCAACAAGTTTCTTTGTTTTATTTCTTGTCATCTTTTATTTTTCTCAGGTAACTCATCCTTTATGACCAATGCATAGTTTTCTTTAGTCTTGAGGTCATGAAAAGTAGTCTTGTGACAAACTTTATGTTCTGGAGCGAGCAAATAACACTAGGCCCATTTACTTAGGCCAAATACAAACTGACCCAGATCCAGCATCTGGTAAATTACTCGCAACACACCTCCTCCCCGCGAGGGGGGGTGCTCGGAGCAAACAGAGACTGATTCAAACAGTCAGTAACGTCTCTCACACGCTCCCGCGAATCTCTCCTCGGCGGTTACACTTCCCACAAATTCGTAATCGTCGAGCTGCAAATGTGCCACACAACGGCTCCTGCACCACCCACCTCTATAAAACGGGGACTCTCAGCAGTCCCCAAGGTTAAACTCTTCTCATTCTCTAATCCCCCTCTTCAAACTCAATACTAACTTGAGCGTCGGAGTGTCTGCAGGTACACACACCCCCCACCGTCCCAGTCAACAGCGAACATTCATATTTATCCCAGATACAACTGCACCGATAGTCCATTTCTGATTAGGTAAGATCAGTGGTGTCGTATGTGGGAACAATACAAGCTCTCTCCATTTTTTAACCGGCAAAAAACCAAAGCTTTCACAAAATATATACTTATATACACCATGACTACCAACGGTGCTACGTCTCAGGTACGGAGTGAAATCCACCGCGTCTACCGCGATGGACACACTTCTACGTCGTCCCCTGTAGATAGTCCTAGGGAGGAGGCACTCCACCAAATTCCTCAGGTCGTCATGCCACTACAGGAGCAACCTCTATACGGTCCACATCGGCCTAGCGAGGAAGCAAACAACTTGTCCCATGCGGAAGCCTTACTGTCTAACATCCTCCGTACGGTACAACGTCAAACGTTGGTTATCGAGGAGCAGAACCGGTGCTTGATGGACATCGAGAAAGAGCGTCCCAGAAGACAACATCCATCACCCATAAGGTCTCCCTCTTCACCACGTAGAAGAAGGGGATGGAGCCCGCGTCCTTCCAAATCAAGGTCGCCTAGACATTCTGTCAGCCGGAGATCTTCAATCAAGAGATCGCCTAACGGAAGGTCACCCAACAGGAGATCCTCCAGACGATCTCTTGAAAGAAGGACTCCACCCAAGCGGAGCAGACGCTCGTCCTCTACATCAGCATCTGATGACGAACGCCCCACATACGACCCTTTCACAAGGCGTATTCGTGAGGCTCACATCCCACAAGGGCTATACAAGCCCCCACAAATGAACTCGTATGACGGGACAACCGACCCCGACGAGCACATAGAGAACATTGAGGCCGTCCTCACCTACAGAGAGGTGCAGGGGGTTGTCAAATGTAAGCTCTTCGTCACCACATTAATGCGAGGAGCGATGACATGGTATAAAGGCCTCTGAAGGAACTCCACCGATTCCTGGAACAACTTGTGCCATGAATTCACTGCGCACTTCACGGCTTCAAGGACCCAACCAAAAATTGTTGCGTCCCTTGAAGCTATTGTGCAAGGGAAGAATGGACCCCTCAGAGACTACATCGAGAGGTTCAACAAGGAGGATGTATAAGTCAAAAGTGCAGACGAGATGATGAAGAAGTACCTTATTTCTAAGGGACTTCGCCACGACACCGATATGAAGAAAGTTGTGCAGCTAGATCGCCCAAGGACTCGAAACGAGTTCCTAGCGATCGCTAAGACTTACATCAGGTACGATGAGGAGCTGTACGCTAACAACCTGAATAAGTCCAGGAAGGAGGAACCTGCTGTTGAATCCTCCAAAAAGCTCTTCCAAGAGAAAAGGAGGGAAGACAAGCAAGCAGCTCGAGAAGGCAAATAGCCTGCTCGCGAGAGCAAATGACCTATCGGTCGCTTTGCTGAGTACACGCCCCTAGCGGCGTCAAGGGAGAAGATCCTTACTGAGATCGCAGCAGCCGATCTGAAGAAGGTGGGAATCAAATACCACAAGCCTCCGACCCAGGAAAAGAAAGGAGCCGATAAGACGAAGTACTGTCGGTTCCATAAGTGCCATGGGCACCTCACTGACAATTGCATCCACCTCAAGGATGCAATCGAAATCCTCATACAACGAGGTCGGTTGAAGCAGTTCAACAAGACTACTTTTCTCGAAAGAAAGACCGTCGACCAGATTGTTGATGGCAATAATCAAGACATTGTTGTTGCCATGTCTATCGAAATGTTGGACAACTTCCCAGAGCACGTCGAGATAACTCCCTACTCGTGCACCTGGGAACAGTTCCCTTCTGTCAACGTGATCACTGGAGGATCAATGAACCTCTCCATGGGAAGCATGAAGAGGAAGCTTGAAGAACTCATGAATGTCAACCAGCTAGTCCTCCCCCCAACATACCATCTAGGGGGCGACCACCTTTGGCGTTCCATGACCATGAGCTACCCGGCGGATCTCCCAATTCAGCCATATCCCTGCTAGTCCAGGCGTACATGACCAACTTGGATGTCTGACGAGTCCTGATTGACACAGGGCCTCATGAGACATCATATACACCGGGTTGTTCAAGACTCTCCAGCTGACGGAGAAAAACATCTCTCCTTACGTTAGATCCGAGTTGTATGGATTCAACGGATCGTCAACTAAGTCTTGGGGTTACGTGGAGATGCTCGTAACCTTTGGGAAGGAGGAGGCCAGAAAAACCATCAAGATCCCATTCCTGGTGATCAACTACCCTTCCCTCTATAACTGCATTATAGGGAGAACGGGATTAGCAGGATTGGGAGCAGCATGTTCAACCTCTCATCTGAAGTTGAAATACCGTGCGAAAAATGACATCGTCGCCACTCTACACGGAGACATCGAAGCTGCCAGAAGATGTTTCCTCCAGGCGAACAAGAACCATAACTTGGTTTCCTCGTCAAAACAATCCTCTAAGGATGACGAGAAAATTGTTGCGAGCACTCTGGACACTAACGTGGTCGAGCTCGACTCCTAGTTCAGCAAATCTGACCTCAAGGAGCAGAAGAAGGAGAAGAAAGACCCACTCGACACTGAGATCTTAAGGCTCGTTCCTGACGGCGATTTCGAGCTGATTCCTTTTGGAGATGATCCTTCAAGGAACTTCAAAACCGGAAAGGATCTTCCAGACCTCGTGCAAGCCCAATTGATCGCTTGCTTGAGAGAGAATGTTGATCTATTCGCTTGGAGTGCAGCTGACATGCCTAGAATCGACCCTAGCGTCGCATGTCATCATTTGACAGTTAGTCCTAGTGCTAGCGTTGTAACTCAGCGACGTAGGAAGCAATCTCCTGAAAAATCAGAGGCTGCTGAAAAAGCTGTAAAAGACCTCCTAAAGGCAAATTTTATTTCTGAGGCCAAGTACACAACTTGGCTCTCCAATGTTGTACTGGTTAAAAAATCTAATGGAAAATGGCGTATGTGTGTTCACTATACCGATCTTAATAGGGTCTGCCCTAAAGATGCATATCCTCTTCCTAACATAGATAAATTAGTTGATAATTCATCTGGCTATAAATTACTATCCTTCGTGGACGCCTATTCTGGGTACAATCAGATACCCATGGCTGATGAAGATAAAACGAAAACTTCTTTCATGACCGAATCAGGAAATTATTACTACAACGTAATGCCTTTCGGTCTCAGAAACGCAGGGTCCACATATCAACGAATGATGAACAAAGTATACGACAAGAACTCCGTTGGAGACATTCTTGAAGTATATATGGACGACATGATCGTAAAATCCAAACAAGAAATTGATCATACCGCCCACCTAAAAAGAGTTTTCGAACAAACTCGAAAGTACCACATGAGACTCAATCGTGAGAAGTGCACATTTGGGGTACAAGCAGACAAATTCCTCGATTTCTACCTTATAGAACGAGGTATCAAGGCTAACCCCAACAAATGTCGCGCATTCACAGAATACCCGACTCCAACGTCGAAAAAGTGTATCTAAACTCTAAACGGGATGCTAACAACGCTCTCATGATCCGTTGCAAAATCCGCGCAACACCCTCTCCCTTTCTTCAAATTGCTAAGAAAAGAGAGTATGTTCGAATGGAGCGACGAATGTAAAGCCACTCTGACTCATCTTAAGCTTGCCTTATCTAAACCTTTTATCATGTCGCGACCAAATCAAGACGAGACTCTTTATTTGTACCTCTCGGTTTCATCTGATGCCGTCAGCGCGGTACTAATCAGAGAAACTCGAGAGGGACAAAGACCCACATATTTCACTAGCAAAGCCTTACAAGAGCTAGAAACGAGGTATCAAAGAAATGATGAAATGGTCGCTCGAATTATCCGAGTTCGACATTCCTTACGAATCCCGGAAAGCGCTCAAAGCCCAAGTATTTACCAATTTCGTAGCCGAAATGACTTTTCCCTCCAAAGAAAAGAAAGGGGGCATCTGGACCGTCTACGTCGATGGATCGTCCAATTTAAAGGGCAGTGGAGCAGGAGTAATCATCAAAAATGATGAAGGAATCATAATCGAGGTATCATTGGGGCTATCCTTTGTGATGACCAACAACACCGCAGAATACGAAGCTTTCCTAGCCAGCTTACAAATAGCCAAAGACATGGGAGCCAGAGTAATCAAAATATGCACTGACTCCCAACTAGTCGCATCTCAAGTCACTGGTGAATACCAAGTGAGAGAAGAACATCTACAAGAGTATGTTCAGCTGGTCCAAACTAAAATGAAAGAGTTCAAATCTGTCGAAGTGGTACATGTTCCCCGCGAACATAACGCCCAAGCAGACATTCTTTCAAAACTCGCAAGTACGCGAACAGCTAATGCAAACAAAACAGTAATCCAAGAAGTCCTTACAGAACCAAGCGTAAAAAGGCACAAAGCTCGATTACTCGAAATCAACGAAATTTCTGAAATATAGGACTAGCGGGGACCCCTAATTCGCTACATCACTAACGGGCAGCTCCCTCAATATCCTTCGGAAAGAACCAAACTCAAACGGAGAGCCTACTCATTTTCACTGGTGGAGGGAACGTTGTATAAAAGAGGTTTCATCACCCTAGTAATCAAGTGCCTCGGCCCTATCGAAGCCCAAGAGGCCCTTGTTGAAACTCGTGAGGGTATCTGCGGGCAGCATCTCAGAGCCAAGGCACTCATTAAAAAGGTACTACGAGCAGGTTTCTTCTGACCCACTATGCTCAAGGACGCCAAAGAATACGTGGCCAAATGCGACAAGTGCCAGCGACACGGGGATATGCACATCTCCCCTCCCACCAAACTCACTGCGCTAGCGTCACCTTGGCCCTTCGCATGGTGGTGAATCGACCAATTGGGACCTTTCCTTAAAGCCAAAGGTCAGCTGAAATATCTGGTAGTAGTAGTAGACTCCTCGACAAAGTGGATCGAAGCTGTGCCCCTCGCCAAAATCACAGCAAGAAACGTACTTCGATTCTTCAAAAGGAATATCCTAGCAAGATTCGGAGTACCGACCCTCGTGATTTTCAATAATGGGACTCAGTTCACAGACTGAAGGTTTCAAGAATACCTAGAAAACCTGAACATCAAACATAGTTTTATGGGCCTATCAAACGACCCGCCACTCAACAAATGGTGAATCACCTTTCCGCCTCACGTACGAAACGGAAGCAGTCATTCCCATTGAGCTAAACGAACTCAATTGGCGAACTGGCGCCAACACGAACTTCCGAGCCAACGCCGAGAACCAATGAGAAGAACTCGAATTCGTCGACGAATCAGAAGTGAAGCAGCTCTAAAAAAGGTAGCGCTAAAACAAAATATAGTCGCTCGCCACAACAAAAGAGTCATCAATCGAGAATTCGAAGTTGGCGACCTCGTCCTCCGAAGGAGCCAAAAGGATTCCGACGAAGGGAAACTCGCTGCCAACTGGGAGGGCCCCTACCGAATCCACATGAAAATGGGGACGGGAGCATGTTGGAACAAAATGTGTTTAACAACTCTCTTATGTATAAAGGGGGAGATTGTTGAAACATTTATGTGTGAACATATCTCTCTTTATGGTTTTGATGATAACAAAGTATTAAAGAGAAAATTGGTTATTTGCTAATGCTTTGTTCAAGTGTTTCAGAACCACATGCTTAATAAGTATTGATTGATAATGGTTATGAAAGAACAAGCTAAAGAGCAAGAAGGAAAGCTAAGAAGCAAGGTTGCAAAGCTAGAGGGAAACTGGGTCTGAAGAAGTACTCCTGAAGAAGTGCTCCTGAAGTAAGAGCTTCTGAAGTGCTCCTGAAGAAGTGCTCCTGAAGTAGTGGTACTGAAGTGAAGCTTCTGAAGTGGTCATGAAGTGGTACTCCTGAAGTGCAGCTTCTGAAGTCTGGGTGCCTCTGAAGAAGTCAACGCAAAGTCAACATCTGAAGACCAGCTTCTGATCCGTACAACTAAAGCAGCTTCTGATCACTGTTCACAGAGAAGCTTCTGAAGCTGATGTGGCTTTGATATTGACCAGTACTGTGCGCATTTAATGCCTGGATGTGTCAGAACAACTCAATGGAACAGTTGTCTCCCTGACCCAAACATTCTCCAGCTTTTAAGGTAGGCCATTTCAAAAATGGCACCTGCTCTGTTCTGACTGATAAAATGCAGCACACATTTGCAGTAACCTAGTCCAATTGCAACGACTCTTTTCCTCAAATCAAGCAAATCTTCAACAGACATATTTTCATCTATAAAAGGAAGAAGATTTGAAGAAGAAATCGTCTAAGACTCTTTGAAACGTATTGCTGAACCTGCACTTTGTTTTCTGTCAAAAACTGTCAAGTTCATAAAATCTCTTAGCAATTCTTTAGTCCTTGTAACTTAGAATTTCTTAAGGTTAAGAGTCTTAACCTGAGTTGTATTAAGAGAACACCTCTGATATTTGATCAAGTGTTCATCCCAAACTATTTTACTTGTAAACCAGTTTGGTCCCTTAAGTCTCAGTCTGTATACTGAGCACTTTTAACCTCATTCCTTTGTGGTCTGAGCCTGAAGTCTCTTGTCTTAGTGACTTGAGCATTGGGAAGTCTCTTGTCTTAGTGACTTGAGCATTAGAAGCCTCTTCCTTGGTGGTTGAGCATAGAAGCCTCTTTCTTTGTGATTGAGCAACTGAAAGTCTCTTCCTTAGTGGTTGAGCATTGTGTAATCTTCAGATTATAGTGAAACTCTCTTGTTGGATACAAGGGGACAGGACTACTTCTCACATTGAGAAGGAACCTGTATAATTTGATGTGTCTTTCTCTTTACCCTTCTCTTTTCATTATTGAATCCGCTGCATAACTCCTGATAACAGTTCAGAACTGATTCATATCAGCCTCTGAACTTGACTTAAGTTTTGAAAAGGAAAGATAACTAGTTTTTGAGTCACACAATTCAACCCCCCCTTCTTGTGTGTGTTTTTCTCACCTTCAGAGCATACAGCCTCGAAGATCTCATCAAGGGTCCAATCCCCAGAACTTGGAATGCAGAAAAATTAAAAAGGTATTACAGTTAAGCAGCGAACCTACAAACCGCTCTACTGTACATACGACTGCAAAGTTCAAACTAACGAACTAAAACACTATCACGAACGGGAAATTACAACAGAAGATGAAAATTGTGCCACTCCAAATCCAAAATCTCAAAAGGATTAGTGAAACCTATACACAACGGATTCACTAAATCCACAGTATGCTCGCTCACAGCTGCAGCATCACCGCTCGGCATGTTAGGCAAAACCCCAGCTCACGATGGGAGATTCACGCCTCAGGGCATTGAACTTAAATTGAGTTTTTCGTTCGTCCACCGTCACTCGTTCGAACTCTAGATTCAAACACACGTTCAGATAAACATCTCTTGAACGTGAACCCTTCTGACGTATACCCAGCGTAAAGTTCAGAACTATCACGGTCGGATTTCCCAGTACAAAACACACAAGTGTACGTTATCCATACAATCGGAGCGAACACTTGGGGGAGGAAAAGCAACATCTCTAAGTTTCAACTTGAGAGAACGAGCAAGTCGTTCAACACTCGTCGTTTCTAACCCTCGCGTCAAGTCTAGCCGCTACTTTGAAACAAAACAACGGCTACAAGGGGGCGGGCCCTATCCTCAACCTACTCAATTTACTCTTGATTCAAAAATGCTCGGTTACTTAAAACTAACCCTACAAGCATACATCTAAGTCGAACCATTTCTCATTTACGAGGATATCTGTCTCAATTCAAATATGAAAGCCTCACACAACGAGCATTCTGATCGCACATTGTACTTAGAAAATTAAACACACATTTTCGCAAGGTATAAAAGAAAGTAGCGAGCATAAATTGAAAACGAAATAAATTGTACAAAAAGGGGTGCTAACCACAAAGGGCGCACATTGTCATGGCACAAGGCCGGTTACACGCCAATAAAATTTTGTTCAAATATTACAAGGTCATATAGACCCGGGCTCATTCAACATGCCCATCATTCTCTTCAGGAGGGGGCGACTTAAGGGCGTCATCTTCAACCCACTTCAAAAAATGAATCCTTTCGGTTGAGAGCTCAACCCCAGGGTTCATAGCTTTTACATGCTGCACGGCATTCTCGAAGGCATGAGTGGCTGCTCCCACAAGACTAGATCCAGCTCATCAATCCTCGCCACCAAGCTAGCACGATCCAAACCAACGGTGTCCTCGGCTTCTTCGGCGCTCGGGTTGATAGCGGCCAAAAGTTCCTTCCTGTCCTCCTCCCACTTACGACCAGCTTCCTGCAACTTCTCCAGCTTGAGAAGGTCATTCTCCACTTTCTTTTCCAGGGAGGCTATCCAACCATCCTTCTCCTTAACCACCTTGGCAAAATCGGCTTCCATCTTTGCCGCCAAGGAATCCTTCTCCTTCACCAGCACATCAGCCCGGACCACATCCTCGGTGGAAGAGTTATACAGGGCCACAATTATCTCTAAAGCCTTCATCGCAGAGATGATCCCTTCGGTCATCGCCTTGCTCCGGCCAACAACGCCCGGGTCATGAATAACCTTCAGCTCTAGGTCACTCAAGCAAAGGAAAGAGTGTACACCATAACGGTCTGGGTCAGACCATAGGTTCGGCAGCATCAACAAATCCCCGCCTTTGGGTTGAGTAGAGGAAGAGGTGGCAGACACAGGCTGCCCCTTTCCAGCATACACCACCCTCTTCCTCTTGAAGGATTCAGCGACCTCCTCCATTGGGTCCTCTTCCAGCACCTGCACAAGCGTTATGGGCGCACGGGAAAACGAGCCTCTCGCAGCCCCGGCGAGCAAGTGGCCCACACTATGGACTTCACTCCGCCGCACGGCTCCACGGCTGCTCACCTTTTTGCTCGAACGCCTGATCAACTCGTTCATTGAAGACATGTTCCCTGTGAACAAAAAGAACGAAAAGAAAGTCAATATCAAACTTAGAAAATGTCAATGCAAAACTAAATGAAAATCCTACAAAATTCTACCGAGCAACTCTGTCGGGTTTTCAGAAAGCACGAGGTCGTGCGTGTTTGTGTATCGAGGCTCTGTCACCTCCTGTCCAACAGAATCAATTAAAGGGACACCATCCTCCCTCAACACTTTGGCGGGCACAAAAAAAGATAAGAAAGTCCACAACTTGTCGTAACTCTCCTTATCGCCCGCACTAAGCTTGACATACGCTGAAGTGGTCTTCCCCAAGGCCGAGAGAATGCAAGATCCCATGTACAGTGGATCAAAGAGACCTATATATCAGCATGCAATCAAGTGACACCCTCCAATAAATAAGCAAGTATGAGAATAATTTTATGCATGATATTGATGCTAAAATGGATTTGTTATTGCAAAAGGTTGCTAATCTAGGCGTGAATGTGGTTACTCCAAGTGTTTCACATAGTGAACATTTTAGAACCATAAGTAGTTTTGCATTTGAATGCATAATTGGAATGAATTCCACGTTCACACGAAATCCTACTCGGGATATCATAGTGTAACCGTTCTCTAGACTACGAGCCACAATCAATATTGAGGCAACCCAGACAATTGAACACTACAATGTCTTCGTCCTGAGCCACGAGCCAACGAATTGGGGGCTATTGTTCTTGATCGGTCCAAGGCCCAATCATTTTGGACCCTGGAGTCCACTATCTAAGCTAAAGGTCCAGTAAGGTATTCACGTACAACTACAAATCGTATACACCAGCAAAGGACTGCATCGTACCAAAGACCACGCTCGGTGCATCTTTGAGGCCTTCACTTGATCCAACGTTCACCTGACCATCTCATCGCAAGGGTAAAACTGACACTTTCACGCTTGTGGGTCTATAAGGTGTTGCTCTCCTAAATCAAAGTACATATTTTCATTTTGTCAAATCGCCTCAAAGATCATTTAAACCTTATTAACTTCATAATTGCAGAATTGAAGTGTCTTCCCAGAACCCCCCCCCCCCCCCCCCCCCCCCACACACACACACACACACACAACTATAAACTAGGATCGAAATATGATGTTATATATAGTCAATTTTTCTAAAATATCATGTCAAATATCAAAAGGTAGTTTAATCTACCTTGTCTTTTAGTTTATTAGTCTATTCAAACATAGAGATGATTATTTATTTAAATATGTTAGTTTGAAATAAACTTTTAAACATGGTAAGAGACAATATCATATTTACAAAATGTGACTTAGCTTATTCTCACCACTAGATGTACCATATGTTTGTTTATTGCTTTATTTCTAAATAGACTTTGGGTCCATTTAGATTGACTTATTTTTTTATCTTAAACAAATAAATAAGTTTTATGTATTATTTATAAGCTTCTCAATATAGTTTATGAAAAAACAGCTTATAAAAATACAATTTTTGTTATTGAGAACTTATGAAGTGACATAAAAACTTATTTATTTACATAAACTATTTCTATAAACTCAAAAATAAGTCAATTCAAACGGATCTGTCTAAAACACACAAGTAAAATAATCCTTAGTTTAAGGGACAAGTAAAGTAGTCTTATATCATGCACAAATATCGTTTTTATCATTGGATTATAAAGTCAACTCATTTATTTAATTTAATTATGAGATTTATTGATCTAACCAAGATTAATTTATACACAATGTAACAATTATCTTGGCTTTTGTATGACACAATTAGGTTGGTCTGGTGATATTAACTTGAGACCAGAGATTGTGCCAAGTCTCAAGTTTTGCACAAAAAAATTAGCTTCTTAAAATAAAATAAAAAATCTCAGTTTTGCACAATAAAATTGACTTTCCAAAAAAAGCATTTCTCATTTACTTTTATTTGTTTGTTTTCCCGGCAACAACAAAAACAACAAGTACCAAACACAACTCAAAAACCCTAATTTTCCCATTCACTGAATTCGAGGTTTTGTTTTCCCTCAATCTCACTCCAATCTTTCTCATCCACCACCATTATTCTTCAAATAGATTCATCCTATTTGAAATTTCAATTTTTTGTTTCGTGTTTTCAGTGTATCGCCAATACCAGTTTGAAGGTTAATCCTTCGACTTCAATGGCGGAGGATCGCAAAGATGCGAGTGATTACAGTTCGGAAGATGAAGGAACTGAGGATTACAAGCGAGGTGGATATCATGCGGTTCAGATTGGTGACACTTTCAAAAATGGGTGCTATGTGGTTCAGAGTAAGCTTGGTTGGGGTCATTTCTCCACTGTCTGGCTTGCTTGGGATACTCTCACATTGGTGAGTGCCCTTTTCATTGTTTTGATTTATTGGATTAAAAATTTATGCTTTTTGACTTTTGATGATTGGTCATTGAGTTTAGTGTTTTTGGGTTATGAAGGGGTGGTACTGTGTATGTGATTGAGAACTTTGACCATAATGTATGCTTTTTCTTGTTTTCTATGTGTATTAAACTTTTCTCAAACTTGAAAATGATTGATTTTTAATTGAAATGTATCATTCTCAACTAATATAAGGATTAGGAGATTTTGCTGCTTGATCTGCTGTATTATTTTGTTCTACTTATTTCTCTATCTCTATGTGTATATTCACGTAGTACAACATTTTTATTTTGTAGATAGCTATTAATATTTTTGTTGCTTTGATGCTCTCTCTAATCTGTCAAGTTGTTGGCCATATCTATTGTGTGTCGGCCTTGAGGTGTCAGCTCAGTGGAAGGAGTTTGACCTTGTAATCTCAAGGGACAGAGATCAAATTTATTCGTGGACGGTTGTTAAATGACCATTAGTACCACTTTAATTAATAAAAGAAAGCTGTGTGTCATTGAAGTTCTTATAGTTAGATGACAATTCACTATATGACTATGTTTGTTGAAAGCCTAGATAACACACATGCTTTGATATTTCCATCAAAACTCTATTGACGATAGGGGAATTATTTGTTTGTAGCGATATGTTGCCTTAAAAATTCAAAAGAGTGCTCAGCACTACACGGAAGCGGCAATGGATGAAATAAAGATTCTCAAACAAATTGCTGAAGGGGATCTAGAGGATAAGAAATGTGTTGTGAAGCTTTTGGACCACTTTAAGCATTCAGGGCCTAATGGTCAGCATGTTTGTATGGTTTTTGAATTCCTTGGGGACAATCTTCTTACACTTATCAAGTATAGTGATTATCGTGGTATTCCCCTTCCCATGGTCAAAGAAATTTGCTACCATGTTTTGGTGGGTTTGGATTATTTGCATCGTGAGCTTTCTATTATACACACTGATTTGAAGCCAGAAAATGTTTTGCTTGTCTCTCCAATAGATCCATCTAAAGATCCTAGAAAATCAGGAGTCCCACTTATACTTCCAACCGCTAAAGTCAAGACTGTGTCCAAGAACGGGACCACAAAACCTGACAAAAGTTCGAATGGAGATTTAACCAAGAACCAGAAAAAGAAAATGCGGAAAAAGGCTAAAAAAGCAGCTCAGAAGGAAAGTCCCGAGGTAGCAGAGGAGGATTCTGAAGCACCTGAACAAGATGATTGTAGTAATGATGTGATTGTGAAACCAAATGTAGAAAATGGTGAAGGTAAACCTAATAGTCCCACAAGTAAAGATGAATCGGCAAAGACTTCTGAAACTAAGGATGTTCCACAAGGAAGTCAGGTTTCTAGGAGAGGTAGTTGCTCTACCAGAAAGAAGTTGCTCGCAGCTGTTGATCTTAAGTGCAAGCTGGTGGATTTCGGAAATGCTTGTTGGACGTATAAACAATTTACAAATGATATCCAGACAAGGCAGTATAGATGTCCTGAGGTTCTTCTAGGATCTAAATACTCGACTCCGGCAGATATGTGGTCCTTTGCTTGCATTTGCTTTGAGCTTGCCACTGGCGATGTTCTTTTTGATCCTCACAGTGGTGATAACTACGACAGGGATGAGGTAACCTGTTTTGAACTTCAAAATAATTTTTTGGCTTTACTTCTTCTTCTATACTTTTTTCGTTGTTAATATATGCTGTCTCAGGAATTTGAAATGCATTAAAAAATAAGAAACATTTAGAGGGAATATTTGTTTGTTAAAATGCTGCTTCTGCTTTTGTGCTTCAAAAGTTGGATCAAGGTGGTAAACTTGATCAATTATGTGGCCAAAATAGTTTGTCTTAGAATTTGGGGGCCTAGCTTAACACTACAAAACCTGCTTGTAAGGTGAGGAATGACTCCCACTTATAAATATGTTTTTTGGCCATATCTCATCCAATGTGGTAGTGGTACTTTTAACACCCTCCTCGCATCTTGGACTGAACACCTGAAGCGTGATGAGTTCTACTTTTAATACCATTGTTTTTGTAAAAAAAAAAAAAATACTACTTTTAACTTGTTCATTGTGATTTAATCTATGGTTTCTTATATATTTACAGACGGGGACGTTTTAAAAAGCGAAGACATTTTTTAGGAAGCTTAATTATTATATAAACAAACTGACTAGTACTTCAAATCAAATTTGAACTTGTTTTTGTTACTAGGAATGTATTATGAGCGTGTTTGGAAGGGTCATTAGATTTTATCTTATACTACGTAGTAAGCATTTAGAAGTCCAGTCTGAGTTTTAGTAAATTTCCACAATCTTTCTGGAATTTTTTTTAAGTCTGCTATTTAGTTTTTATTGACTTTTTTTTTTTTTTTTAAGTCTGCTGTTTAGTATATATTGAGTTATTTTAGAAGAGGTTATCTTCAGTTTACATAATACTCCATGAAAACATTTTGCTTTTCATTTTAGCAACTACAAACACATCATTCGTTCATGAATAAAAACTTTTAATACATTGTAAGCATTAAAGTCTACTTTACATCCGATTGTATGTTTTCTGAGTACTCATCGATTGATTTGTGAGAAAACTCTTAACAAGTACTATTTATCTTTGCACCTTAGTCACTGATTTAGTTTCTTTCAAGAAGGAAGGGATTATTAGACCTCCCTTTACTAGCGATGACAAAATAAATTGTGTACCCACGATAAAGTTCGTTATAGGTATCCAAGTAAAAATTATATAAAAAAACATGTATTTCGTCTACTCCTTGTTAATGGAGATAGGAACAAAGGTTAAGGTATCTATACTTGCCCCATAAAAAAAAAAAAGTATCTATACTTGTACCTAGTTGTCTTTTAAAAAAATTATTAATATTATTGTTTCATTAATAACTCGTTTGACAAGTGTGATACATTAACATGCTTATGTAGCAATTTTGGGGAGCATACACATTTCTTCAAGTATGTAAGGTTAATTCTAGAGTAAACCACCAAATTGGTCCATGTCTTTGTAATTCACTCTCAAAGTAGTCGCTGACTCTACTAATATCTCAAAATATTATCAAGATCTGGCCTATACTTTTTTTTTGGGGGGGTACGAAAATTATACATTTGCCATTGTACAGTTCAATTAAGTCTTAAAGTTGTTGGGGGCTTAAGTACTTGTTTCCTTAGAAATATTGCATATTGATAAATTTCTTTTTTATACCCACTGAAAAATTTGAAATACAGCTGTGGTTATTTGGACTTCGACATTAATTGATTTGTTTTGATGAGATTTAAAAATTTACTTTTCAGGATCATCTGGCATTGATGATGGAGCTTCTTGGAATGATGCCTCGCAAGGTAGGCATATTAGGCGTTATGCTGCATAATGTTAAAGGTGTTATATTATCAATTTGCATGTTGATGTGCGCAAGGAGAAAAATATTCAATACATTATAGATGCTTCATTATCCCACATATTTTTTAGTTACTCTATTATAGATATTATCCTTGATCCTATTGTATCTACTCTTTTTCTGTCTATGATTTTTTGTTTCGTTTTGAATATTTAGTATCAACATTTTGTTAGTTATCATCCTCAAAACTTGAACAATTATTCTGTTCAGATTGCTCTTGGCGGTCGCTATTCCCGGGACTTTTTCAATAGATCTGGTGATTTGAGACACATTCGCCGGTTGCGGTTCTGGCCTATTACTAAGGTGTTGACGGAGAAGTATGATTTCAGTGCGCAAGATGCAAGTGACATGTCTGACTTTCTCGTTCCGTTACTTGACTTTGTTCCTGAAAAGAGGCCAACGGCCGCTCAGTGTCTTACTCATCCATGGATGAGTGCAGGTCCTCGGACTCTTGAGCCCTCACTGAATAACATGCAGGCTGATGCTATTAACGGAGAAAAGCCTAGAAAGTTAAGGGAAAAGGACGTGCAGGAGGCAGTGGAAGTTAGTATGGGGAATATGGCCATTGATGGAACTCCAAAGACACTCAAAGATTTCCAATCTACAAAACCATCGGAGTAGCCGCGAATTGGCTTGTGTATGCAACCTGTTACTTTTATATGGTAAGTTTTGATGGTCCTTGGAGCATGATGTTCAATGTAACTGTTATATTATAAGCATTATGTGCAAATGGGTCATACTTAAGAGGTTATGGTTTGAGAGACCCTTCATAGGGTAGGGCAAGAGAAGCTGGATGGAAGCCTATTACAATGGAGTTATACCACTTCTTTCACCTCTTGTAAAAGTGTGTAGAAGGTAGCTTCCTTCACACTCAATAGAGACAGCACTAATTCATGAATCATAATCACGAGAATATTTTATTGTTTTTTGGAGTTTGTTTAATATTTATCCCTAGATTAGATGCTCATCATCCATAATGTTATATTTTAGGAGTTTGAACTGTACATTTGAATGAGTTTATTTTTTTTTTGTATCTATATCAGATTTTGTTGCAGTAGACATTACCGTTTTTTTGAAGTAGACATTACCGTTACATCTTTTGTTTCTTAATTTTTGGTAATTCACTTGCGAGTTTCTTAACCTAAAACATAGCTCAGGATTCATTATACACATAATTCCTAGGTTTAGTTCTAAGCTCCTTAAAAAATGGTTGTTTCTAAGAAAAAACAGGGACGAATGCAAGTATGTTATAATTGATAATATTTATCTATTCTTGAGTGCCTCACTAAAGAGATGGATGCTTGTATTTTGACCTGAACTACAGGCTATACCTGAATGAAGTTTATTACATTTAAATATAATAATTATTCTTTTAATAATCTTTTTTAAAAAATAAGTTAAATTACAACATAGGTCCTTTAATTACAGCATAGGTTTTTTAAGTTTGACAAAAATAACAGGTTAGTCTTTTAAGTTTTTTAAGTTTTAAATAGGTCCTTATTACCCTTTTAATGACTTATTTGAAACTTAAAAACTTAAAAAACTTTAAATAAGTGCACTTAAAGGACCTATTTGAAACTTAAAAAAAAACTTAAAGGATCTATTGGAAACTTAACAAACTTAAAGGACTATCCTGATATTTTTGTCAAACTTAAAGGACCAAAAGAGGTATTTTGCCTTTATAACAAATCAGTCATGTAAGTTTTTTTCGTATCATTTACGTCTCTTAAGTTATTTAATTGTAATTTTTAAATGATGAATAACTTATGTTTTTAAGATTTGAAATTTTCCATGTTGTTACCGTTAAATAACTTTACGAAAAAAAAACTTAAAAATATCAATTTGTTACAATTAAACGATTTAAAGGACCTCTGATACAATTTAGCCAAAAAAAATATTAAACGTGAATTATTTTTTTATTTTCTTTTGAGGGGAAACGTGAATTATTTTAACTAAGCAGTATTAATATGTTTTATGTAATTACAATCTCTCGCTATGTTTTGTATACATAGGTTTTCTGATAGATTCTCTTCGTCAAAATGTATAAAAATCTTAGAGAAAAAAAGTATACATAAATAAAAAAAACAAATATATGTTTTTCCAACTTTCTTGAGTCTCAATTTAGCTACTCAATCAAAAACTCGAGTTTCTCGTGTAGACAGTGGGTAAGGCATCCATGCGATGGGTTGTAAAGTTTCCAGTTTACAACTCTGTTCTGAAAAGGACTGCCTATCAGTTTCATCTATATATGTCTTAACCCCAAATCAAACTCGAATTGGCTCCAACATGCCTTAAAAAATATTTTAGATATTTAGTTATATTTATTTTATTGTTTAGATATTTAATTATGTTCAGAACATTTTTAAAGAACATCCTACAGGAACATTAGCAGGTGATGACTTTGGATAGTTAAGTGTTAATCAAGTTTGACAATTATGTAATCACATGTCTGTCTTTGAAGAGTTTGTAAAAGTAGTGTCGTTCGACAAAGGAAGGTATGATGCCGAGGAGCCTTATCCTGAAAAATTGTCAGTTTTGACTGAATCTGGATATGTAAACACAAAATAGCCGCTATATTTCTAAAAGCCACGTATAAGTTGTTCAGTATGCATTTCCTCTATGGCTATATTTTTGAATGAACAAGGGTACACAGTCTGTATTCTTTCTATATCTTTCAAACTTTCACAAGAACTCAGTAGGCTCAACCTATTTTAAAGGAGCCAGATACCTGTGTTATTATGGTGTAAATCTTACATTTGTTTAATTTCTTCGCAAGGATTGGTCAGATCCATGCACCGTGTGACTGTGGAAAGGGCCGTTCTTTCGGGGTGCAAACAGCTCGACAGAGCTAGACCTCCAAAATTTTGGGGGCCCAAAGTATATTTTTTTTATATATAATGCGTGTAAAGACTGAATATATAAAAGTTACGTGGTAATATTTTTATACTAGTTAATTCAGCCTAGTGGTGGCATGCGTTGGTGTTTATGTAATGGTTCATGGTTCAACTCTCAGGTTCTACTTTTTTCTCTCAAAATAAAACAAACATTACAAACTTTTTATTTTTGCTCTCGTAAAAAAATTGCATTTTTTTTGGGCTTATCTTTAGTATGAGAGCCGGACTTCTATTTTCATAGGAACGGCCTGACCGTAGACATACTTTTCTGATTTTGGACATATCACCACCGTAAAAATTCACTTGATGATACAATATCAATGTTATCAACTAAAGTGCTTATTGACGTCTGTGCATTCAACTGCCTTCATACAGTTCTTATGTATACAATACCTTGACACTAAAAATAGTGTGACAGTTGACGAATGTTTTATTGCACACAACACCCACACAAGCAGCAACCTAGTGAAGAGTCTCTTGATGTTGACGGCTCACATAGCCATTATGAATTTGTGAAGCGGTAAAAAATTGAATCTGTCTATCCCCCTCTGGAATAAGAATAAAAGCTAATGCTTGTTAAAGCATCAGTTGTGTGAGTAATAATATATCATGCATACTTCCAAATCCATTTCGGTTGATTGATCCTCATGCACAATCACTGCATCAGTGAGTGCTTACTTTCCTTCATATTTTAAAATAACCTGAAAAATGAACCAGAACCCTTCAGGTTCGGAGCACCTAATATACGATTATAGTTACATTGATAATGATGACTAAACCTTAGAAGTAGAGGTCAAAATAGCTTACGTATGGCCGAGCTTATTGAGGCCTTAGCCAGAATTGTTTATAGGTTAGGTTTTTTTAAAGATCTTCCACTTGAAAGTTTACTTTAAATTTTATTTTGTAATAAGATCTTTAAACACGTGATAGACTACTGCTGAAATAGCTTATCGTCTTACTATTTAGGTCAATATACTTAAATTAAATATTTAAATTTTTCTATAAGTTTATGATTTTAACACATTATATTATAATTTAAATACATTAACCAGATTAACAATAAAAATATTATTTGATTATAAATTTAATAACTATACAGTGACAATGTAAACAAATTTTACATACGTCTAGTCATATTTCATCAACTTGTCATAGTGTAAATAAGTTTAAAAGAGTAAAATTATGATGTGTTAAGATGATGAAATATGATTTGACGTCAATGTTAACCTTGCTTGTACTATCAATGTATAGAAATTAAAATTTTAAATTATTACATTTACCTAAATAAGCAACAGGCCTAAAGGCTTTGGATTCTGTGAAGTCTAGTCTTTTTAGCTAAATAAACTTTTAAGAGCATCCACAATGGAGACATCCATTTTAGGGTACTTAAATGGGTTCCACGTGTACACATCACTCATTTATAATATCATGATAATAAATCCGCAGATGTTTCGTACTCTTGATCTAGGAATAAAAAATATTAGAGGAGGATTACTGGGGAAACAGGCCAGAAGGTAACAAAGTTACCTATATTTGAAGTTCCGTCTGATCAAAATATTTTCCTTGCTCTGAGGTAGTTATACATAAGAAAAAAAACAACAATGCTACCAATAATAATCCCAGATGTGGTCAACCAAAATGCAAACTGCATTAAATCCACAAATATGGTTAATTTAACAAGACTGATTGTCAATAACTTCCAAAAAGAACCAAGTAAGTCATAGATGGAATAGGATTATAGACAGTAACGTACCACATGCTCCTCAAGATAGGACTTCAGGTTCATGCCAAATATACCTGAAATCACGAAAGAATATTTTGATATAGAATCAGGTAATGCACATAATATTCTCTCAATCTCTCAGGTGATAAACCAGACAGTCTTGTGCATTTGACGAAATCACACAGGCCATATAGCCAAAAGTTCTTATTTAAGCCACAAGTTCTTTCATGGAAAGTATATCAAACAACAAAATTCTGCCATGATGATGGTAGCAAATTTGCAGAACAAATTAACTTGTACCTAGGTGGTTAAATGATGCAATGCATGTTATTATCAGGCAAAACTTCAGAACTAAATGATCATAAAATTATTAGATTTTAAGAAGTGCAGTAGGGGTTGTTTTGATACCATCCAAACCACAAACAAATTTATAATTAACCAAGGTTGAGCCCACTTCAATTACTGGTATGTGAAATAGATTTCGTTAACTGCTTAATCCAGACCAAAACCACCCAAAATATGTACCTGCTACAAGGGCACCAACTGCCACACAGAATGTTCCAACCTGGAGAAGCAGTTCCACCCTGCTAACTTCGAGCCTCCGTGAACTGTTGAGTGAAACCAAAGTTATTAGAACAAATAAGGTTAGTGATGACAGAGAGCTATGGACATCGACAAATTTCTCTCTTGCATTGAGGTTAAAGCTAAGCTAATGAACCATGGTGTCTTAGTATATGCACGAAGGAAGTTAGATACTTAGATGGTCCATTTTAATTGCAAGAGTTAAAAAATATTTCATGCATTCTTAATTGTGATTGAAGTCCTTGAATGTAATAATATTATACTATTATACTATGCTTTTGACTTTAATGACTTTATGGGACAACGAAAGGTTAAATCCTTAATTTGACTTCACAATGGAACCAAGGATGACAGTCCAAAAACAATTCCACGGTTAGCAGAACCTGGCTTTGGGAGATCACATAACTTCCTAACATCAAATCATGTGTTTCTTTCAATGCAGTAATCCACAATCACTTGATAAAATTCTAAACCTCACTGGTCAAAGAGAGAAAAAAGAAATTCAAACCTCAAACTGACAGCTATAGAATCTTCCATTTCCCTTGCAGAATCAAGAAGCCTTTCAGCTTGACCATGACAAGATTCACATCTGCAAGTGCATTTATACATAGAGTTCAACTTTAAGATGAAATATCATTAGAAATGTTAAACTTATTACAAAAGAAAAAGTAATTAACATTTATAAGAATCATCAACTAATTTTTGAGTTCAGAAGCTTTATGAGACTTGTTTCTTAATGCAGATTTCTTTCAGGTATTGCAACATGGATAAGAGAGCTTTCTGGATATTAATGCTAAGTAAAGGCTTAAGATTCTTGGTTTCACTTTCAACATGTTTCCACCATGTTAGTGCTTTGACTACTACCTTCCTCAACTTGACATAAGAAAGGCTGTGAAGGCATACAATACTGTTGTATAGTGTGCTACAAATATCATATATGCATCCTCAACACATGAGCACACAAAAAATAACTATTATGATACGCAATGCACAAATTTGGAATGAGAATAACCTTTGGAGATAATTTTCCAGAAGCATCTCAATTTCCTCCTCCTCCTCTACATATCATGAGAAAAATAAATGAGCGACTATGTATAGTTTAAAGTCATCTGCAGAATGAGAAGATCGGTATTGATGTCTCCAGTATTTCACAGCTTACCATCAGCAACCTGCTTCTCTAAAGGCACTGAGCATTCCACAGTATGGTTTCCTTTATTTATTGTACAATTTCTTCCCATAATACATATCCGCCGTATTTCATCTGGGTCCTCCAGAAGGTCAAGCAGCATCTGTCTGAGAGCTCCTGCCCTTGAGCCTAACTCAACCTAGCAATTTGGCAGGAAGTGAATTAAAATCAATTGTTTGCTCCCACAACCGCTGAAGATTAGTGAGAAAAAGTCATAAGAAAGTACCAAAGTTTGTTTGCTAATACGAAGTTGCTCCAGTATATCCCCAGTTATCCGATTTGGCAAGGCCTCAAGAAGAGCTTGAACCTAGGGCCAGGGGGTAGGGGGAGAGAAAATGGGTATTCAAATCAGGGACAGAGGATTCAGAGACAGAAAAAGGGGGAAACATATAATCTGTTATAAACCAAGAAGGCAAAAAATCAATCTACTCTGTAAAATATTTCAATAAGGAGGTCTCTGCCACTAGACATATGCTATAGAAAGAGCCAGTTGAGTTCATCTTTTTCATGAAAGATTACTTTTACTTTGGGAGAAAAAAACCTCTTCTAATTTTCTTAAGATCTTGGTTTTACCTTTTACAAAAATAAAGTTGAATAAAACAGATTTTTTATTTTAAGCACGTAATGATTTAAGTGTTTTTTATAACTTGAACCACATGAAAAATAGCTTCTATGCCAAAGCTCTAAAAAACACTTTTTCCACAATCTTTAAATCATTTTTTATCAAAAAATGTAAACAAACATGCTAATAAAAATATGTAATAAACCATCGTGAAATGCCATTTATAATACTGTTAAGATCTTATAGAATGTTGGCATGGAGAAGTAGCAGGAAAATATCACACAAAAGTAATTGATAAAGTCCATAAATTTTTACCAGTTTTTGCTCACGTACAGGTGTAGAAACAACTACTTATCAAAGCCATAGGAACAAATAGGCAAATTAACACATGTGCAAGAACACACATACCACAAAGAATGAACATAAACATACTCAGTTACTCACTGTGTTTCCATACTCACACGAGGTTCTAAGTCCATCAGTCTCCGCTCCAAACGTTGTATTCTTGAAAGCAATGCTGCTTCGACAACCTGAAAATTCAACCATGGTAATTAGGGGGAAGAGTGGAAGACAGTTCATAATAGTATTCCATGATGACATTGACAGGCAAGATGGATGATGACCCTAACATACAAAATGAGAACACAATTACACCCATGGTAACCAACTGGTCATATGAATGTTAGTATGAACTGTAATATTCAAATACCTTCAGTTTTTTTTTAAAGAGGGTATTTACCACAGGGAACAAGACTTACACCCCAATTACTTGAAAATCTACTCCCCAAAAAATCATAACCATTTTGGGTTCCTATATACTTTCTCTTCTGGCACCTGACTTACTTTTAAGGCCACACTTTTCTTGGCCTTCTGCATTGGAATTGTTACCATCTTTAGATCCTTCTGCGTCGTCTTTTACACTTAAGCACTATTTTGTTTGATATAATAATAGTGTCATTATTTTTGACTTTGTAGACATTCACTATACTTAAGTATAATTTTACTATTTCTCTTGTTTCTCCTCATCCCTCAGAATAAAATTATGAACGAGTGAATTTTTATATTAGTACTGCTATTAAGTTGATTCAGACCTGAGTGTAACTATCATATTTCAATTCTTGAAAATAAACCGTGTTCAAATAAGTTTTTATTTTCTTTCTTTTGTCTTATAGGACTGATAATCACTGTATTCTCATAGTGATACTGCTACTCAGTTGTTTCAGGCCTGGGTCTAACTATCATATCTCAACTCATGAAAATAAATCAAATTCAATTCAGTTTTTCTTTTGTCTCATTAGAACGAATGAATCTTATTTTGATACTGCTATTAAGTTGATTCAGGTCTGAGACTAACTATCATAATTCAACCCTTGAAAATAAACCATTTTCAAATTTTTCTTTTGTCAGACAGGACTGAAAATCACCATATTTTCATAATGATATAGCAGAAAATGAGTTAGGAAACAAAGCATTAGTACACAAGACTATGCTTGGAAGTTGGAAGTAAATATAATTCTATTCTGTTTTTCCCCTGATTCGATAATTAGCATATTAAATGGAGAAGCAAATTCCAACAGACCTCGATTTCAAATGGCATTGATGGCCCTCCATTGTTGCTCTTGGGGTTTAACCGAGGCAGCAATGACTCTAGAAAAGCTTGCCCTCCTTTACTGGTGAAAAATCAATAGAGGTAGAAGTTTTGTTTTAGTTCAACGTTCCTTTATCATAGAAATAACAACAATAATGCATTCCATAATATATGAATTATTTCAGATTAAAACAATACCGATTATAGTCAAATATAAGTACACAATCTTGCATTGCGATTGCTCGTAGTGAACCCAAGTTTAGAAGTATAGCATACTCACGGACCTAATACAAAGCAAGGAAATTGAATCATTAGGGACAGAACTTGATATTTATGTTGTGTATTCCCCTTTGCCACATATGGGGTGAACTTTCCGAAACAAAACTGTGCGTGTGGAGTAGATTAATTTTTATGAGTGTGGATTGATTAACTTTTTATTAGCAGCATAACATAGGTGTAGTTCAATAACAACTTTTTAATCAACCTTCATGATAGTTGATAGACTGATTAGATTCTCATAAGAAATTAATTACAGTAATACTACAAACAGCAGTCTATGGACATCTTCATGAAACTTAAGTCTCCATTGTTTATAAGTACCATAAGGTATTAAGAAATGATAGAGTGGGAAATATATTATACCAGCAAAGAAGGCATTGAATTTGTCAAAAACAATGATGGATCCACACTTCTAACGTCCCGTGGACGAAGACCTGAGTAATTGAACGCTCATCAAATATTAAATGAAAACAACAATAATAATTAATGATACAAACAGGTTAGCAGTGTTCAATAACAGATGGTATCATTACAAAAATAAAAAATAAAACAGAAGACGACATGAGATTAGGTGCTAATGGTAATCAAAATACAATTGCTATGCAAATTACATTACAAAATTATGTTTATAAAAAACCTACTTTGAATTTGAGCCTATTTTGAGTCTATTTGGATTTACTTATTTGAGCTTTTCTACTAGTATAAACACTGTGACTGTTTGGGAATTGAGAGAGCTTGTGAAAACAACATATGACGGACCTCTTTGAATTGGCTTATTTGAACTTATCTACTAGAAGTTTTGTGAGATTGTTTGGAAGAACTTATGAAAACAGCTTATGACATGTTCATAAGTTGTTTTCAGCTTATTTTCATAAGTTCTCTAGGATAGGTTATGAAAACAGCTAATAGCCTATATGCAAACAATTTAATCTTCTTTTTAATAGCATATGCATAAGCGCTAAATTAATAGCATTTAACTCACCACTTGACTTCAATAATTGTCTCCTGTTGATTTTTCTAGTCGATACTGTCCCATCTGATTTCACTTCTACAACCTTCACAATTCACAAATATAGAAACAGAAACAAAACAAAGTTAAAAAAGAACGAAATTACGAAAATTCGAGAACCTGCAACAAAATTCAAGAAGCTGCCAAATTTGTTCCATATTTATAAGCTAGTTCGACCGTTAATTTTACTGCAAATTCAGTTAACTACCTTATCTGCTATCAATTATAAGCAAACTTAATACTATAAAAATATCTAAACTCCATAATTAGTAATTAAGAATAATTAACAGAACGAACTTCATAAACAGGTTCACGAATTCCGAGCGAGAGAGAATCTCCAGAAGAGGTAGTTGCAATCCTCGGAGACTCAATTGAAGAAGTTCGGCTGGGAGGTTGTCCATTTGTATCATCCACGGCTTCATCGGAATCAGACGCGACGGTTTCGGTTTCAGCGTCGTTCCACTGCTTCTCCTCCGTGGATCTACTGCATTTCACCGGCTTGAGCGCCGGCGGTGAAGTAACGGAGATCGGTCTTCGGCGAAGAAGAGTGAGAGAATCGTGGAATTGTGGTTCGGTGAGGTCGGAGAAGAAGAGGTAGTTGGTGCGTGTGAGGAAAGGTTGGAAGCGAAAGTGAGGAGAAGTTAGAGTTAAAGCCATGTTAGTTTAATTTAGAAGTGGCGACGGTGGCGGTTACGGTGGTTTTGCATGCCGGGAACGGAATAAGGGAGGTAGTTGGAGCTGTGCTTCAGTCTGTGTAACGATTAAAACAGAAATGCATGAATAATTTATCCGGATTTGGATTTATTATTATTATTATTATTATTTGATGGATGTTATAATAAATTGTTCTATATATTTCTTATCATAAAAAAATATTGTTAGATTTATTATTTTTTTTCAGAGTGTTCATGTGCTGATGAAGTTGATGGGACTGGAAAGGATATGGATATTATTGGATAATAAGCAGAAAAAGGCAAAAAAGTGAAAGATTTATTTATGTTTATTTTTCTATTTGGTTATATTTTGAAAGATTTATTTATGTTTATTTTTCTATTTGGTTATATTATCTGTGGCTCACATTTGGCTACCAATTCAAATTACAAGTGAGAGAATGCGACTCCTCCTCCTCCTATCACTACTTAAGAGTTAGAGCATTTGTCACGCAAGAAATTAAGAATGGGATAATAGTTATTTTGATAATCAATAGTTTTTTAATGTATCAATATTTTAAAATAGTTTTTTATTGTGTATTACGTTAGTTAAAATAGTCTCTGATATTAAAATATTTCATTAATATTGTCATATCAGTTCTTCAATATACTTACTTATTATCATATTGGTCATTATAAATACTTTTTTATTGTCATTTCGGTCCTTATATGAAAAGAGTTATTGTGATTATTGAGAGATTGTTTTAGTGTCAATGACTATTTTGACTAACAGAGTGCACAATCAGGGAATATTGTGACTACTCATTACACATTCAAGGAGCAAAGTGACTATTATCTGAATAAGAACACGATAGGACTTTGGATCATCTCTATTTTCCAAAAGAAATAGAAATTTCCATTACAATAGTTTTTGAATAAATAAATGACATAAATGTATGTATTTTTAGAATTTCTGGCACTAATAATAATGGAGACCTTTATTTATTTTAAAAAATGGTGAGAATGTCAGCTATACAGTGAGGGAGTAATTTATTTTCATATTTGATAATAACACTTCAATAAAATAAAGTGGATTAAACTTCGTTAGTGTGACCTTATAAAGTGTTATGATTTGAACCTTGTATTTCTCACTTATTCATTTTAAAAGTGGAAGGTTAGATACCGTCATTAACTTAACAGCTTCACAAATGATTTGTGGACCCTTGTACACCCAGCCAACACAACACAGCGAGAGGGAAAGAAATATAGAGACTAATGTGATGTATGTGGTACATTTGTGATGCGATAGAAAGAGAGATAGAAAGAGAATGAAGTGTTGAATACATGGAGAGAAATATTAAGTTTCTACATGTAAGAGCTCAAAAAAGAGTACTTTGATCAATTTGAAGGTGAATTTTATTGTCAATGTAGTTTAGTTTAAGTATTAGTGCAATGTAGTATTGAAATAATAAATTGGAAATTGTAAGTTAATTTTGTGCTATATGTGTTTGATGAAATGCTTCAACGAATGTTTAATCTATCTTTTCGTGTTGGTTGCTCCAGTTAAGGTTGACGACGTTGGTAGGTCGAGACTCAATAGGCCAACCTTGCACAACTTCATACACAGAAAGCGTGTGAAGAGTACTCCTCCAAAAAAGGTCTATCGTATGAGGGGTACAAACAACGATGAAACCTCTACTTTACATGCTCCAAAGACTTCACAGGTTGCTGAGCAGTATGAGGAGTTGCCACAAGTGTCATCACCACGGGACCAACCATCAACACCACCGCCACATGTCGTTTATATGGGATTTGACGGCGGTCCTTATAATATGTCACTACTGCCAAATTTCTGTAAGCACGTTACAACACACATATGAGTTGGAGCTGCGAGTATATTTATGTTTACATTTTTATATTTGTATTATTAATGTTTATATATTTGTATTTATGATTTCACTTTTTTTTTTTCAGGGATGTGTGAAACCTACTCAAATGCATCAATAATGGAAAGATGGTTTTGGTGCGGTTTTGGGATGTAGTAGACGTTTTGGGTCTTTCTTCGCTTCTTCACTCCCCCAGTTAGTCAAATTAATCCATCCTCATGAACGACGTTGACAAAGCGGTCACATTAAGAAACTAGCAGCTTTCACTTGCCTATTGATGATTTGGCCATCACACTTGATGATGTGTCATGCATTTTTTACTTGTCTATGTATGTTGATGAACCATTGAGCGCCAATAGGTAGAGAAGACGGTGTTGTGTTGCTTAATGAATTACTTGGTTTGGACACAGAAGAGGCTTATAGTGAGTGCGACAAGCTGAAATACGCTCACATAACCTTCAATTGACTTCTTGAAATATTTGATGATCATCACACAAAAGCCTTGCAGCTCGATAGTGAATAAAAAATGGAGGCTGTCAGAGATGGACATATGACTAGGTATATCAGAGCTTACTTACTTTACCTAGTTGGATGCACCATACATACAAGAGTCAATATTACATCAACATGTTGATTCTAGAGTACTTTCTGGACCTCGTAACAATTAACCATTAGTTAAGGAGGGATGTGACTCTAGCCTATCTCTACTACCACATGGCAGAGGTCACTAAGCCCTGTAGAATGCAATTGTTTGGATGCTTGCCCATATTGCAGGTAATTATTTATTGTTATATTTAAGATGTTTGTAATTTAATACGTGCTTGTAATGTTTTTATTTCCAAGTCTGTATTGTGGATTATTTCACTGACATATACCTTTTTGTAATCGACCCCAACTACACTGAGGCCAAGCTACACGCAGTATGGTTCATTCCCTAAGGGCCATAAGTCGCCAAATAACTGCATGACCTTCTTTAATCGTCTAAAGGTGGATGATGTACCTTCTGCCCCTATGACAACCATTGTTAGACGCGTGTGTTCGGCGATATATGTTGGCTTTCTGGATGAATAAGCGAGGCCTCAAGGTGTGTTATCGCCACTTGTTATAACATGTGTTGAGGCAGTATGAATGTATTCATAGTATTCATGGGCCTCCTGTCTACGTCACACCATAGTTAAATGTCTTTCAGATGGATCGAGCATTTGAAGATTACTTGTTGCATGTTGTATCTAAAGACATGCAGGGTCTATTTGTGAAGACACGTCGGCAAACCATTTCGGGTTACATTTCCTGGTTCTAGAGGGTCTCTTATCTCATGTTATTGGCTTTGGTAGAGAGAGATTCGCCTATACCAGTAAATATGGAGATGTTTATAGAGCATGAGAAGGCCAGTGAAACTCTATATATATACTTTGAAGATATGTGTGAGGGTTAAAACCATTACATTATATGGGATGGAAACTGGTATGGAATACGTCCATCTATAAGCTACCCTGTAGTAGATTGCCTAAGAAACAAAACTAACTATTCAGTGTTGAGTGAAGCGTAGGAAGAGGACCTACCTAGGACTTGTAAACCAGAAAACTTAGTAGCTAGGTTTTATTCTTTTTATTTTTATTTTTTATGTATCTTGATGTCTTCATGTGGCATTGATGTTTTCATGTTATATTTTTGTATATTGATATTTTAATAGTTTGACATTAAACAGATTCCGTATATTGATATTTTCATGCCATAATATTTGTGAATTTTATGTTAATAATTTGTTCATGTTGAAATGTCTGATTGTTTAAATGTGTAAAATATAGGTTTTGTATTTTAATGTTAGGCTTAATTGCAGTTTTGGTCCTCATATTTTCATCTTTTTGTGAAATTGGTCCCCTTATTTTAAAGTTCGACAGTTTTGGTCCCTCCATCATATTTTTTAACTAAAAAAGGTGATGTGATATGTTTTAAATGTCATGATATGTGATCTGAAGTTGACAAAAATATCAACATCGATGAAATCGTAAGAAAATTCCCTTAAAAACTTCATTTAAAACATGTTATATCACCATATTTTAGACATATTATTAGATAGAGGGATCAAAACTGTCAAATTTTAAAATAGGGGGACCAATTTCGCAAAATAGTTAAAATAGGGGGACCAAAACTGTAATTAAGCCTTAATGTTAAATATGTTTGAGTGGTTGAATGTGTAATGCAATTGTTTTTTATTCCGGATCGGTATTTATCCCTTGAGTGATTCACTGCCTAACTCCTAAACTACGATGAGGAGTTAAGACCAATAAGAACATTTGAGGGTATCTGAGCGTTTCAAAGGGCCGGTTGAAATTGACCGGTTATTACGAGGGTAATTGTTCATTTTCATCCATATATTACGAAGGTAATTATTTTTAAATTTCAATAATTTCATTATATAAATAAGTTTTTGGTCCCTATAAATATGTCAACTTTTTGTTTTAGTCCCTCTAAAAAATTTCTTCAACTTTTAGTCCCCAAAAGTTTTTCATCTTCACTTTTGGTTCATCCTTTAAAGTAAACTCATAGGTAGAATTTATATTTTTAAATAAAATTTTGCAGAAAAAATTATAATATTATAAGAATCTCTGCAAAAAAAAATAGAATTTTTTAACAAAAACATGAATTAAATAAGAATTTTTATATTTTTAGCTGTTAAAAATTCATATTTAATTTATATTTTGTTAAAAATTCGAATTTTTTTGGGAGAAAATTTTATAATATTCTACTCAACTTCATTAAGAAATACAAAAATTAACTTAAAAATAGGGATAAAAAGTAGTGATTAAAAATTTTATAGAAATTAAAAATTAAAGAAATTTTTTAGAGAAATTAAAAAAAATTAATATATTTATATAGATTAAAAACATATTTAACCTTGGACAAAAATTATTATTTCCCCTTGAAAAAAAATTGAAGTGACAACGCTGTCTTATTTGAACTTCTCACTTCTCATTTCTCACCATTCTCGTAGCTTAAATTGGAGGGAACAACCAAAACCGAAACGATTCCCATGGCGGTTCCGACAAATCCATCCATTGAAGAAGAAGAAGAAGAGCACGAACGCGAGCACGAGGGTCCCACACATCATCCTTCTCCTCCGTCACACGAGGTTATCATCATAATCTCCGCTTAATTACAAACTCTACTTTACTATTTTCACTTCCATTTCAATTTTCAATCCATGCTCATTTCAATTACCTACAGCTAATAATTAATCTTTATTATAAAACTATTGCATTATTTGGCGCTATTTTTGTTTATTTAAATTCTAATTAAGTGATTGTTTTGAATCATGATGCAGTTTTTTGATTTATCAACAACTGTTGATCCTAGTTATATAATCTCTTTGATAAGGAAGCTCTTACCTTTGGATTCCGCCTCGGTTAACCAAGTTGTTTCGGATGACCCTAACCTAGGATCGGTATTGGTTACAGATAATAAAGAAGGGGATGCACTGTCTGCATCAATTTGTAACGATGAACACGTTGAGTTATCTAAGAGCATATCTGAAAATATGGATGTTGATGTTTCCTGTGAATCATCTCACACGCAAGAAGAATGTCAGGATACAGGTGATGGAATTGAACGGTCTGGTGCTTCGGTTGGTGAGGATGCCTGGGAAGAATATGGTTGTATTTTGTGGGATCTAGCTGCCAGTAAAACACATGCGGAACTCATGGTACTACTGTATTTTTGTTGGGTTTTAATTTGTATACATTGACAGTGTCAAACATTTTTACACATGTATCCAACAAATTGGGATATGTAGATATTTGCGGAGATATTTTAGGAACTAACTTAAGAAAATGGCTCTTTAGTGTGATTTGATTGGATGCATGTATAATTGTATAAAGAAGTTTTACACAGTCTGTGCATAGAAATTAATCTCATCTTTGTTTAGTTGAGTTCTTTTGTATGTTCATGGTGAAAAGTGTTAAAATTTATTGTGTCTCTAGAAAAGTTGATGAGTCAGTTAATTACGCCATCAAATTTCAGTTTTGAGTAGAAGTGATTAAAAAATATCTTTTGTGTTTAGTTGAAGAATTTAAATTGAGTTTTACCCAATTGCTTTTGGAGTGAAAATATTTACACACAAGTCAGTTTAGTTGAAACCCGATTTTAAACTAATCAAATTTACAAAACCAATCAAAATCATTTTTATCATATTGTTCACCCAAATACATCATATATTAGTTTCAATTCAAAAAATGCTATAACCTGGTAGTGGTCTCTCCAAAATGTCACTTGTGTGGGCTTTGTAAGATGATAAATGATTGTTTGAATGTGCTGTGGTGTATATTTTTCGACCTTGACCACTCTACCCATCATAAACAAGCTTCGAGTCATTTTTATAGCAATATCATGGCCACTTTCTCTCATTGCTTTACGTCTTTCAACTGTTTTGATTGTATAAACTGAAATTAGATGGTTCTGTGATCTAATCCCCCAGGTGGAGAATCTAATACTCGAAGTTCTTTTTGCAAATCTCATTGCTTGCAAATCTGAGCGTGTTACTGTAAGTCGATGTTAAGATATAAACATGTACCATGATTCAAACTGCATTCTTTTTATGGCTTGTGAAACTAAAATATTATCAGGGGATGAGATGATCTAATGATACTTTATTACATATTTTTGTATTAATTACATGCTGCAGGAGATTAGTATAGGAATTATTGGGAACCTTGCTTGCCATGAAGTTCCACTGAACCAAATAGTGTCAACAAAAGGACTGATTGAGATAATTGTGGAAAAATTGTTTCTAGATGATCCTCAATGCCTATGTGAAACATGTCGGTATGATACTTTTTTTGACACATGTAAATGTAGTTCTTCTCTCTTTCATTTTTGTTAAGGACTAAATTACCTGTTTGGTTACTATTTCCGTATTGTTATCCCTGTTTTTTTGTTTTTTTTTTTGTTTTATCTTCTGATTCTATTATACATTATTTTTGTTGGAAAGAAACACCTGCTATATCAGATTTTTGACTCTTTTTTTTTCATATTAAAAAATGTGTATATATTTCATGCTGATCCAATTATGCCTTATCTATTCTGTCCATTTCCTTTTGAATTCTTTATTTCCTTGATGAACTTTCCTGTTAGAGAGGTTACTGAGTTATAGTCTCAAATTCATCTTCCTCTATGATAGACTTTGAGCTCTTTACTATTGAGGAGTTTTATCTTGAAAATCTTCAGTTCCTTTCCCATCCTCCTAACAAAGTCTCTAAAGCTCCATCTAAGCTCAAACCTTATGTTTGGACTATTGTTTTACATAACTAACAGCAACATTGATGACATGTTACTGAAGCATAGAATCTCATTGCTGTCTCCCAGAATGTCTATTATGTAATCCTAGTCCATCAACCAGGGTTTATCTCGTTTTGCATTGTTTTATAGCTACTTTTTCACAGAGTAAGCTGTGCGGGATTTATGGAGGATAGTAGGTTTGTCCTACAGATATGCGTTAATTTCTCTCTCTTGATTTCGGAGGATTTGTTCACATAGTGGACTGTAGATCTTACCATTTAGGCCTTAGAGCCCTACAGACAAGGGCTTGAACTCTTAGAGTAAGGCTGGGCGCCCTCTAGAAGGGCACAAGGCCCACCTGACAGTCATATATAACTTTAGGGAACTTTCCTAAAAAGATACCCTCTGGGGGCGCCCTCAGCAGCCTATGAGGGCGCCCTAGTCATGGTTTTGGCCCAAAACCATGACCGGATAGGCCCAACTGAGGCTACAAATAGTAACATTGGGATCATGACCTAAACAGACTCAGAAAACCCTAGTTTTCCTATATTGTACTCACAGCCAGTACACATAGAAAGCTAATATTTTGTGGCAAAGCTCTGTCTCTGCATTTCTTTTTTGTATACTCCCGCCGTCCCAAAATATAAGCAAAAATTGGTCAACAAAAGTTAATGTATTTGGTTCAAAATTTGTACCAGATACATCAACTTATGTTGACTAATTTTTGCTTATATTTTGGGACAGAGTAGTATGTCTGGAGTGGAAATTGTATAATTTCAAAGGTCTCTTGTTTCGCTCTAGACTTATTTTGCACAAGGTTGTTATTTTAGCCACCTTTTGGCGTTCTGCTCATGGTGTTTTTAGAACCGGTTTTTTCTGAGTCATGCAGAAATATTGGCATGTTTTGCTACATGATTCAATTCCTCGGCTCTAGTTTTGCTTTTTCAATATTATTTTATTTAGAAGTTGACATCCACTTTCTTTGTACTATTATCTTCTTCCTTGATGAATATATTTCCATAAAAGAAGAGCCTGCACACAGATATTTTTTTTGAAGAAGCTAAAATCCTGCACACAGATATACCAGCCTGAATATATAGGAATAGGGGATAATTTATTTATTTATTTATCCATCCGTAAAATTTTATGCGTGTTGTGCTGTAAACTAGGTATCATACAATTTTTTTTCTTAATTATCTTTATTTTAATAATTTTTCTTGTGTTGTTAGAACAGATTGTTAACCGTGGGCCTTCAAAGTGGTGAATCTATTAGATGGGCTGAGGCATTGCAATCCGAACATATATTATGTCAAATATTATGGATTGCAGAAAATACTTTGAACCTTCAGCTTTTAGAGAAGGTAATGAATACGTTGTAATTCTGTAACAATCGTAGTTTTTAAACTTTGTGAAAAGCATCCTATGGAATATTGCACAAGAAACAATCTTGGGAGGAAAAGTAATACAACCATTTTGCTTTGTTTTTTTGGCCTTGTTTCTGAGTCAGACAGCAAGTTCCAGCTAATCAATTGCGAAGCGTATTTTAATTTTTAACAGAGTGTGGGGCTTATATTAGCTATATTAGAAAGTCAGCAGAAAGCTTTGGATGAGCTTCTTCCACCCATGCTGAAGCTTGGTTTGGCAAGTATATTGATCAATCTCTTAACTTTTGAGATAAGCAAGTTAAAGAGTGATGAAAGAATACCTGAAAGGTACCATGATCCACAACCCTCCATTTTGCATCAATGAAATTAGACAGTTCCTATTATCTTCTAATACCAATTATGACAACATTATTGACACATTTTTGTAACTATTCATCCATCAGTCTGGTGGAATTGATTTGACAACTGAATATCTTAAAATTTCAGGTACTCAGTTCTTGATTTAATTCTTCGTGCTATTGAAGGTCTTTCAGTTATAGATGAACATTCTCAGGAAATATGTTCAAATAAAGAGCTTTTTCATCTTGTATGTGACATGGTCAAGTTTCCAGATAAAGTTGAGGTACCGCATTATTGTAGTTAACACTTTCCTCTTGCTATTTAATATGTGCTTCTCGTAGAATGAAATGAAATGAAAATGATTTGGACAACTGAAAAACAATGGTGAATCGGTCATATTTCCTGTAGGTCGGGAACTGCTGTGTTACTGCCGCAGTTCTTATTGCAAATATTTTGTCTGATGTAGCTGACCGTGCTTCCGAAATATCACATGGTAAATATATATCTCTTTCATTCATCCATAGACTTCAATGTGATATCTATTTGTTTGTTTTTCAATGTATCTCGATTAGTTGTATAACGTTAAATGACATTGTACCTTCCAGATTCGTGCCTCTTGGGTGGTCTGATTGATATATTTCCTTTTGCTTCGGATGATTTGGAAGCAAGAAATGCAGTCTGGAACGTACTTGCTAGAATATTGGTCAGAATACACGAAACTGAAATGAACTCATCAAGTTTATTCCACCTTGTTTCGGTTCTTGTCAGAAGAATTGATCTGATTGAAGATGAGCTTCTGAACCAACAATGTGTTGACTCCAGTCCTGGTTCAACAGCAAATGCTAGAAACACATCTGTATCCTTCATTTCGTTATTTGCATTTATTGTTTGTGATTTTGAGGCCCCCTTTGGATGGCAGGAATTGAAATTTATGAAGAATCACGTTTCTTGGAATTAGGTTTCAGTTTCTTAGAAATATGATGTTGCATTAGTTTGCGTGATGTCATGATTATATGATTAGAGATCCATCTTAATTTTTGTTGCACTAATTTGTTTTGGCCAGAAAAAAGTGGTTATTAGTAGTCACGAAGTTTGACAATACTTCTATTGAATTGAAGAATTTAATTTTAATAGACTTCACATTAATAAATATGTTAGAAAAATAAGTTTGGCATTTCATTAGTTGTTAGAAAAATAAACCCGTTATGAGGTGTTAGCAGAAGATTAATGCATAAAAAGTCAACCCAGCACAAAATCATTTACATGAGCTACTGGTTTCTACTTTCTATTAATTCTGTCTTACAGCCTTGTATATATGGATTTTTTTTTCATTTATCAATATATCATTATTTTTTGACAAAATTAATGATATTGTATGTTACAAAAGATTTTACACATGATAAGGAACATGTGTGGTAGAAATCCTCATAATATAATGGCTGTTACTCATTTTTTTCACCGTCTTTGACTGAGAATTCCCACAAGCATAATTGTAGTGATGGTTAGGTAAAGCTTTCCCAGAGATGTGACTCCGTTTCCCTAGTATTGTTGTTATAGTCCACTTCACATTTGATTTCCACTGCAACCAACTATGATTGTGTGGCTGTTGCTATTTACAAATTTCATAGATTCCATTCATTACATTTATAAGTCCCCTTCATTTAATTATTCTCAATGTTGGTTACTGGTTACTAAAGGGAAATTCTTGAGCAGAGCAATGAAACCACTAATGATCTCTATGTATTTAGGTTACTAGTCTTTTTTTTTTTTTGAAGCATAGGTTACTAGTCTTTTATTCTGAAGCATCATATACCTTTTTTACTTCCATCTTGTTACTAGCCATCCCAGTGCATCTGATTATAAATGGCCAGCCACATGTATTGTTATTTAGGTTGACATGCTTATTTATGTTGACGCATGTTTTGTCTATTATTTGTTTCCCTTTACCTTTGGAATAATAGCTCATGAGAATAACCAGCATTGTGAATCATTGGACTGCTGTAAAGGAGGATGCTGAGAATAATGGGAATGCTGAAGTTTTTGTAAGTGAGATAGATGTAAAAAAGTTGTTGGATTGTTGTCATAAATTCTCCAAGTAGAATTACTTTATTATGTTGTAAACTACAGTTGTCCGGACCATCTTTGAAGGTTTGACATGTATTGTTTAACTCACTCCTGAAGCCTCGATTAGCTAAGCCGTCAAGTGTTAACAAATCCCAATATAGAGGAATTATGAAGTTTAGTGACTTGAATGGTCTTGTTTTCTTTGGTTTTAAGGGTAAAACAGGAAGTATCTTTTCGTTGGCTTGATCGCTTAAAGCGTGAGAAAAGATGTGTTCAAATTACATAGCAAAGAAATGATGAGAGATTTATTCAAGCAGGTGTTCAAAAGTTGATTTGCATCCTCCATAATAAGAGGTACACTTTAAATAACTTGTCTATATCGTAATATACATGTCTAGATAAAGTATTATCTATTTCTTTATTTTGATGATACTTTGGCGTGTGCGGCGAATGATTGTTAGGCAGAGGCGCCAATGTTAGGATCACTATATTCTAGGTAGATGCTTGTGTTTAAGGGTAATGTTACATGCACCGTTCTTTTTTATGGGAAATGTTAACCGGTGCCTCCGGGGCACTGGTTAAGAAATTATAAAAGGAAATATTTTCTTCGAAATTGTGTATTCTATTTTTTTAAAAGTGAAAAATTACTCTTTTCAATACAAATCATGTATTTTCTTTCTATTTTTAGTTTCTTAACCAGTGCTTCAGGGGCACCAGTTAACAAGACCCCTTTTTTATTATTGCACCATCCAACATTTTTTTCCCCTGAATACACCATCCCACTCCCTCACTTCATGCCGATTTTATTGCATGCGCTCTCTGAAATTCCGGCAGTCGCTGCCACCAGTGCTATCTTCCTATTTTCCCTTCTTATCCCTCGTATGAAACTGGCGAGCAAGATTTGATTTACTTTTTTATGCTCTTTTAGTCACTGTGACACATGAAGTCACCGTTATTTTTATTCCAAGTTTGTTACTTTTTGGTGCTCTATTTATTAATCACTGTTGTTACACATGGAAGTCATCGTTTTTTAGTCTAAGTTTGTTGCTTTTTGGTGCTCTATTAATCACTTTTGCTACACATGAAATCACCGTTTTGGTGCTCTATTAATTTCTGTTACTATTTTTAAGGATAAGTGGTGGGAAAAAAAAGATGTGTATTATGTAAGATTGCCCTGTGTTTAATTATGAACGAGCACAAGGCACCTTTTCTTAGTACATTTCTTTAGGATAGTACTTCATTTTAAAATTAATAAAAATGAGCGTAGTCAAGCTTATTTATACATTCAACAGACTAAAAATGAACTATAAACAACTTTAAAACCAAACGCCTAGCTTGTGTCCTATTCCCACAATGCAATCCTTAACCCAGATACCATGTTAAATAAGTTTGGATCTCATCCTAAAAGTTAGCTCAACATTTTAGGGTACTCAAACATATTTATACATTCAACAGCCCGGGAACCTGAGCGATGTGGAACTAGAAACAAACAACTTCAACAAACATAACCTGAGCAGCCTCAACGATCCCACTTAAATATGTTTACTATAGTTACTATTATTTTTAGTTTTTTAATTTATACAACTCATCCCTTATAAAACTAGATTCTTTAAGTAAAGTAATGAAGGCAAATCCAGCAGGAACAGGCTTGAACACTCAAACAGAAAATTTACAGAAAGCTCTCAAGAACGTTGGTCTTATTACAATAATGGAACACCTAGTGAACTTTGTAATTGAATCATATTCAAGCTCTTTATACATAAGCCAAACGCATTTAACAACAGCGGCAGCCACACACAACACTTAAAAGTATAATAATAATAATAATAATAATAATAATAATAATAATAATAATAATAATTTTAATAAAGTTGCTAGGAACCCAAAAAATGTTGGATTAGGATATGAGAGAGATGCCAGAAAGTAGCAGATCATCAGCCAAAACCTTATTTGCAGCCTCAGAGGGATGAAAACCGTCCCAAAATACATATTCAGTTGCATTGGCACACGTTCCTATGGAGTCCTTATTGCACAATATAGACGTCTCTATCAAGCCAGTTCCACAACAAGCCTTCCTTGCTTCATAAAACCCTGTGAAAAAAAAGTAGTGTATGCAACAGAAGGAAAATTATTCATAGTAAGTAATAATATATAAAAAAAATCAAAATAAAAGTGAAAACATGAAAGGAAAATAGAAAACAACTTCTCAAATCAAACAGACACTTATGAAATAGTTTACCATTTTCTGTAGGCTTAGTGACAAGATCATGGAGAGGTTGGTAGATATCAAGGACAGCCAATGTGAGGTTACTAAGCACTTTTTGCAAGTTCTGTGATGTGGTGTTTAGCTTAGTGTTGAAGTTAAGAGCATCATTGTTTAGCCTGTCCACACATTCATTGCTGTGAGAGCCAAAGAGAGTGATGGCTGCTGGCAGGCAACCCAATGGAGGTAATGTTGTTACACCAATTTTCCTTGCCCCGAGTGCATACAAATTCTGTCACACATCCATTTTTGGAATTTGGAAATGTTAAATTAAAATCAATGAAGTTATTTGACAAAGAAAAATAAAATACCTTGCTTTTCATCTTTTGGAGTTAGATCGTTTAATTGCGCTATAAGTCCCTAAAGTATTTGAGGATTTTTAAAAAGATTCCTAGCCTAAAAAAGTGTGTAATTAGATCCCGAGTAATTTTCTTAAACTATTTTTTTTATTTGGTAGCTAAACTTTTAAATAATTTGTAATTAGGTCCTTGAATTTAGAGACCCGAATACATATGTAAAATTTAGGACTTAATCTAAAATAGTTAAAAAAATTGGGACTCAAATAAAAAAATTAGTTCTGAGATCTAATTAAATGTTTTTGACAAATTCAAATAGTACATTTTTTTAGTTAGGTGACCTATTTAAAAATTCTCAATTAGTTCAAAGATCTAAAGAATAATTAAAACATTTTTTAATGGTATTAGGTTAAGACATACCTGAATGAAAATGGTATAGTGTTGCATGAGAATATCTGAGAATTGATCAGCAGTGTAAACCTTGTAAAGCAGAGGATTTATGTAATAGTTTTGAACAAAGTCACTGCTTCCAGCACTAACAAGATATATAGCACCAGATATAATTGATGAAGCATTTGATTTCCCTGCTACTCCCTCCAATATATTCTGGCATTCTTTATAGTGTTCCAGCTGCTGCTCCAATGAGATTGCATGCTAGACCCAAATGGAACAAATAAAAGAAGAAAACAAATTAGGATTAACCAATATGATCAAAGTTAAGTAGAAAAAATAATATTTTTGTTGTTTTAAACATGAAAATATATATTTACATATAGCTTGGCTGTAGGATCAAAGTAGCCAGAAGCACCAGAAGCAAAGTTGGCACCATTTAACAGGTTTTTTCCTTTTTCCTGTAAGTTGAGGTAAGCTGGTGGATAAGTAGTAAATCCAAGGTTTTCAGCTGCAGTAATGGAAGAAAAAACTCATCAAAAATCAAATCCTTATTTAGGTAATTATTGTTTTTTAATATGAATCACATACATAGACACTGATAAAAATATGAAAAAAAATTGAACATAACTACATGCATGCAAAGATTTAATTACATGAAAATTATAAGGAAGGAGAAAAAAATTACCTGTAAAATCTGCTGCAAGTTTTCCATTACAAAACCTCCCTGTTGGCATTTGATTGTTGAAGTCTCTTCCATAAGGAGGGAAGTTTGATTTAACAATTGTGTATAAGTTGTTGTTATTTCCTGCATCAACAACCGAGTCTCCAAATATGAACAATGCTGGGACAAGAGGCTGTCCTTTAACCACATTGATCACTACAAACAGAAGCAAAAATGTCAAGTAATAAGTTGAATGCTCCATTTTTTTTTCCTTTTCAAATCTTCAGCAATGAGTTTTTTCAGAGAGAAAGTGAGAGAAAGAGAGAGATTTTGTAGATGAGTTTAGAGTATTGGGAAATGATGATCTGAGGAAAAGGCGGTCTTGTGCATTAAAGCTGTAGCCTGCAGTGTGTAGCAAAGGTTGCAGTTTCCAGTCTTATAAATGCTTCAACTTCACTGTTAAACTTCAACCTTACTACTGCTAAATGGTGCATAAGTCAAAATAGAAAAACCAATCAATGATGATTTGTTTAATTACGTTTGGCAAATTTTTAATAGAGATTGCATGCTTTACATTATTCTATGTAACTATAAATTGACAAGTGGATGTGCTAATAAACAACCTTTTTGTGGTAACAAACAATAATTTTTCTAGTGTATTTTATTTAAGTTTAAGAGATCAATTTGTATACATAGACTGTGTAAAAAAATTTACAAGTACATCCAATCAAATTATATATTGATCCATTTTTAGGTTAGTTCTTATATATATATATATATATATATATATATATATATATATATATATATATATATATATATATATATATATATATATATATAACTTGATATTATTTTATTGAATGCATATGTAAAAAAATTACACCGCCAATGCATATAAATTAATAACTTTATTTAACAGGTTGATTTTGTGTATGAATATTCCTACAATACTCCCTCCGGTCTTCATTATAAGAGGAAGTTTATTTTTTAGGTTCATTCAATAAATGATGTATCTAGTTTATAATATAAACTAAATATATCATTTATCAAATGAATGTAAAAAGTGAACTTTATCTTATAATAGAAACCGGAGTAATACTTTTTGAATATAAATGTGTTCGGCTCTTAGTTCTCATCTTACGATTGGAGGTATATTTAATAAAATAAAGTAATACCCTCTGTCTTAAATATAAGAGAAAATTGAGTCAATATAACTTGATGTATTTAGTTCTAATAAATGTATCTAATAATCTAAAATGGGGTCTATATTTAGAGACTTTTTTGAAAGTTGATTATATTTAGACGTAGATAGATGTAGCATGACATAAAAAGCTTAGATTAGTTTGAATTAGGGGTGGGCAAAAAAACCAAAAAACCGAACCGAACTGTTGAACTGAACCGAACCAAACCAAAAAAAATTGAACCATTACTAACAGTTCTAGAACTGAACCGAAACAGTTCGGTTCAGTTCAAAACAGTTCGGTTCGGTTTTACCTTCTAAAATTTTATTTTGTTTGGTTTTTTATATTTTTTTTCAATGGTACCAATAATAACAGTTCGGTTCGGTTTGGAACAGTTCGATTCAGTTCAAAATCCAAACAGTTCGGTTCGGTTCAGTTATTTTAAATTTATTAAACAGTTCAGTTCGGTTCGGTTCAGTTTTCATCCCGAACCGAACCATGCCCACCCCTAGTTTGAATATGAGGCTAATTAATAAGAGACGACCATGAATATCTCAAAAGTTTAAGGAACACTTGTGTGCAACAATAAGATTCTTATATCGTTGGCAAAATATGATCTCTTATTCTTGTTATCTTGTACTGTATCCAACCAATTTTTATTTGATTTTTTATATTTTTGTTTCAAGCATCCAACCAATTTTAGTTGGGAGTAATAAACAATCTTAGCTGTAACCGTATTAGTGCTACTTAAATGGTATGGGTGAGTGTAGTTTTCATCATCATACAATAAGCTTACTCTAATTTGAGAAGCAAATAAATAATGCTCTTGGATTATTCAATAAATTTCCCAAAACTAAAAAATTGACCAACATTTATTTATATACTAGTAACAAATGATGATGGTTATTAACTATACTCTTGCACGCGTTGTACTGAGCTGTCCCAGCGTCATCAACAAGCCCGGTTTATCTATTGTAACGTGTTTGGATAGTTATTTCAGTTAAGTGTTTATTCAGTAGTAAGTTATAAAATTAACTAACTAACACTTATAATAAAACGAATCAATTTGAGTTCTATAAATCAATCTTCTATATTAAAAATTGTCATAATATACGATTAGTTACAATTGTACCCACAAATTAGTTTTGTACTCCCTCTATTTCATATCTCTTGATTTTAAGGTTGAGTCACATAGATTAAGAAATTATGAATTGATATGTGTTCAGACTCAAATATCTCTATTTTATTCTTTAATTGCATTGCAGTTTTTAAATTTTCTATTCAACAAAAGGTATAGTTGCAAAACAAAATAAAGACGTCAAAATTTTAAAACATCAATAGTTTAGTTTATAAACAAATTTTTTTTGAAAGAAGTTTTTAAACAAAATTGAAAAGCTAAAACATCAAGAGATATAAAATGGAGGCAGTCATGACTTTACATCTCAGCTTCAATGCCTTTTTTTCTCCTTTGTATTCATATAATAATAAAAATTCGGTCTATATTTTACAATAGTTCTACAGTATTATAATTGGCTGTAATTCACAAATTTGTCATTTTTCCAGTTTTATTCTTAAGTCTTTTGTGAGAACAATAATTGCCTAACTTATGGGCAACTGCTTACTGTTTCTTGTTACATTAGGTTTTAACCACGTCCTCTTTTTGCTCCTAACCATATATACAAATTACAAATTATATTTTAGGTGAATTCACCCATAAAATAGACACACATTAACTATACTGCGATTTATTTTAATAAGAATGAAATATGCAATAAATACTTATATTTAGGGAAAGATGGAGTAATAATCTTTTTTGTTGTCATGATAGAATATGGTAAAAGTACAATAACACTTTTTCGATGTCATTTGTAAATGATGATTATATCATCCGGATAAGTTCAGCACCAAGAAAAAAAAACTAAGGAATAAATTATCTAAGAAATACGACCTTACCTTATCTTGGTGGTTGAAAAGGCTTGAAATGTGATGAATTAGACCAAAAAAACTTCAAGAATCACACAATGTGTGTGGTTAGGATTTTGGGAGGTTTAGGAGAAATTTAGGGCAAAATCAGTAACTACTGAAACGTGGGAGGGTTTCTGGTTTTGTTTTTATACTAGTAAAAGACCCATGCGATTTCGCACGGGTCACGTAACATTGTAATAATTATATAAAAAATAATTATATTGTTAATATTGTAGAATGTTTATAGATATTAAATGAAAATTATGAGTAATAATGTAATGTTTCTATTAATTTTTTTCTCTTATATAAACAAAAAGTTTGTTAAATAGTTGAGTCACACCAGTTATGGATTTTATTTGCTTATATATGCGAAAACAAATTTTTATGCACATAAAATTTTGAAAACTCGTGATTATTTTCAAAATCAAAATTAATGTAGTGATTCTCTTAAATAACTTTTTATTTTATATGTAAAAGAATGTTCAATGTTTGCACCGCACTTGTTGCAGATTTTATGTATTTATATCTGCATAAACAAATTTTTATATACATATATGAGAAAGTCGATATGATAAAATTTTAAAAACTCATGACTATTTTCAAAATCAAAATTGATGTAGTGTTTCTATTAAATAACTTTTTATTTTATATGCAAAACACTGTTCAATGTTTGCACCGTACCCGTTGCAGATTTTATATACTTATATCTAAATAAACAAATTTTTATATACTTGTATGAGAAAGTCGATATGATAAAATTTTGGAAACACGTGACTATTTTCAAAATATCAACATTAATGTAGTGTGTCTATTAAATAAATTTTTATTTTATATTTAAAATACCGTTAAATATTTAAATCGCACTCGTTGAGGAATTTAAATGCTTATATAAGCAAAAGAAAATTTGTATGTATCGATATGTGATAGTCACATGATAAAATTTTGAAAACTCGTGACTATTTTCAAAATATCAACATTAAAGCAGTATTTCTATTGATTAAATTTTATTTTATATGCAAAACATTGTTCAATGTTTGCAACGCTCCCGTTGCAGATTTTAAATGTTTATATTTGCAGAAACAAATTTTTATATACATATATGAGAAATTCAATGTGATAAAATTTTGGAAACTCGTGACTATTTTCAAAAAATCAACATTAATGTAGTGTGTCTATTAAATAAATTTTTATTTTATATATGCAAAACACTGTTCAGTGTTTGCACCGCTCCCGTTGCAGATTTTAAATGTTTATATCTGCAAAAACAAATTTTTATATAGATATATGAGAAAGTCAATGTGATAAAATTTTGAAAACACATGACTATTTTCAAAATATCAACATTAATGTAGTGTGTCTATTAAATAAATTTTTAGTTTATATTTAAAACACCGTTAAATATTTAAATCGCACTCGTTGAGGAATTTATATGCTTATATATGCAGAAGAAAATTTGTATGTATCGATATGTGATAGTCGATATGATAAAATTTATAAAACTCGTGACTATTTTCAAAATATCAAAATTAATGCAGTGTTTCTATTGATTAAGTTTTATTTTATATGCAAAACATTGTTCAATGTTTGCACCGCTTCCGTTGCTGATTTTAAATGTTTATATCTGCAAAAACAAATTTTTATATACATGTACTAGAAAGTCGATATGATAAAATTTTGAAAACTCGTGACTATTTTCAAAATATCAACATTAATGTATTGTGTCTATTAAATAAATTTTATTTTATATGCAAAACACTGTTCAATGTTTGCACCGCTCTTGTTGCAGATTTTAAATGTTTATATCTGCAAAAACAAATTTTTATATACATATATGAGAAAGTCGATATAATAAAATTTTGAAAACTCATGACTATTTTCAAAATATCAACATTAATGTAGTGTGTCTATTAAATAAATTTAATTTTATATGCAAAACACGGTTCAATGTTTGCACCGCTCCTGTCGTAGGTTTTAAATGATTATATATGCAAAAACAAATTTATATAGATATATGAGAAAATCAATGTGATAAAATTTTGGAAACTCGTAACTATTTTCAAAAAATCAACATTAATGTAGTGTGTCTATTAAATATTTTTATGTTATATTTAAAAAACCGTTAAATATTTAAACCGCATTCGTTCAGGATTTTATATGCTTATATATGCAGAAGAATTTTTTTTGTGCCGATATGTGATAGTCGATATGATAAAACTTTGAAAACTCGTGACTATTTTCAAAATATCGACATTAAAGAGATCATGAGTTTTAATAAAGAAGATTATGAAATTTTGTTGTACTTTGATTTTTATATATTGTTAGTAAATGTTAGTAGATATGAACATTATCCGTAATTAATTTTTTAAAAAACAAATAAATTAAATTTTGCAAAATGATCATTATGCACATAAAATTAAAGAGATCATGAGTTTTAATAAGGACGATTATGAAATTTTGTTGTACTTTGATTTTTATATATTGTTAGTAGATGTTAGTAGATATGAACATTATCTGTAATTAATTTTTTTAAAAACAAATTAATTAAATTTTGCAAAATGATCATTATGCACATAAAATTAAAGAGATCATGAGTTTTAATAAGGACGATTATTAAATTTTGTTGTACTTCGATTTTTATATTTTGTTGGTAGAAGATTAGTAGATATGACCATTATCCGTAATTAATTTAAAAAAAAACAAATAAATTAGTTTCATAGTTATCCGTGGAAATTGGTTACACTTGTGATAAACATTATCCGTAATTAATTTTTAAAAAACAAATAAATTAAATTTTGCACAATGACCATTATGCGCATAAAATTAAGGAGATCATGAGTTTTAATAAGGACAATTATGAAATTTTGTTGTACTTCGACTTTTATACATTGTTACTAGATAGGTATAGTTTAGATTATATAATTTGGACCTTGTTTTTTTGGTTTGGATTATATAATCCGAACGAGGTAAAAACATAAATGTAGAGATTGCACGACGGAGGAGGATGGAAAAAAAAATCCTTTTTATTTATGATTCTTGGTTTACATCCATGGTATGGACTTATAATTTATGATAAAGGGAACTAAAATGTGCAGTTACATTCAAAATCAAGAAGAAGGTTCTTATATATATATATATATATATATTAAAAAGAAAAAAGAAGCAAAACACACCCGGTGGGACTCGAACCCACAATCGCCTGATTAGAAGTCAGACGCCTTATCCATTAGGCCACGGGTGCTTTGTTGATGCTGACTTTTTCAATTACTATTTTGTAATTATTATAATTGTAATGTTAATTAAATGTAGCGGTGCACAAGTTTTTTGGTATGTATCTTTAATCAACTAAGGAATCTGCCATCACAACTATATTTACATAAACAATGCAACAAATGTTTATATACAACTACATAAGCTTCTGGTTTCCTTAGCACTTGGCTCCACCATTGCAATTCCAAAATTTCTAGTCATTCATTTTCTTGTTTGTTTCTTTCCTTGGTGTGTTATACATTTACATTGGATGCCTCTTAAGAGAATAGAACATGTAGACATGTAGTGTGTTGACAAATGAAATAGACAAACAATGATTTATTTAAATTTTTAGTTTAGGAAACTTCTTAAAATGTTGTAAAATAAGTAGAATCCAAATTTAAAACCAGGCAATGAATTATATATATAACTCAAATATCAACTACAACTCCAAATAGCATCATCAGTGGGGAAATTATCAAGAACTACCTTTCAAGCAAAAAGAAATTTAAACAATGGGGTTGTAACATGTCAATCAAATTAAACCAAGCGATATTATTCCCATGAGACCTAAATGATACATAAGCATCTTCAAAAGTGAGAATACCAGATTTATAGCAAGTCCATATTTTATGATTCAAAGTCGGAGAAGGAGAGATATGAACATGCTTCAATTCATCCAAACTTATAGGAATTTCTTGAATTAAATTAGGATGGACAAAAGAAAAAATTTAGTAGTCAAACAAATTAGCATGAATATTCTCAGGAATATCCTGAAGACCAACCACGAATTAAGAAACTCAATGATCAGTCCAAAAATTGATCAAATCACCATTACTGACTTTCCATATAGAATTATCGATAATAAAATAATTTTAGCATAATGATCTTGTTGACATATAAATAAATAAAAAATTATACAAAATTAATAGCACGGTAACTTTTATTACAAAACAAATTTGAAGGAGACCAATCTTAATTATATACTCCCTCCGTCCCAAAATATAAGGAAAAATTGGTCAACAAAAGTTAATGTATTTGGTTCAAAATTTGTACCAAATACATCAACTTATGTTGACTCATTTTTGCTTATATTTTGGGACGGAGTAGTATATGTTATTTGTATATCTAATTGAATTGAATAGAATTTATGTTGGGATTCCAATTACATCCATAAAACTTTTTATGTCCACTTTGCACACACAATTTAAAGCACTAAATTTTTATTTTACATTAACAATACACATTCTCTTTTCTCTTTGAACGAAGGACCAATTTATTGATCCTGACAATTTTTTCAATTTTCTCACGCTCAAATTTAATCTCTAATAAAAAAAATACCAAATTAATCAATACAATTTTTAAATTGGAGACTAATTAGTTTCTCTCTATTATAAAGAGGTGGGGGGCTAATTTATCTTTTGTATGTTGAAGATTAATTTCAATATTATTTTTTGTCGGAGAATAAATTGGTCCTCAGGAAAATTGGCGGGGACCAAACCGTGTCTTCACACTTTCTCTTTAAAGAAACACTTGATTCAATATATATTTTAGAAGAAAAACTCGTTTTTAAAATGTACCTTGTTAACAAATATAAGCATAGAGCAATCTCATAAAAAATTGCTATTGTAGTCACTTTATCTATTTTACTATTATTTTTTGTTATTTTTATGAAAAAACTTTAGTGTGAGGGAATGATATCTCATTATAAAGTAGAGAAGATACTAGGGTTAAAAAAAACACTTATAAGATTTATATTTCCCTTCAAAGAAAAAAGATTTATATTTATATCTTGGACAAAAGAAAAAGATTTAGTAGACCATGTACAATGGTAAAAACCATTCAACACCCTTCAACACACACTTTTTCAATTCCCAACACTCCACATCATTTTCTCTCTCTTCCACATAATAATTCAACACATCATTCAACACATACCCTCTCCAATGGTAAATTACCTTCAACACTCTACCCCACCACTCACTCTACCCCACCACTTTTTATTTCATATTCTTATTTAATTTTATATTTTGTTTTTATAATTACATAAAATTACAAACTAATTTAATTATAATTAAATTAAAATAATAAAAACTTAACAATTTATTTTTTAGTGTTTTTGAAAAAACAAAATTTATTTAAATAATTAATATTTATTTTCTTAAATTAAAATGCAATACAATACATTAAACACGCGGCACACAAATAACTTAAAATGCAAGACAACAAATTAAGCACACGACACAAGTAACTTAATTAGTACGATACAAATCATCTTTAATCATGAAACATTCCAAACTTTTCCCATATGTGCTTCACTAGATCTGCTTGCAATTCGCGATGAACATTTGGATCACGCAATTCGGATCTAGCACGCACATGATTTGCAAAAGCGGGTAACACCTCGGTCGAGTATGGTTGCGGTGTACTAGATCCACTTGCCTCAGATTGCTCAAAATCGGTCCAACGTTGAGCATATGTATCTCGTTCATCCTCAACAATCATATTATGTAATATGATGCATGACCTCATGATGATACTCAAATCGTCTATGTCCCACAAGCGAGCTGGTTCACGGATGATTTTAAATCGAGCTTGAAGCACTCCAAATGCACGTTCGATGTCCTTCCGACATCCCTCCTGAACTTTTGCAAATAACTTATCGGGTTCACTTTGAGGAAGTCTGATCGATTTGACGAAAGTTGGATAAGAAGGGTAGATACCATCAGCTAGATAGTATGCCATGTTATAGGGACGTTGATTCACAAAAAAATTCACACTTGGAGCCTTTCCTTGTTCCACATCATCAAACACTGGTGACCGGTCTAGAACGTTTATATCGTTCAACGTTCCCGGACATCCAAAAAAGGCATGCCAAATCCATAGATCATGAGATGCAACTGCTTCAAGAATAACTGTGGTGGTTCCCTTATCCCCCCTAGCAAATTGACCTTCCCATGCTTTAGGACAATTTTTCCACTCCCAGTGCATGCAATCAATACTCCCGATCATCCCTGGGAACCCCCGCATTTCACTTACATGTAGTATTCTTTGCAGATCATCTTGGGTTGGTGCTCTCAGGTACTCTTGCTCATACAATCGTATGATTCCTTTACAGAATCTACGTACGCACTCCAATGCTGTAGTACCTCCTATTTTGATGTATTCATCGACCGCATCTGCTGCCACACCATATGCTAGCATTCGCATTGCTGTGGTACATTTTGCTAACGGTGATATACCTTCTTTATTGGTTGCATCAACTCGTTGGGTGAAGTAGTTATCACTACTTGAAAGGTCCCCAACGATTCGAAGGAAAACATGTTTTTGCATCCGGTACCGACGACGAAACATTGCATCGTCATATGTAGGCTCATCGGCAAAGTAGTCGTCAATTAGTCTTTGGTTTGCCGCTGCATGATCTCTATTGAGATATTTTCTACTACGAGGTGCACTATCTTCCAATATTTTGTTTCGACGCTCTCTGAATCGCCTGGCCATATAAGTTTCTTCCATTTCACATTTTCGTTTGTAGGCTGCGATATCAAAAGGATATTCTGATGGATCCATTAATAGTTTTTTGTGATATTTTGAAGTAGATTGAATGAGATTTGGGATATTGGTGATTCAATGTATGTATCTATGAGTCCTTATATACAAGTACATTAAGTGGTGGACATTGACGGATTCGAAATAAGTTATTGTATTGAGTTAATACTTAGATAAGGATTGGGTGAAAAGCAAACAGTGGGGACTTGATTGAAAGTAAATTATGAAAGCCAAAAGTCACGGACAGATAAGGATTTGGATTCGGATTCCAGACAGATAAGGATTCGGATTCCAAACAGATAAGCCAAAAGTCACGGACAATTATTAAAGCAAACAGTGAGGACTTGATTGAAAGTAAATTATGAAAGCCAAAAGTCACGGACAGATAAGGATTTGGATTCGGATTCCAGACAGATAAGGATTCGGATTCCAAACAGATAAGCCAAAAGTCACGGACAATTATTAAAGCAAACAGTGGGGACTTGATTGAAATTTGATTGAAATTACTTGATTGAAATTAATCAACGGACAATTTCATTACAGCCACAATTTGATTGAAATTACACAATAACTCATACATTACAGCCAAAAGCCACATACAATTTGATTGAAATTAATTATCAAACAGCTCTTGGCTCAACATATCCAACAACTTTTGCTTCCGATCATCGAGATTCTCCTCGGAACTTAGTTTTAGATACATTTTCATTTTTTTAGCATGAGTCTTTTCTTTCATCAATTTATTAGCCTCCTGTTGCACCGACGCTATCTTGTCCAATTGTTCAAGCTCTTTCTCCTTGAATTGTTTGAATTCAGCCCACTCTTTATCCACCACCTCCAAGGCAGCTTCCTTACTTTTCTTTTTACCTTTTTTCTTAGCTGCCTCCCTACCCATTGGACGAGCAGTAGATCCTACAGAGTTTGAGCCACATGCATCACTGTCGTGAGATCTCTTGGATCCACTACTGCCTGATCCAATATTTCCTACTTGACTACCATAACGTGGTTGATCACGGAGAGCGTGCCATTCTGCCATTAAAGTAAAGTGAATATTCTTCCCACTCGCGTATAATTCCTGGGCTTTTGCCAAAATATCATTCTCCGACCAACCGCTTCGTTGCATACGCTTAGCGCTTTCATAAGCGCCAATCCATTTATTCAGTATTTTGTTCATATAATTAAAACGGTTTCGGCATGCAACACCATCTCGCGGATGATCGAATGAGCAATGCTCATTACAATACTCAGCAATTTTACCCCAATATGTTTCACCTTTCTGATTTCTCCCAACAACACTGCTTGTTCCATATTTAATCCACCCACTAATTAGCACCAAATTTTGTTCAGTGCTCCATGCTGGTTGCTGGGCTTTCTTGCTCTTAGGAGTTGAATCCTCTGGAATTGGAGTGACTTCATTACCACTTGTCATGCCACCAAGAGTTATTTGTGTTGAAAATTCAGGAAATTCAGGTGCACCAACACTCGGAAAGTTTTCATTTCCCATTGGCATATAACCACTAAACGGGGGTGTTTGAGATGGATATCCCATCATAGATCCATAATATGGATTAAAGTTTGGAACAGAGGATGGGTGGTTGAAATTTGGTGCAAATCCAAAATTATGCATGTTTTGAGGACGTTGGTTTGGAAATTGATTTGGATTTTGATAATTGTTGGGATTTTGGTAGCTAAATGGGTAACTAGAAGAATTCTGGGTGTTGAAATTGTTATTATTTGGATCCATTTCACTAACAACAAGTTTAAAACTTCAAAAGGATAGGTAACAGAAGGATAGTAATAAGATTAGGATACTGAAAAACTTGGTTTTTTTTTTCTGTGTCCAAATCAAATGAACCAAGTCTCTATTTATAGAGGAAAAAAAATCATGAATTTTGGTAATTTTTTTTTTTTTTTTAAAATTAATTTACATTGAAATAATTGAGTTGAAATTATTAAGATAATAAAAATCCAGCGAACCAATCAGTGTGCGCCACGCGTCCTGCTTTAATAAAAAAGCAGACTTCTCTCTCTTTCTTCTGCGCGAAACGCGCCTTGTCTCCGCGTGTAGTACACGCGCCGGAATTGAGCCAGTGGCAAGCGGCCACGTGTCCAGGGCGAAGGCATTAATCAGTGTTGAACCAATTCAACTCTTCAATGCTCCATGTCATCATTCAACACTTGCCATTTTACCATTGCAAGGCATTAAGCTGTTGAATGCTTCATTCAACACCACCATTGTAGGTGGTCGTAGTCAAATTAGCATGAATATTCCCATGAATATCGCGTGAAGACTAACCACGAATTTGGAAAGTTAATGATCAGTCCAAAAATTGACGAAGTTACCATTACTAACCTTTCATATAGATTTGTCGATAATAAAATAATTTTAGCATAATGGTCTTGTCAAAAACATATAAATAAAATAAAATGTCTTGTAAAAAAAACATATAAATAAAATATTTTTTGTACAAAATTAATAGCATAGTAACTTTTACTACAAAACAAATTTGTAGGAGACCAATCTTATATATTATTTGTATATCTACAAAATTAATAGAATTTATGTTGGGATTCCAATTACACCCGTAAAACTTTTTATGGCCACTTTGCACTCACAATTTAAAGCACTAAATTTTTATTTTACACCAACAATACACTTTGAAGGAAGGACCAATTTATTGGTCCTGACAATTTTTTCAATTTTCTCACGCTCCAATTTAATCTCCAATAAAAAAAATAATACCATATTAATCAATACCAGTTTTAAATTGGAGACAAATTAGTCTCTCTCTATTATAAAGAGGTGGGGGGCTAATTTATCTTTTGTATGTTAAAGATTAATTTCAATATTTTTTTTTTTTTGAGATTAAATTGGTCCTCAGGAAAATTGGCGGGGACCAAACCGTGTCTTCACACTTTCTCTTTAAAGAAACACTTGATTTAATATTGGAAGAAAAACTCGTTTTAAAATGTACCTTGTTAACAAATATACACATGAAGCAATCTCATAAGAAATTGCTATTGTAGTCACCTTATCTATTTTACTATTATTTTTAGTTATTTTTATCAGAAAACTTTAGTGTGAGGGGATGATATCTCATTATAAAGTAGAGAAGATATTAGGGTTAAAAAAACACTTATAAGATTTATATTTATCTTCATGAAAGTTATCTATTTTACCATCTTTTCTATATATTCATTTTTTAAATATTCTATTCTACTCTTGTATATTTATTCCATTCCACCATACCTAGTCATCATCTTTCACCAGCCATTCCAATGCCATATCTAGCTCAATGTAGTCTTTCAAATGATTGAGTTGAGAAGGTCACATTTTGATCATAGTTGTTGTTTTAGTGCATTGGTTATCTTGTCTAACAACATACTTAAAAAACAATTAAGGAAAGAATATAAGCAATAGTTAATATCGTTTATCCATATTGTTTGTGTTTTATTGTATCTATATTATCTAGATTTAAAAAGAATTTCAAAACAGAAGTTTAACTAAAATAGACAAATAGTTTTTAATTCTCTATACTTAGCTTAGAGTTTGAATTACGATTTAAGTTAGGAAAAAAAGAGTTGTTAAATGTAAATTTGTCAAGAAAAAGATCCGACCAAAAAATAGTTAAGCGTTGCTGCTAATTATCTATAGAGTTGCTTTTATATAATGATGTGTATGTATGTATATATAGCCTACATTGCTTAAAATTCTTGGGTCCGTCTCTGACACCAACACAATACACATGATTACATTCAAACACTTTCCTTTTCTTAAATTATTATAAATTTTTAAGTGTAAGTGTGATTATGTGTGGTTTCCGTGTTTGTGTAAGTGATTCATTGATCTACTTACTCTCCCTTTAACTGTGCCAATGAGAATGTTTTCATGTGGTAAGCTTATAAAGTATAAAGTAATATTAATGAGGTCGAAACAAATGTAACTTTTTACATACGTATAATGAATGACCCATAACTAGAAGTTGTTTATTAAATTTTAACCTCTCCCTTTTAAAGTTAAGAATTTCTCAAATACTACTCAAAGGACAAATGCTACCTTAGTTTATGAGTAGTAGTGGGTCCAACACCCACCTAACAACGGTAACCATAAAACAAGAGCCATGGCCCATATTGGAAGGTACTCTTCTTTAAGGAGGATCAAAACCACGCGTGTTATGGTTGGACCATGATTCTCTAGAATTTAAAGAAGCAAAGTTGTTGTGCACAAACCAAAAGAATAACCAAACAAACTTTAGTTGATATAGAGAGAGGGGGAAGGAGCTAGTGGAGAATGAATGAGATGGCAAGGGGGACAACAAATGATTTTACACAACATATCACACTCTCAATACAAGTGTCATTAATGTTGTTCTTAGCTTAGATGGGTGAGTGACGCTCCTCTATAATCTTTCTTATCTGCCCCCCATTTATATTCATTGATAACTCACTAACAAAACATCATGTTAGCTAGTGTACGAAATAATGTAGTTTTAGTGATAAGTTGTGTGTGTCCTATAGTTAAGGTAAAATCACTAACAATTCATCTCTTAAATATTTTGAATATCAATAATTATAGTTATGCGTGAAAAATACTTATCATTAGTTGGGATCAACGTGAAACACATCTTAATTTTCTTAGCTACAATTAGAATTTCTCTATGACCACATGCCAAAATAATGAATCAGGCATAAAATTTCATTTTAACACCCTTAGTCTCGTTAAGAATAGCAATATTTATTATTTTTTAAGTACGAAACGAAAAGAGAATATATTAATAAAAACGAATAAGAGAATTGTTTAAATTGGTTTTTGAGTAGAAGAAATATATTATATTGTAGTAATTATAGTGAGTCTAAAAAGCGGTTTGGTTTAAGACAGTGCTGCTCCTATTTTAATCCAACGTTGCTTTACTTTACCACGACCACTTCTGCCGTCGTGATCACTCTGTCATTTTCCATTCCTTCAATTTCTCACACTTTTTTTTTTTAATTCAAACCTTATTTTTTTGTATTCTACAACTACTACCACACTTTGTGTTTTTTTTTTTCTTCGTATAAAGACACAACACATAGTAACCTTCACGTCGCTGTTTGTCTCTCTTCTTCTTATTCCTTTCTTCTCCCTTCCCTTCCCTTCCGTTCATTCATACTTTTTCTTTCTCCTTTTTTTATTTAAAAAAATACATAATAATTTGGAGCCAACCATGATGATAGAGTAAGCGAGGGAATTCGGTCGTAAAGTAAGTAAGTAAAGTCTGGTCAAGAAAAATATTCGTATTTAACTGAATTCCGACAATTTGGTTAAAAAAGTAAAAGGAGGGTATTTCCTTTGCTTCAAAATGGCTCCACCTGGGTTTCATCTTCAAGGTCATCACTGGTATTCATCTTCTTTATTATTTTTTTGTTACATGAATTATTTCTTGGTCTTTTCAGTTGCATTTTCTGTGATCATCAGTTTGAATTTGTTTTCCTATGATGTTGAATTTGTAAGATAATGACATTTTTTTTAGAACTCATTATTTAGTGGAATCCAAGTCATACATGCAACTTTATAGTTTTAAAACAGATTTTTATGTGATTTTTTTTCCTGTTTTTTTGGAATTTTTTGTTTTGTTTTGTTTTGGTAGGTTTAGTGATTCTGGGTTGCCAAGTGATATTACTGTGTCAATTGATGGTGTCAATTTTCACCTTCACAAGGTATGCACTTTCATTTCATAATTGTTCCTTTTTTTTTTGTTCAGAATTATTCATGATTGTTCCTTTTCTTTCATTAATAATCTATTGATAATTTGATAGTGGAGTAGTTGTTGAGATTTTTTTTTCTTTTGTGGTTCTAATTTATCCTATTCATTTTTGTTCTTTTGTTTTTAGTTTGTTCCAAACCAATTAATGTGCTCCTACTTTGTGACCTATTTTACTGTTAGTTTGATTTGTTCTATCCCTATTGATGTAAAAAAGTTTTATGGTGTCAGCACACCACGACCAATCATACGTGTGACTTTATAAATAGTTATGATTAAAGTTAAATGTTTTTGACTCTTTACATTTGCGGTGTATATGAATTAAATATGTATTTAATTGTAGAGACTATGAACCCCTCATTAACTAGAGATCACAATTAAGTTTTTGTACTTCGTTGCAGTTATGCTATTGCTAGTTCTTAATTGTCCAGTTAATGATGAAGCTAACATTTTAAATGCATTTAGTTCACTTGATCTTCTGTTTTGGAAGTTATGTTGCTAGAATTAAAAGGAAAAGGTGAATATTTTGAGATATTGGAGAAATTTAATTGTGGGCTGGTTTTCTCTTTATTTCAATTTTGAATTCCTGCATGATTGCACAGTGAAATAGGAGGAATTTCTGTGAAACAAAGCTTATGTATGCCATAGTTGTACTGTTATGACTTTGATATGATAAATTACTTGTAATGTTGTGTTGGAGTCTGAGTAAGATATGCCGTGAAACTGCAGTTTCCTCTTGTTTCAAAATGTGGAAAAATTGCCGGTACCTATGAAGAATCCAAGAATACCTATGAGAAGAACCTGACAGTGGTGCTGGAAGAATTTCCTGGGGGTTCTGACACTTTCTTGATTGTGGCCAAATTCTGTTATGGGTTTCGTGTAGAGCTGACAGCGAAAAATGTAGTATTAGTCCATTGTGCTGCAGAATACCTTGAAATGACGGACGAATATGAAGAAGGCAACTTGTTGACAAAATCAGAGAGCTTTTTCCATAAAAATATATTGCGTAACTGGAAAGATTGTATTTTGGCTCTCCAAAGCTCTGAGCCTATTCTATCAAGAGCTGAAAATCTTCATTTAGTGGATAAGTGTTTAAACGCTCTATCTATGATGGCTTGCACGGACCCGAGTTTATTTGGATGGCCGATGATGATGTATGGGAGATTTCAGAGCCCTGGTGGAAGCATTCTTTGGAACGGTATAAATACCGGCGCTCGAATTCGAACCTCAGAATCTGAGTGGTGGTTTGAAGACATCTCATTTCTCAGTGTCAGTTTGTTTGAGAGGCTTATTAAGACGATGCGAGCGAGAGGTATGAGACCTGAAAGCCTTGCAGGTGCCATAATGTATTATTCTAGGAAGCACTTGCCAGGTCTCGGACGGTGGCAGGGTGGACAAGGTGGCAAAACAAGAACAGTTGCGAGTTTTAGTTTGACGCCTGCTAGTGCTACCGTTGATCAGAGGGTTCTTTTGGAAAGCATTGAGAAACTTCTTCCTCAAAAGAAGGGAAAATCTTTTTGCCGTTTCTTACTTGGACTTCTTCGTGTAGCTTCGATATTGAATGTTGATCGAGCTTGCAAGGAATCTTTGGAGAGGAGAATAGGGATGCAATTGGAACTTGCTACGTTAGATAGTCTTCTCATTCCTGCTTATGCAGATTCTGATGCACTGTATAACACAGACTGTATTGAACATATTGTCCATCATTTTGTACTTACGGAATCAAATTTAACCGCCTTTTCTCCTTCATCGCTTGATCCGCAAGCATCATCGTCATCTGAATCGTTAAGGAAAGTTGCAAAGTTGATAGATAGCTATATTGCTGAAATTGCGTCTGATGTTAATTTAAAACCAGAAAAGTTACGTGCTCTTTCACAAGCCCTCCCCGAGTCATCGAGATCATTGCATGACGGACTCTACCGAGCATTGGACATATATTTCAAGGTTTGATTTTCCTGAGCTGCATTTTCGATAGATTGCTAATCTGTGATCATGAATTGTTAGTTTGATGAATGCTTACGATACTTTGCAGGCTCATCCTTGGCTCTCTGATAACGAGAAGGAAGAACTATGCAACATCATTGATTACCAAAAACTCTCAATCCATGCATGTGCTCATGCATCTCAAAATGATAGGTTACCCCTCAGAGTTGTTCTTCAAGTCTTATTTTTTGAACAGCTGCATTTGAGAACAGCATTAGCCGGATGTGTCAATGCTTTGGATGGTGAAAGCGCTCCAGCAGTTCCTGCTCGATCGACTGCTCGAGGTGGTACAGCCGGAGAAATTGTACAAAGAGACGGATGGGTTGCTGTTGTGCGCGAAAATCAGGGTTTGAAGGTAGATATGGATAAAATGAGTACTAGAGTTGGAGAACTTGAAGAAGAATTCAGTAAAATAAAAAAAGAAATGAAAACCGCGACCAAATCTCACAGTGCACGCGGTTCTCCTCGATTACTTGCAAGAAAACTCGGGTGCAAGCTTGTTCCTAGATTTTCAGATGCTCAACCTGAGTCCCTCGACCGCTCGGTATCCACACCGAGGGCATCAATTGAGCGGGCACGCCGTTCTCATAAGTCCAGACACACTGAAAGTTTTTCTTGAGAATCAAGAAACCATAGTTCCTCTGTATTTATTTTTTTTATATACACATGGAAATTTTGTGCGGTTTAAATTTTTTGTACGTGGGAAAGGGAAGGAAAATGTTAATTTCATGATCCATTATGCATTTTTATTCAAGCAATTTGCATGTGTGTACATTTTCCATTTCTTTCCCTCGTGTAAAGTTGGTTTTATCTTTGTACATTTTTTATAGGCAATTTCCCATATTGTCTTGTTTTGTTTGTGTGGGGGATCAGCCCCTGTATTTATCCACACATAGGTTCATTCTTCAGTTTGACATATTGGCAGTGCAAATTGTTAATTTTAGACATCAATTGTGAAGGTCATTAAAACCCATTTGGGTTGGCCTGGTGGCGTTAACTTGAGACCTTGGAGTGTGCTCCTCCTCAAGATACTGCATTATTATATGTATAGTTGTGACCCAGGTTTAATTTCTTTGTAAATGACAAATGCAAATATAGTATGCTAGTTGGCAATTGGCCTTTCTGCTTGGCCATCTTAGGGTCGGCATTTTGGTGTTATGATGTTAGTTGATTCTCGTATTTATTTATTAATTAAACTTTGGTTAGTGGATAACATTTGTACTGATACTCCCAGATTTTTGCATCGTTCTAGAATAATTGGTGGTCCAGAAATACTCTCTCAGAAGTTGAATATAAAGAAAAAAAAATACTTATATTGAAATGAATGGTTTGAAATATAATCAAATGTAACTTTCGCTGTATTTGGTGATATCTCCAAAATAACTGTATGTTTTATTTTCAAATTACTTGTTTTGTTCTTATGGAACAAGTTCTCGTGAGTGATACTTTGAAAATACACATATTATATTTTTTTGAGACCATAAAGATAAATTGCATTGAACTAATGTTTTTAATAAGTGTAATGTTATGTTATGTACTTATGCTTATTATTATAACCGAGACAAGATTTTGTTGGTATTAATATTTTTTTTAAAGAATTAATATATTTTATTTTGGCTTCTTAAAATAAAAACCGAGACAAGAGAGATTACTTTTTTCGATAAAATTAAGAGAGTTTATTTTTACTAGGTTAGTTGTAATGAATAATTTAGACCTTTGTATTAAAAAATGTTAAGTTGTTCTTTACAAAAAAAAAGTGAATTTGTACTATAGTACTAAAAATATTTTGGGACGAGGATGGAACTTTCATTATAGCGTACACGTACTTGTTAATTCATGTAGTTCATGTTTGCCAAGAAGAAGCTTTCGGTACTGGGTGAGTGTGTAACTTATGGACAGATATGTAGTTGGGTGTGTAACTTGGATCTAGATGGCTAGATGTACTGTTGCAACTGTATCACAAAGTTGTACGTAGTGGATAGCCTCGACTATTAAATTAGATAACTTAAACTAAGCATTCATTAAATCATTTTTAATTATTTTTTCATTGATTTAGATTGGACAATTGAGATTTATAATTGTCTTCGATTGGGCCAGAGTTTAATCCATTAATAGATGAAAATTGTTTTTCCCACGTTAAACAAAACTAAAATACACTAGAAAATGACATTTTTACTCTGGCGGCGGTTAACTGCCGCTGGGATGGTGCCGTCGGGATGGTGCATCAGCAGTTAACTGCCGCCGGCTACCATCGGCAGTTAACTGTCGCTGCGGGGAATTATGCAGACAGAACCTGCTATTTTTACCATTCAAGCCATTTTCGGCCTATTTATTACCTGTAATCCAAAACAACAATTTCAGAGGCAGTACAAATCATACATCAATTATAATCATTCATAAGCAAGAACAATACATAATCTTTCACAATTGACCAAAATAAAATCAATTCGACATTTCGTTAAAAGTACATGAATGTTTGAAATTCAACAAAAACATAATTAGTATTTGACATTCAACAACACATTGCATAATATTACATGAAATCTCTACCGACATTTGTTGCACATAAAGTTGGAACGAACACAAAGATATAATATATTATTTTCAACCATATGCCTAAACATAAATCCAACGTCACTATCGTCACGAATGATACCAATAGACAATTTTCCACATGCCTTCATCTATATCTGCCCCCAGGTCATAAATTGGCATCTGAGCAAATACATGACATGTATCATGATTTTCACCAACATGGAGAAAATAACTGTTAAGTTGTGCATTTAACTCATCCATAGTGTCGGTCGGAGTTAGAAAAACCTTAATTGTCTTTTTGAAAGCAGAGTACCGGACATGAGCTTCAATTTGTGCAACCTCAGACATGTTTAACTTCACAAAAGTTTATGAAATATCAAACATCAGAATAATATTAAATTAAACGTAATAATCAATATATATATATATATATATATATATATATATATATCAAATGCGGAAACATTATAACCAATAACAAAGTAGGTGCATATTCCACCACATAAAAGTTATATATTTATATATATTAATATGTTAGTTATATATTTGGCACAAAAAATTGGCGTTACAATATCGACCACAAAAAATATGTCGATGTAATATCGACCAAAAAAAAGGATGAACACCGACAAAAACAAAAAATCACTCATATCGCATCAAGTCAATTTGAACCATCTTCATCCTCCGCAATAACTTGAAATTCTTGCTTTGCTTTTTCAGGAGTGTCACACAAAATTGGATTGGCTTGGTTTGACTCCTTTTTTGGTGGGAGCGGATTCTCTCATTTCTCAATGTTCATGAGGTATCGGAACCTACCTTGTTGATCCAAATACTCAAATTCCCAAGTCGATGCCTCTTCACTCATGTGTATGTTCCACTCCGTAGATGATGGAGGTAGTGGACAACCATCTTTCAAAAAAACAAGAACAAAATGATTGGGAATTAAGCCTAGGCACATGATGAGATTTTTTTGCTTAAGCGATAGCACCCCTCTAAGTGGGAAAAAGGATTCCAAAGTTCCGATTTCGTGACTTGTCAACTCCACTACAAGTCTATTTGTTGGATATTTGGTTGTTGCCTTCATGTTTGCTAAAATCAAATATACAAGCAAGTTGTGCGCCTTCAGAAGCACTGTTCAGAAGCTGAACCTTCAGAAGCACTTCTTCAGAAGTACCTTCAGAAGCTGGTTTACTGTGCTCCTGTTTTTCGTGCCTTGGAGCTGTTTATTTTCTCACCTGATCTTTCGAAGATTTAATTGAAGAATTCTCCAAGCTGCGTGTGGTTCTAGAAGGAAGATTATTTTCGTGAGATATATTTTGAAGATTGGTTACTTTTATTTGTGAATATATTTTCAAAGAGATCTTTGGAAAATATATTTCTGAAGAATATTGTGGAATATATTTCTAAAGAAGAATTTTGGAAATATATCTTTGAAGAATATTTGGTTCAAATATTTGTTACTGCTGAAGGCTATAAATAGAAGAAGCTACTTTGGAAGAAATCAACTCAACAAAAGCCATCATTGATAGAGTATTCTTAGGTTTTGAGTCTGTTAATTGTTGAGCCGTGTGCTCTATTTTGTATATCACTCTATTGCTGCTATTGAATATCAAAAGCTTAGAGTTGGTTTGTTTTAGTTGAGTTGTAATTATAGATCACTTGAAGCTTTTAAGCAAAAGTGACTTTTGTGTATTTTGAGTGTGTCTCTTACGTTGATTGTTATTTGAGTTTAAGATCACTGGGGCAGTGATTGATTGAGGGGAAGTGAGATGGGATCTCAGGTCTAGGAGTTCCTAGGTTGAAGTCAATACGGGTAGTAGCTAGGTGATAAGTTGTAAACTGAGAGTTTGCTGAGAACTTAGAACTAGGACTACGCTAGTGGATTTCCTTCTTGGCTTGGTAGCCTCCAGACGTAGGTGTGTTTGTCACCGAACTGGGTTAACAAATATCCTGTGCCTTTAATTTTCTGTCTATTTTTCTTTCTCTGTTATTGTACTCTGTTTTACGTTCAGCATCAGGTCTTGCCAGAATTTCAATTGGCATCAGAGCAGGCACCCTGCCTGTTTTAGGGTGAGCTTCATGGAAGTTATTTTCTGGCAGAATGGACAAGGAAGGAGGAGCTATCAATGATAGATCTATGGAGATGAAGAAAAGCAAAGCTTTCATATCCAACACTAATGACGAAGTTGTCCAATGTGAAACTGAAGAAAGGATCTCAGATGAAATTGTGCTTACGTAATTCAGTAAAATTTTGAAGAGATTGGATAGAAATCCAAGACCTAATGTCAAGAACGTGTCATTCAACATCAGCAAGAACAGTGCTTTCCATCATAATGGCAGAACTAATGAAATAGCAAACCATGGTGTGCCTTATGAAGAACTTGCTGATTCTTGCAAGAAGTTGCATGTTAAATTTGAAGAGATTTGTCAAGTAGGAGAGAAGCAGAAGAAAATCATTACTAATTTACGCATTGAAAAAGAAAAACTCCTATCAACCATCTCTGGTTTGCAAGATGAGGTAACTTTGCTAACTTCCAAACTTGATAGCATGACAAAATCTGTTAGAATGTTGAACAATGGTTCTAATGTGTTAGATGAGATTCTACAAGTTGGGAAGGGATCTGGAAACTTGAAAGGTGTAGGTTTTGATTACCAGTCCTTAAAGAAACTAAGTGGAGTCTTCTTGACTAAGTTTGTTCCTCCTGAAAGAAAAACTGAGTCTGTAATGTCAAACCAAATGTCTCAACATCCTGTCCGACATTTGAACGCTCGACCAAGAAACAAATCCTCACACTGGAGATGTCATTATTGTGGGAGATTTGGTCACATAAAGCCCTACCATTACAGGTTGTATGGATATCCACAACCTCATGTTTAATAAAAGGTCAGCCGTACTTTTGTTCAAGTTAGAAAAGAATGGAAACCCAAGGTTGTTGATACTAGTCTTATAGCTCACACATCTCTTAGAGTGTCCTCAAGGAAAAATGTGGATAATGAAAGTGATGTATCTCCTCAACAGACTGATTTCATAGTCTCAAACATTGAGTCCAACATTGAATCAGATTCAAGTGAGGCTGAAGACAGCAAAGGTCTAAATATTAGAATCCAAAAGGATCATCCTAAGGACCTGATCACAGGGAATTTGAATGAAGAAACTACCAACAGATCCAGAGATGTGAGTTCCAATTCTTGTTTTGATTCGAAATTCAAACCAAGGAACATTAAAGAAGCCTTGACTGATGAGTTCTTGATAAACTCTATGCAAGAGGAACTTGGTCAGTTGAAGAAGTATGAAGATTTGAAATTGGTTTCTAGACCTGAAGGGGTGAATGCCATTGGTACTAAACGGGTCTATACGAGTAAGTCTGTTGTAGGAGGTAATGTAACTAGGGACAAGACCTTACTTGTGAAGAATGGTCTCATGTGTGCCAAGAGTATTGAGAAGAATTTTGCTCTTATGAATGCAAGACATAAGAAAACATTTGATGCAGCACATGAGAAGTTAATGGGCTCTTTAAGTAGTTGCTTATATGAGAATCTTTAGCAATTACAGGTGTTGAAACGTGCAAACAAATTCTTTCTATAACTAGAGTTGCACGAGAAATAAGGGAAATCATTCTGATTCTGAAGACTGCTGTAAATTTCTGAGATCCCCCCAAACTGATTCTGATATGGTTGAGTTTCCTGAAAATCCACAACCTGATGTGATTGAAGCTCAAATTGATGTTTTGAGGTTCAAATATGTTAATGCTCAAAGGTACTATGTTCAGATGTGGTTACTATTACTACGTGTATCTGAGTGGTTTGCTAGGAAGTGTTTGTTCTTCTGTGAAGACTTTGTGTGTGGTGCTGTGATGTGCTGGTCTATATTGGATGTTTATAGCCTCTGTTGGAAATGAAATGTGTTGCAGATTTCTGGGTGTATTCCATTTATTTTTCCTCTGCTTGTGTGCATATGGTCTGTAACCTCTGTTGTTTCTTATATTTTCTACTCCTGGTGATTGCTTGGTTGTTTTTTCAAAATTATTTGGCTAAAAAGGGGGAGATAAGTGTGTCAGAAGCAAGCATTTCTGTAGTTCAGCTCAGAAGCAACACAGGCTTTCGCAATACAGAGCTGATCTGTTGTTTCAGGAGGAGTCTCTGTTTCAGGGGGAGTATATGTGTTTCCTGTCAGAAGCTGATCTGTTTCAGGGGGAGTCTCTGTTTCAGGGGGGAGTGCTTCGTTTTGTTCCTGCGTATGTGTGAAACGTAGTGTATTATCCGCTACTGACTCTGTTGCTTTTTGGTTGCTATGTTATGTTCTTCATGGTTGCGTAATTTTGATGAGTGAAGAATTTGCTTTGTGATATCTTCCTGATCTCATATTGATTTTAGCCAAAAATTTGCCAAAGGGGGAGATTGTTGGATATTTGGTTGTTGGCTTCATGTTTGCTAAAATCAAATATACAAGCAAGTTGTGCACCTTCAGAAGCTGAACCTTCAGAAGCACTGTTCAGAAGCTGAACCTTCAGAAGCACTGTTTAGACGCTGACCTTCAGACGCTGAACCTTCAGACGCAGACCTTCATAAGCACTTCTTCAGAAGTACCTTCAGAAGCTGGTTTACTGTGCTCCTGTTTTTCGTGCCTTGGAGCTGTTTATTTTCTCACATGATCTTTCAAAGATTTAATTGAAGAATTCTCCAAGCTGTGTGTGGTTCTAGAAGGAAGATTATTTTCGTGAGATATATTTTGAAGATTGGTTACTTTTATTTGTGAATATATTTTCAAAGAGATCTTTGAAAAATATATTTCTGAAGAATATTGTGGAATATATTTCTAAAGAAGAATTTTGGAAATATATCTTTGAAGAATATTTGGTTCAAATATTTGTTGCTGCTGAAGGCTATAAATAGAAGATGCTACTTTGGAAGATATCAACTCAACAAAAGCCATCATTGATAGAGTATTCTTAGGTTTTGAGTCTGTTAATTGTTGAGTTGTGTGCTCTGTTTTGTATACCACTCTATTGCTGCTATTGAATATCAAAAGCTTAGAGTTGGTTTATTTTAGTTGAGTTGTAATTGTAGATCACTTGAAGCTTTTAAGCAAAAGTGACTTTTGTGTATTTGGAGTGTGTCTCCTACGTTGATTGTTATTTGAGTTTAAGATCACTGGGGCAGTGATTGATTGAGGGGTAGTGAGATGGGATCTCAGGTCTAGGAGTTCCTAGGTTGAAGTCAATACGGGTAGTAGCTAGGTGATAAGTTGTAAACTGGGAGTTTGCTGAGAACTTAGAACTAGGACTACGCTAGTGGATTTCCTTCCTGGCTTGGTAGCCTCTAGACGTAGGTGTGTTTGTCACCGAACTGGGTTAACAAATATCATGTGCCTTTTATTTTCTGTCTGTTTTTCTTTCCCTGTTATTGTACTCTGTTTTACGTTCAGCATCAGGTCTTGCCAGAATTTCACTATTGTAATAAGTTGCAACGATGTGACCCATGTCGGGAAAAGTCAACCACTTATCTACAAGTGCAATACCACCACTATTTGAGGGAGGATGCAAGCCATTAAGATGTAGTTAAAACGATCCTCACTCGTAAATACCCGCACACAATCATTTATATGATCTTTCAACTCTTGAATAAGATGTCTACGAACCATGACATGACTTTCTTCGGTGAAACCCAAGAACTCAGCTATATCCCGAAAACCACAATTCCCATCGCATTTAACATCCACAATTTTTTCAATAAATGGAACCATGAATTTTGGCTTATAGTCAATAGGGCTCAAAACATCAAACACACCATGAACCGAAGTAGGCTTTGGAACCGGGCTAAGCTTAGGAAACCGAGTAGGTGGTGGAAGTGGGGAACGTGATGATTTGCCAATACGAGCCCCCTTTCTTTTAGGAAATGATGACATAGTTTGCAACGATTGACTATCCGAAAATTGGGAATCAACACGCTCCCAATAAGAAGGGATTCGACTTGTCGATGCCTCATTTGCTTTACATCTCACTTTTTTCGGCGCTCCCTTGGTTGGTACTTTTCTTGGTGGAGGAGAAACCATTGTGGATTCTAGAAATGTCAACTGACGCAACACCTCTTTGATTTCTAGTTTGATTTGATAAGGAACTTTCTTGAGACGTTCCTGAATACCATTCCACTCCTCCTCGACAGAAAAACCATCTTCATTACTTTCTTCACCCATACATAACCTTTGCCAATGACGGTGTATCTCATCCAATCGAATAGGCTTGTTGTCACGGATTTTCACAGCAATAGTGCATGCACAAGGTAGCCCATACGATGTCCTTATCACACAACCACAAATTTCTTTGTCCATGCACAAGATTTCCTTGGAACGTCTTTCTTCATCAAAAATAAAGCTCAAAGCAATCCTAGACACATAACAAGCCAACCAAGAGTACAAAATGACGTCTTTTTATCTATGTTCTAATACAGTGCAACTCCTCCCAAATGATGTTTGTAGATCACCAACATATCATGTATTTTCTCCCAACAAGTACCAAAATCACCTACACTATTGCTCAAATATTTCTTCAGTTTACCATGAGCCCCTCAACTCGGTTGGTGGTTTTGCAGCCAAGATGCAAGACACGGTCTGTTCATGCCCTCACTATTTTTTCCTTCACAACATCCAATACGGTGCTCTCGACATAAGTAAGAAAATTTGGAAAATCTATACAAACATTTTTGAATTCCATTAACGCACTTGCATATAATTCTTGCATAGGTGATTCAACAACAACATCCCTAGCTCTCATTACCTTGTTAACTATGTCACTTGGCTTCACCTCTTTCCCATCCTTTGGTTTCACTCTACAGTCAGTGATGCACTTTGCTCTAACATTTTTACCAACATGAAAATAACAAAGTATTGCACTAGTTTCAGGGAGAACAGTTGCTACCGCATTCATCAAAGTCGTATCTCTGTCAGTCACAACCACTGAAGGCATATTAATCTTTGAGTTAAGAAGTTTGACCAACATCTGTAAAACCCAAGTAAAATTGTCCTCTTTCTCAGATGTCAAAAATCCAAAACCAACATAATACGTCAAATCGGTCGAGGTGACCCCAACTATCTCAAACAATGGCATTCTGTACATGTTGATTTTATAGGTGGAGTCCATAACCAAAACTGTTGGAAAATTGTTGAACAACTTAACAGATGTTGGATGAGCCTATAATATGTCTTGAATAGTTGTACTCTCACTTTGTGTTCTGGTGAAATAGACATAGTTATGCTCCTCCAACTTAGAGATTAGATACTGCATATCAGTCTTGTTACCTCTGTTTGACTTAAATATTTCTTGATGTTCATTGTAGACTTCCTTGATATTTGTCATGCAATCTTGTCTGTTTGTCTTCAATTTTATCAAAATATTTTTTGGTAGCACCAAACTCTTGGTCAAGTCACGTACAATCTTCTTCTCATCCTTCCTTAAGGGTCCGTTTGGTTCAAGAGTTTTGGAGAGAAGGGAAGGGGAGGGATCGCTTTTATTTTTTAAATTACAAACAATGTAAAATATTTTTTTAAAATAAATTAAGTACTTTTGAAGTATTATATAATCATTTACCATGTTGTTAATTCAATTTTCTAAAAATTATTTTATAATATCCGTAATTTGAAAAATAAAAGTGAGCCCTCCCCTCCCCTCCAAAACTCTCGAACCAAACAAACCCTAATCTACCCGCAAGCATGTGTCGTTCTAAACTTGGCTCCATCTCATGGTTGTGAACTCCGTTAAGAATGTTCAATCTCCAATCATTTGTTTCCTTACTAAGATATCCACGAACCATGAACTTACACCCACATTTTCTTGAACTCGCTACCTCATGCTTCAATCTTTTTTTCGGCACATTGTGGCCGCCACTCCTTTCACAAATTAGTTGCAACATTGGATTGATCAAATTGGATATACGTATAACAATTGTAAATCCCGCCCTATTTGGTTGACGGTGTACCCAATTAAGCAAGTCATCTCTATCTTTCCATTTAACTTTGCTTGAAAAAAAAAATGAGACGTGTCAACTTCGTTGGCCTCAAGAGGGACAACACCTGAGTCAACATATAATGAAGCTTCAACATGGACAGAAGCTTCAACCTTAGGCGGTATGGCATTTTCGGAATTATCGTCAAAAATAGGTTTTGTCTCGACCGGATCATCATCCGCATTTTCATCCATAACTATGAATAAACAATAAATAACTATGAATAAATAACTTACAATTGCAAACACCAATATCAAAATTAATTAAACCTAAAAAAAGATTAAAAAAACAAAAAAAAAAATTCAAAAAATAGGCAGTAAGCCTGTTTTTTTTAAGTTTTCCATCGGCACCTAGCTGCCGTTGCATCGACAACTAACTACCGATGGCCCCATACAGCGGCAGTTAAGTGTCGCTAGCCCCATGTCAGGTTTTCACGAATATTGACAGAAAAATCAGCAAAAAAACGGATTAAATGATGCATTACTTGTTTCTTGACGTCAAAAGTGTGTTGAAACATTCTAGTATTGCTGCTTCAATGATTTTGGACAAGGATTGTGGAAAAAAATTGGATTTAGGTGTTTAGATTGAAGAAGAAGAAGAAGAAGAAGAAGAAAGTGGAGTTGATGGAACAATATAGGAGTAGGTTGTTGTAATCAGCAAAATCAAGAACGCAACGACAGTTAACTACCGATGGATTTAAACATGGCGGCAGTTAACTGCCGATGGGATGATCCGGCGGCAGTTAACTGCCGCCGGGGTAAAGATTTAATTTTCTGGTGTGTTTTAGCTTTGTTTGATGTGTATAAAGCAAATTTCTTAATTGATTGGGTCGTTATAAGCCACTAGCTCTTGAATGGACCACAATGTGGACAAACACTAGAGGCACTAGATCTTCTACCCGTGTTGCCGCACGAGCCATAAACATCATTGACATTTTTGTAATTCAAATAGAAATTGGTCAAATATATAATTAAATGATCGAAGAACAAAAAAAAACACAATAATATTGTTACATTAATACAGTGTCGAGTGTTTACACATTTTGGAAAATCTCTTTATAGACTACATTTGTAGTGGTATTGATGCAAACACCATTTTCATCAGTCAGCAGAATTTTAAGACCATTTCTCGAGGTAACTCTTGAAATTGCAACATATAGCTGACCATGCAAGAAGACTGATTGTGGAAGATATATGCCAACTTGTTTAAGTGATTGCCCTTGAATTTTGTTAATAGTCATTGCAAAACAAACAGATATAGGAAATTGTCTACGTTGAAATTTAAATGGAATTCTTGTATCAGAAGGTGTCAATGATAATCTAGGTATATAAACCTTCTCCCCAATGTTGCTTCCTGATATAACCTTTCCTTCCAAAACATATCTCCCCATCTTTTTAATAATCAACCTAGTTCCGTTACACAAGTCTGTTGTTATGTCAAGATTTCTCAATAGCATCACAGGAACTTCAACTTTCAATTTTAATTTGTGGTTCAGAAGACCAGATGAATTAATTGTGTTAAAAAAATTCTGGTGTGTGAACATCATCTGGTCTATTAGCCATTTGGTTGTCACAACAAGGAGAATCACAACTTAAATATATCTTTTCATCATCGGGTATGAGCGACAACACATAATCGTTAATCTCATAAACTATTACATTTTTAGGTGTCAAAATGGCTCGATGCTCAAAAAATGATAAGTCATGCATGTTGTCTAATATGGAAGGATATATGCAATCAACAACAGCAGCAATATGATCACCTCAGCTATTGATAAGCAAATCATCTGGAATTTGTACCTTTATGCTATCGTCTGTTATCTCTCTGACAGTACCATCGCCAATTCCCAATACCCAGTCACTAAAATTCAATCTTTCCTGATAATCATTGCTTGAACAACCATGCAAGAGTCTCATATTTGTCATCAGTGTTAATACCTCACAGTACTGCCAAAGATGTGAAGAATTGATGCTTGCATGAACAACTGTAACACCCATACTAAATTATCTTGAATATGTTGGAACAAAATGTGTTAAACAACTCTCATCTGAATTAAGGGGAGATTGTTGAAACATTTATGTGTAAACATATCTCTCTCTATGGTTTTGATGATAACAAAGTGTTAAATGGAAAATTGGTTTAATTGCTAATGTTTTGTTCAAGTGTTTCAGAACCACACGCTTAATAAGTATTGATTGATAATGGTTATGAAGAACAAGCTAAAGAGCAAGAAGGAAAGCCAAGAAGCAAGGTTGCAAGGCTAGAAAGAAACTGGTCCTGAAGAAGTGCTCCTGAAGTGGTGCTCCTGAAGTGCAGCTTCTGAGTCTGAAGGCAGCTTCTGAAGTCTGAGTGCCTCTGATGAAGTCAACGCAACAGTCAACTCCTGAAGCCAGCTTCTGATCCGTACAACTGAAGTAGCTTCTGATCACTGTTCACTGAGAAGCTTCTGAAGCTGATGTGGCATGGAAAGTGACCAGTACTGTGCGCATTTAATGCCTGGATGTGTCAGAACAACTCAATGGAACAGTTGTCTCCCTGACCCAAACATTCTCCAGTTTTTAAGGTGGGCCAATTCAAAAATGGCACCTGCTCTGTTCTGACTGATAAAGTGCAGCACACATTTGCAGTAACCTAGTCCAATTGCAACGGCTAAATTCCTTAATTCAAGCAAATCTTCAACAGCTCTATTTTCATCTATAAAAGGAAGAAGATTTGAAGAAGAAAATGTTGAAGACTCTTTGAAACGCATTGCTGAACCTGCACTCTGTTTTCTGTCAAAAACTGTCAAGTTCATAAAAACTCTTAGAAATTCTTTAGTCCTTGTAACTTAGAATTTCTTAAGGTTAAGAGTCTTAACCTGTGTTGTATTAAGAGAACACCTCTGATATTTGATCAAGTGTTCATCCCAAACTATTTCATTTGTAAACCAGTTTGGTCCCTAAAGTCTTAGTCTGTATACTAAGCAATTGTAACCTCATTCCTTTGTGGTCTGAGTCAGAAGTCTCTTGTCTTAGTGACTTGAGCATTGGAAGCCTCTTCCTTGGTGGTTGAGCATAGAAGTCTCTTTCTTTGTGATTGAGCAACTGGAAGTCTCTTCCTGTGTGGTTGAGCATTGTGTAATCTTCAGATTATAGTGAAACTCTCTTGTTGGATACAAGGGGACAGGACTACTTCTCACATTGAGAAGGAACCTGTATAATTTGCTGTGTCTCTCTTCCCTTACCTCTTTAACTTGTTTAATCCACTGCATATATTCTGATAACAGTTCAGAACCAGGTTCTGAACTTGTGCTAAGTCTTTGAAAAAGAAAAGAACAAGTTTTTAGAGTCACACAATTCAACCCCCCCTTCTTGTGTGTGTGTTTTTCTCACCTTCAGTTGGTATCAGAGCTCTGGTTCTGATATTAACACTTAACAGTGTGTCAGTAGGATCCTGAGAAAAACATGGCCTCAACTAGTGATTCACCTCCACCCTCTCCCAGAAATCCACCATCTCCCAGAAATCAAAGAAATGTCCAATATGACTATAGTACTGAAGAAAAGAAGTCTACGTCACACAATAAACCTCCTATGTTTACTGGTGACCCAGAAAAATTCTCTTGGTGGAAGAGTAAAATGTATAGTCACATTATTGGGATTGATGATACTCTATGGGACATTATTGAAGATGGAATCTCAATACCTGTAGATGAAGAAGGTGTTGCTGTCAACAGAAGAAGTCTGAGTGATGCAGAAAGAAAGATCTATAGGAAGCATCATCATGTCAGAGGTATCATTGTGGATTCATTGCCTCATACTGAGTATCAGAAGCTGAGTGACAAGTCTACTGCAAAGGCCATATTCACATCCCTCTGCTCTAACTATGAAGGTAATCAGAAAGTTAGAGAAGCTAAGGCAAATATTCTTGTTCAGCAATATGAACTGTTCAGAATGAAAGAGGATGAAAACATTAAGACTATGTTCTCAAGATTTCAGACTCTGGTTTCTGGACTTCAGATTCTGAAGAAGAGTTATACCACAGCTGACCATGTGAATAAAATCCTTAGAAGTCTGCCATCTAAATGGAGACCTAAAGTGACTGCCATTGAGGAAGCTAAGGATCTGAATACTTTAAGTATTGAGGATCTGATAAGCTCCCTCAAGGTGCATGAACTGGGACTTAATGAGGATGAGTCTGTTAGAAAACCAAAAACATTGGCTCTGAAGTCTAAAAGAAAACCTACTAAAGCTTTGAAAGCTATTGAATCTGAAGAAGAGTTTCCTGAGGGAAATTCTGATGAAGATTCAGATGCTGATGAGCTTGCAATGATTTCTAAAAGACTTCAGTATCTGATGAATAGAAAGAAAAAATTCTCTAACAGAAGCAGTAACTTCAGAGGATCTGGTTCTGGTTCAAAGAGGGATATCCAGAAGGAAAGCTGCTACAACTGCAAAAAGCCTGGTCACTTCATTGCTGATTGTCCTGATCTTCAGAAAGAAAAATCAAAGGAAAAAGCAAAGAAGTCCAGCTCAAAGTCCAGCAGCTTCAGAAATAAGCTTAAGAAGAGTCTCATGGCTACATGGGATGATCTGGACAATGAGTCAGAATCTGATGAGGAAGAAGCAAACCTGGCCCTGATGGCAATTGCATCTTCTGGTGCAGAATCATGTTCAGATTCTGATGAAGAAGATGAGGTATATTCTGAACTCTCTAGATCTGATTTAATTGAAACAGTTAATGATCTTATGAGTCATCTTAAAAGCAAGTTAAAAGAAATTAAGTCTTTGAAAAATCAAACAAACTTGCTGTCTGAGGAAAACCTTAAACTTCAGAATCAAATTTTTGAATATGATGAGGAAGTTGAGGAACTCAGAAAAGAGGCTCATAAGAAATCTGAAGAGGTTCCTAATGAACAGGAAATAGCTCTTCAGGATTTCATGTTAACTGGATTCAATAGAACTAAAATTGCCTCCATGATGTATAATATGATCAGAAACAAAGGTGAAGGCATTGGCTATGATTCATTTAAACCTTCAAATGAATTAAACTCACCTTTATGTTCTGAAGATATTTTAAAAGGCAATGGTATATGCTTTGTGCCTGCTTCTGATAAATCTGAGAAATTAAAAGTATCAGAATCTGAGACTAAGTCAGAAGTTCTGAACAACTCAGACTCTGAAGCTTCTGAACCAAAGGATAGGATTAAGGCAGATGTTAAAATCTTGCCCAAATCTAAGCCAAAAGGTCCTAAGCCTAAGAGTAAGAGGAAATCAGACTCTGAACCTGAAAAAGTTCAGAATCTGAAGTGTTCAGAACCTGGAACCAGTAAGTCTCAGAAGCTGAATAAATCTGATTCAAATTTTTCTAAGACTAAGTTTATTAAAACTTCAAAATCTGTTAAATCAGTCAACACAAAACATTTTCAATCTCAGAATGTTAAGAAAAGCAAGCCAAAGCATACCAATCAGTTTTCTGCTTCAAACTGTTTTAAGAAAGGCAAAACTGAAGCTTGCCTTGTGCCTGAAGTAAACACAGTGAGAATTCTGAAGAGATCAGAACCAAAGTACTCAATGGTTCAGACTCTGAACAAATCAGAACCAAAGACCTCCAAGTCTCAGGTTCTGAAGAAGCCTAAGTCCAAACCTTTGAGAACTCAGGTTCTGAAGCACTCAGGTTCTGAAACTCAGACTAATTCAAGATATAAGGATCCATATCCTAAGTATCAGAACAAGTCTGAATATCATAACTTCAGACACAAGAAGCCAAAACCTTTCGGGACTAACCCCAAAGGACCCATGAAAATCTGGGTACCTAAGTCTGAGATTATTTCAATTGCAGATATGCTTGTCATCCAAAGAAAAGGAAAGGTCCTGGTACCTGGACAATGGATGCTCGCATCATATGACAGGGGACAAGTCTATGTTCCAAACCCTGACTCTGAAAGAGGGAGGAACTGTGGGGTTTGGAGGAAGTCAGAAAGGAAAGATCATTGGTACTGGTAAGATAGGTAATTCTTCCCTGTACATTGATAATGTTTGGCTGGTAGATGGACTGAGACATAATTTACTTAGCATAAGTCAATTATGTGATAGTAATTATGAAGTCCTGTTTAATAAGAACACTTGCACTGTAATCAATAATAAAAACAAGTCTGTAGTGTTCAGAGGTTGTAGGAAAAACAATGTTTACAAAATAAACTTCTCTGATTTGGTTCAGCAGAAGGTAGTTTGCCTTCTGTCTGTGAGTGATGAGAAATGGGTCTGGCACAAAAGGCTGGGACATGCTAACTGGAGACTCATCTCCAAGCTTAGCAAGTTACAGCTGGTCAGAGGCTTACCCAGTATTGATTATCACTCAGATGTTTTGTGCTCAGCATGCCAAATAGGAAAATTTTCTAAAACTTTTTTCAAATTGTCGCGGTGATTTTTGGATATCAAGCTATTAATTAGCGTTGACTCGCAATTTTAAGATTCACCACCGATCTTTTATTTTTCCGAGGAAAAGGGAGAAAGTTCGAAAAAACCCTATTTTTTAGAGATCAAAGGTCCGGGGGTTGGTTACGCAAAGGGAAGGTATTAGCACCCTAAACGTCTATAGTACTCTATAGGAACCTCTTGCTTATTTTTATCTTTATGCTAAAAGATTATTTGTTTGTAAAATAAATGCCTAAGTGTAAAAGGACTAAAGTGATGAAAGTTAAAAGAAGGAAAAGGTTTTTGTTATTTTTATTGATTTGGAAAGACAAAGTCTTTTGCCTACGTACCCGAGCGGGATCAAAATCTCGTAGTTCGGGGTAAAAATATAAGTGATTTGTTTTGGTTGATTTTAAAGTTTGAAAAAGGTTTTAAGAAAGATGAGAAGCCGTAAAGGCATAGAAGAAGAAAAAAAGAAGTGAGTTTGATTGATTTTAAATTGAAGAAAAATGTTTGGATTGATTAAAAGTTGATTGAAATTTGATTAAGAAAGAAAAGGTAAAAGATTATTTTTTTTTGAAAATTTTGATTATAAAATGTTTTTGAGTTTTGACTTTTTGACTTTTTTATGAAAATTTTGATTAAGTCCTAAGGGTCCTGAGACTAAGTTATGCTGAGATATCTAAACGCACCGGATCCCTCGAAATGACGTTGGATCAAGTGAGGGTCCTTTTCCTCGGATACGGTCCAAATTACGATATCGTCCTCAACATAAAGCATAAAAAATAAATGTGGTGTCGGTGCATATTCTCATTTATATTTTTATTTACATTGGACCTAGATACATTCTAATGGCAAGAAAAATAAATGACAAAATAATAAAATAAAATAAAAATTGTAATTGCATTAAGGTAAATATGCTAAAAAGAAATAAAAAAAATGCATAAAATGTAAAACAATAAATAAATATGGTAAATAAAAAATAAAAATGCAAGGCATAAAATAAATATGATGCTGAAAATAAAATAAAAATGCAAGACAATAAAAATAAACAGGATGCTAAAAGAAAAATAAAAATGCAAGACAATAAAATAAATATGATGCGTAAAATAAAAGAAAATAAAAATGCAAGGCAAAAAATAAATATGGAGCTGAAAAATAAAATGCAAGACTGAATATTAAATATGGTGCTGGAAAATAAATAAAGAAAATAATAAAAAAAAATGCAAGGCATAAAATTAAATGTGATGAATAAAATAAAAGAAAATGTAAAATGCAAGACAAAAAATAAATATGATGCAATAAAAAAAAATAAAAAAAAATGCATAGTACTGGAAATTAAAAGCAATAAATAAAGTGCATAAAAATAAAAGAAATAAAAAAGTGCAAGAAGTAAAAAAAAAATAAAAGAATAGAGAGGAAGAAAGGGGTGCAGAAGTAATAAGGGGAGGTGTAGAAAATAAATGAGTAGAGAAAAAAGAAAAAGAAAAAAGGGCCCAAACAGATTAGATCTGGACCGTCTGATCAAACAGAGCGTCCAGATCTAATCAGAGGGAGACAAAGCCTCCAGCCGTTAGATTAATGATCAGAGGTCATAGAGAGAGTAGAACATGGTAAAATTAAAGAGTGAAGCGCATCTGATAAAAACAGGGGATAAAAAATGGCCGTTAGATCTTGGATCCTACGGTCATTCCCTGACAGTCCATGGGACCACAGTATCACGCGCATAGAAGAAAGGAAAAAAGGAGCAGTACTATAAAAGGGCTTTTAACCCACAAAATCCTCATAACTCTTTTCCTTTCTCTCTCTTGTTTCTGAAAAAAAAAAAGAAATGCTCTCTTCTCTCTCCTTTCTACACGGCCAGCAACCTCTTCCGGCGCGGTGGCCGCCGGCGGCGCCACCGTGCCGGAGTACCTCAAACTCGTTAGTTTTTAAAACTTTTTACACTTTTGGAAATCCTTTTTCGTCTACTTTCCGAATCTAAGCTTCAAAACTTTCAAATCATCCTTAGGAAGAGTAGATCTACGTTTAAAAGAAACGAAAAAAGAAGAGATGAACACCTTTTTTTTAGTTTCGATTCGGTTTTGGTTTTCGTTTGTGGCTTGAATTCCGTTTTTGTGTTGTTGTGTTGGCTGGGTTTGGGGTACTTTTGCGAAATCGTTGCCTCTGGATTCGGTTCGGTTGTTTCTTTGGCTTGAGTTCCGTTTTTGTGTTGTTGTGTTGGCTGGGTTTTCGATTGGTTTTAAATACTGTTGGTGTGTGTGCGGTGGTGATGTGTGGTGGTGGCCGCGAACCGTTGTGGTGTGTGTGCGGTGGTGATGCTTGCTGTTATGGTGTGTGTGCGGTGGTGATGCTTGCTGTTGTGGTGTTTGAATTTTTCTGATTTTTAGTTTTCCGGTGGCCGGAAATTGGATTGTGTTGGTGGTTGAGGGTGGTTTGTGGGTGTTGCTGATGGTGGCTCCTTCTGACACGTTTTTTCTGACTTGTACTGTGCATTGAATGCACTATTTAAAGGACAGTATAAAATAATAAAATGACAAAAATGCCCCTCTGGGCCTGGACAAAAAAATGGACCTAAAAATGACCTAAAATGAATAAATAAAAACAAAACAAAAATCAGCAACACTAAAAAAACGAAAATAAAAGTAGAAAATGCTAATAATAAAAAAGTAAATAAAAAAAGAAAAATAAAAATAACCAATAAATATAATAAAAATAAAATAAAAATGGTCGCCTTCGGAACAAAAATGAGGTATTTTAAAATACCTCCCTGCCGAAATTTCGTCTGAAACGACGAAGATTTTCGGCTTAAAAGACGAGAGAAACGAATTAAGAGTGGGTCAAAAATGGGGTATGACAGATGCCCCTATTTAAGTTTCTTCGTTACGGAGATTTAAAAGTGAAGTTTTAAAATCGACGGGTCGAAGTGACTTAAATACAGAGTACGCCATTTTTGACTAGTTTCAAATGCAAAATGTTATGAATGCAATGATATGCATGTGATGTTGTGAATGTTCGCGATGCAAGTATGAATGCAAGACGGCGAAGATGACTCGATTGGGGATAACAAAACAAAAGGATACCCGAGTCTGTTAAAAAACGGGGTCCGACTCCACTGGGGATAACATGGTTTCACTGGGGATAAATGTAAGTTGAAAGAAGGAGACACCGTCTACTACCAACAAAGATGATAGCTTAAAGAAGACAGATGACATCACTGGGGAATATGACATGTATTACCTACTATCGTGTACTGATAGCTTGAAAAAGGTAATATAAAAGGAGACATCGTCTACTATCGTTGTATGGATAGCTTGAAAAAGACAGATGACATGTATTACCTACTATCGTGAACTGATAGCTTGAAAAAGGTAATATAAAAGGAGACATCGTCTACTATCGTTGTATGGATAGCTTGAAAAAGACAGATGACATGTATTACCTACTATCGTGTACTGATAGCTTGAAAAAGGTAATATAAAAGGAGACATCGTCTACTATCGTTGTATGGATAGCTTGAAAAAGACAGATGACATGTATTACCTACTATCGTGAACTGATAGCTTGAAAAAGGTAATATAAAAGGAGACATCGTCTACTATCGTTGTATAGATAGCTTGAAAAAGACAGATGACATGTATTACCTGCTATCGTGAACTGATAGCTTGAAAAAGGTAATATAAAAGGAGACATCGTCTACTATCGTTGTATGGATAGCTTGAAAAAGACAGATGACAAGTATTACCTACTATCGTGAACTGATAGCTTGAAAAAGGTAATATAAAAGGACATGACCTTGCCTACTATCGGTGTGCGGATAGCTTAAAAAAGGCAGACAAAAAATTTTTACCTACTACCATTGTGAGGGTAGCTTAAAGAAGGTAGAATGTAAATGTCAGCTGTTCGGGATGTTGCCGAACTGCCACTGACGACAAGAAACAGAGGTAAGAAACAAAGATGAATGTCAACTGTCCGGGTTGTTGCCGAACTGCCATTGACGACAAGAAACAAAGGTAAAAAGTGCACAAACTGTTCAAAAAAGAACTGCCATTTGGCGGAGAGGGAGTGACATCTCGGGACCAGACACACTGGGGATGACACTTGGGGAAAGAGAGTTACAAATTTTCATGATTGATTGATATGGAAAGATATTTGAGGCAAGACTCAGGGTGGTTAATGCAACCATGTATGAATGATATTGTTTTTATTGTATATGCATGACTGTGTGTATGCATGAATGTATGAATGCATGAATGACGACACGACGTGCATGACCGTGTGACTGATTAACTTGCGATTGTATGAGGAATTGACTTGTATGATTGTATGAAAGACTGATTTGTATGATTGTATGAAGGATAAACTGGTATGATTGTATGACTGATAAACTTGATGAGACAAAATTGGACGGATAAGATGGAAAGTGACCCGACGTCGCATCACAAACACTTGGTAATCTTCAATGGGGATGATGCCACTGGGGACATATCAAAACAAGGACGGGGTAAAGCCCGGCATGTGCAACAACTGACGGGGAGTAAACATTTCCTGGGGAGAGCGTGCTAATCCAAAAACCTGGTAGAAGAACTGGTGCTTCTGTGGTCATGCTTATTTTTTTGTTTTTTGTTTTGTTTTTCTTCTTTTTGAGTCCCTGATTTTTGCCTGGACCGCCTTTTCAGGTTTTCAGTCCACCGGGAATATATTCTTTTGTATGCCCCTAATTTTTGCCTGGACCGCCCTTTCGGGTTTTCGATCCACCGGGACGCTCTTTTTTGCCTAAGCCGCCCTTTCGGGTTTTCGACTTACCGAGCTCATTTCTTTTCTTTTTTCCATATATTTCTTTTGTATTCTTTTTTTTTAAGCAATTAACCATGTTCAGCCTGCAAAGTTCATCCGTTCTCAGGATAGCTGTTGACGCCCCCTTCACTTATTCATGAGTTCAAAGAAAATGTGTTTTGTTGTTTATGCTTTTCAAAAAGAGATGAAAAATATTTATGATTTTGAAAAATATTTTGTTTCAAACACTACCGTCAAAAATAGAAGAAGTTTTTATAAACTGAATAAATGGGAATTTCAAATGAAAGGCAATAGGCTCAAATTTATTTAAAAGAGTGGTGACCCGCCAATGGCATGGCTCCACGGATCTTACAAAGTTTGGAAAATGGTAAATATAAGGGGAAGGTACATTGAACACAATAACCGTTATTCTCCCTGTCAACTTTGAATTCCACTGTCTAGATGCTTCAGATTCAGAGTCTCTTTGATGTTCAATTGTGCCCCAGTTGAGTAAAGGTCAACCCAATGCAGTTACTTTGTCTTTTGTTCCTTAACTTTTGCATAGATCGCCCTTTCGGGTTTTCGACCTATCAGGATGATTATTTTCTGTTTGATGTCTCTAATTTTTGCCTGGACCGCCCTTTCGGGTTTTCGATCCACCGAGATGCTCATTTTTGCCTAAGCCGCCCTTTCGGGTTTTCGACTTACCGAGCTGTTCTTTTATTTTTTAGACAAAGTATTTCTTGACTGCATCGGTGTGCACGGGACGAGGGAGCTCATCACCATCCATAGTCGCAAGAGTTAAAGCACCACCGGAGAAAGCTCTCTTGACGACATATGGACCCTCATAATTAGGCGTCCACTTGCCCCTGGAATCGGGTTGGAAAGATAAAACCTTCTTGAGCACAAGATCTCATTCTTTGAATTCGCGAGGACGAACTTTCTTGTCAAAAGCTTGTTTCATCCTTTTTGATTTAACTGTTCATGGCACAAGGCCTTCATGCGTTTTTTCAAGTAAGTTCAAACTGATCATATCCGTTTTGACACCATTCAGCCTCAGGCAACTTGGCTTCCATTAAGACCTTCATACTGTATACCAAGGAAAGGGGTTGCCCCTGTTGAGGTACGTACTGAAGTGCGATATCCATGTAAAACATACAGTAGCATCTCATGCACGTCCTTGTAGGTGGTTACCATCTTCTGCACCATCTTTTGATATTTTTTTCTTTTTGTTTTCTTTTTCTTTTGATTTTTTGTTTGATTTCTTTTGCTTTTGATTTTTTGCTTTTGATTTTTTTTTGCTTTTGCTATTTTTTTTGTTTGTTTTTTTATGCAGCCTAGATGGCACCATTCATCTGGGATTTGATCAGGAATACTGTAATGTCCAAGTTAATCACTTTCAGTGCTTCTTCATGAGGCTGAATGATGTTCTTTTTCATATTTTCTGTAGCAGAGAGATCTTTTCGAAGAATCCCTTCATCCTCCTCCTCTTCAGCTTCGTAAACAGGGAACTCAAAGTCGGGAGAGAACATAGGGTTAAAGTGTTCAACGGGTTTATTGATGCTTAGTCTGTATATGATTGATGATTGATTTTAGAAGATGAGTGAACAATGCAGACTTTTTGAAATTGATTGAAAAACAGAAAATAAAAATAAAATATTTTTGGGTTTTTTGTGTTACCATTTTCCAGAAAAAGCTAAGAATAATAAAAACATAGTCAGGAACAAAACGACTTCTTATTTGATGATGGGAATGCATGAAACAAAAGCCCTAAACAAGTTCACTTTCGTCTCGGGCGGAACGAAAGGATTTTTTTTGAAAAGACAAGACAACAAAACATATTACTTGGACCTATGAGTAACTTGAGGGAATGTCAACAGCGACCTAGTTGCGGTAAACTATGCCATGTGTTACAAAATTAACTGTCACCTTCTTCAACAGGGTGAGTTTCTGAACAATCTTGCATCCAATTAACAGATGGAGTCCCATGGCCAGGTAGTAGATTAGCTTGCACACTGGAGTTCGACTCTTTGAAGGACAAGATGTTAGCCTGAATCAACTTCTGGACTTCAGCTTTCAAGGCATAACAATGCTCAACGTCATGACCGGGTGCCCCTTGATGGAAGGCACAAGAAAGATGAGATTTATACCCCCTTGGCAATTTTTCAGGTACCTTAGGAGGTGCCTTAGTTTGAACAAGATTTTTATCAAGCAAAGCGGGCAGCAACTCTGCATATGCCATGGGGATTGGATCAAACTGGGATATCCGCTGAACCTGATTCTGTTGTCGAGGCTGTCGTTGATACTGTTTCTGAGGCTGCTTATGGGCCACCATACCTACCTCTTGCTCTTTCTTTCCTGAAAAGCCATTCCCAAGCCCCTTTGTACTGTTGGCAGCAAAAGCACTTTCCATGACTAAACGTCCTTCTCGGACTCCTTCTTCCAGACGCATTCCCATATTTACCATCTCGGTGAAATCTGTTGGCGCACTGGCAACCATCTTCTCATAATAGAATTGACCAAGGGTCTTCAAGAAGATTTTGGTCATCTCTTTTTCTTCTAAAGGCGGGACAACCTGAGCTGCCATTTCCCTCCAGCGTTGGGCATACTCCTTGAATGTTTCCTTGTCCTTTTGAGTCATAGCACGAAGTTGGTCACGATCTGGGGCCATATCCAGATTATACTTATATTGGCGAATGAAAGCCTCACCAAGATTATTGAAAGTGCGGATGTTGGCACTGTCCAAGTTCATATACCATTTTAAAGCAGCACCAGTCAGACTGTCCTGAAAGAAGTGGATAAGAAGCTTGTGATTATCAGCGTGCATAGACATCTTCCTCACGTACATCACCAGATGGCTACGTGGACACAAATTCCCCTTGTATCTTTCAAAGTCAGGGACCTTGAACTTAGGCGGTATTACAACGTCAGGAACCAAACAGAGTTCTCGAACATCTTTGCCAAACAAGTCTTTTCCACGGAGGGTTTCAATTTCTTGTTGCATCCCATCAAATTTCTCTTGAAGCTCATCCATCTTATCAAAGGCTCCAACACTTTCGGCATGAAGGATAGGCTCTGCCTCTTGCTGAGCAGTGTGGATAAGAGGAGCTGAATTAGGAAAGGTGAAGCAATGGTAAAGTGGTTGTTCAATAGTAGTGACGAAAGGCTGAGGAACTGACGCCTGGGCTTGAGAAGCTAACAAAGCATTCATCATGGAGGTCAACTTCTCCATCCCCTCCCTGAGACTAGCTACCTCTTCCCGGAGGTTTTGGTTTTCTTGCTCTAACAAATCCATTCTTTTTCTCTGATGTGCTCGAGTGTTGTGAACGCGAGTAGGCTTGCAATGAACACGCCGGACCACTTTCTTTGACGGCGGCAGATTAACCTTTTATTGGTGAACAAAGTGTAAGACTCGATTTAGAAACTATGAATGCAGTATGATGCATGATTATGCTTATGCAAAAAGAGAAAGATTTGTTATCGAAGGACTTGTCGAAGTAATTGTAAACATCATAGTTTGGACGTTTCATTTAAAATATTACAAACAATCCCCTTTTTAGGAACAAAGCCAAGGGATATGCTCAGAAGTTCATCAGGAGAAATCTTGAAAAAGTCCCGATATTTCAAACTTGAGGATGCCGAATGATCTCCCATAACGAGTTCGAGAAAATTCTTCGGACTAGTCATTAAAGATCCCAACCTCCTTAAGTTTGTCAAATCCGAGCTTTTGAAATTGTATTTCTGAGTGTTTCTCTTTGTGAGGTTCATTCCTATGATGTTTACAACAAAACTTGTCTAAGTCCTTTGATACTTAATGAAAAATGTTTATGAATGAGTGCATGTATGCATGATTATGCTAAAGGGCGGAGAAAACATAGTGAGGTTAGGTCCATAATGCTGGAGTCAAGGGTAAACACGCCATTTGGTAAGGACTATGGTTTCATATGTACCTGTATCACGGGTTCTACCAAGTTCCCAAAGTCATTGACCACTTCCGAATATTGTCGGATTACGGGACTGACTCCCGGTCCAACAACGTCCGTAGGAAAGTCTCGTTTGAGTGTAGTATCGCGTATCAACCAATTCAAGACTACTCTTGATTAGCCACCGCACTACGTCCTAAAAGGCCAAGATGGGTTAGGTAACTAAAGGTCCTCAACTTCATAGGTCACTTGAAAATATCAATGCCAAACACAACTACTCATGCCAACATAATAATACTTCCAAGATTCCTCCATTGAGCGGGGTTATCACATGTGCCACATCCGAAACTTACTCTCGGAAAGCCACTATGATTATACCACCATCCTATCTTATGTTTCCCTCAAGTCCGGGTGCAGGACTTATCTCACCACTCACGCAAAAAGGTAAACACTTAAGCACATATTTACAATTACAAATAATAATAAAGCATAAAGAAAAGCAAGATAGGTTTAACCCACTTAGGATTTTCTCCCCAGTGAAGTCGCCATTTTTCTGTCGCGGTGATTTTTGGATATCAAGCTATTAATTAGCGTTGACTCGCAATTTTAAGATTCACCACCGATCTTTTATTTTTCCGAGGAAAAGGGAGAAAGTTCGAAAAAACCCTATTTTTTAGAGATCAAAGGTCCGGGGGTTGGTTACGCAAAGGGAAGGTATTAGCACCCTAAACGTCTATAGTACTCTATAGGAACCTCTTGCTTATTTTTATCTTTATGCTAAAAGATTATTTGTTTGTAAAATAAATGCCTAAGTGTAAAAGGACTAAAGTGATGAAAGTTAAAAGAAGGAAAAGGTTTTTGTTATTTTTATTGATTTGGAAAGACAAAGTCTTTTGCCTACGTACCCGAGCGGGATCAAAATCTCGTAGTTCGGGGTAAAAAGATAAGTGATTTGTTTTGGTTGATTTTAAAGTTTGAAAAAGGTTTTAAGAAAGATGAGAAGCCGTAAAGGCATAGAAGAAGAAAAAAAGAAGTGAGTTTGATTGATTTTAAATTGAAGAAAAATGTTTGGATTGATTAAAAGTTGATTGAAATTTGATTAAGAAAGAAAAGGTAAAAGATTATTTTTTTTTGAAAATTTTGATTATAAAATGTTTTTGAGTTTTGACTTTTTGACTTTTTTATGAAAATTTTGATTAAGTCCTAAGGGTCCTGAGACTAAGTTATGCTGAGATATCTAAACGCACCGGATCCCTCGAAATGACGTTGGATCAAGTGAGGGTCCTTTTCCTCGGATACGGTCCAAATTACGATATCGTCCTCAACATAAAGCATAAAAAATAAATGTGGTGTCGGTGCATATTCTCATTTATATTTTTATTTACATTGGACCTAGATACATTCTAATGGCAAGAAAAATAAATGACAAAATAATAAAATAAAATAAAAATTGTAATTGCATTAAGGTAAATATGCTAAAAAGAAATAAAAAAAATGCATAAAATGTAAAACAATAAATAAATATGGTAAATAAAAAATAAAAATGCAAGGCATAAAATAAATATGATGCTGAAAATAAAATAAAAATGCAAGACAATAAAAATAAACAGGATGCTAAAAGAAAAATAAAAATGCAAGACAATAAAATAAATATGATGCGTAAAATAAAAGAAAATAAAAATGCAAGGCAAAAAATAAATATGGAGCTGAAAAATAAAATGCAAGACTGAATATTAAATATGGTGCTGGAAAATAAATAAAGAAAATAATAAAAAAAAATGCAAGGCATAAAATTAAATGTGATGAATAAAATAAAAGAAAATGTAAAATGCAAGACAAAAAATAAATATGATGCAATAAAATAAAAAAAAAATGCATAGTACTGGAAATTAAAAGCAATAAATAAAGTGCATAAAAATAAAAGAAATAAAAAAGTGCAAGAAGTAAAAAAAATAAAAGAATAGAGAGGAAGAAAGGGGTGCAGAAGTAATAAGGGGAGGTGTAGAAAATAAATGAGTAAAGAAAAAAGAAAAAGAAAAAAGGGCCCAAACAGATTAGATCTGGACCGTCTGATCAAACAGAGCGTCCAGATCTAATCAGAGGGAGACAAAGCCTCCAGCCGTTAGATTAATGATCAGAGGTCATAGAGAGAGTAGAACATGGTAAAATTAAAGAGTGAAGCGCATCTGATAAAAACAGGGGATAAAAAATGGCCGTTAGATCTTGGATCCTACGGTCATTCCCTGACAGTCCATGGGACCACAGTATCACGCGCATAGAAGAAAGGAAAAAAGGAGCAGTACTATAAAAGGGCTTTTAACCCACAAAATCCTCATAACTCTTTTCCTTTCTCTCTCTTGTTTCTGAAAAAAAAAAAAGAAATGCTCTCTTCTCTCTCCTTTCTACACGGCCAGCAACCTCTTCCGGCGCGGTGGCCGCCGGCGGCGCCACCGTGCCGGAGTACCTCAAACTCGTTAGTTTTTAAAACTTTTTACACTTTTGGAAATCCTTTTTCGTCTACTTTCCGAATCTAAGCTTCAAAACTTTCAAATCATCCTTAGGAAGAGTAGATCTACGTTTAAAAGAAACGAAAAAAGAAGAGATGAACACCTTTTTTTTAGTTTCGATTCGGTTTTGGTTTTCGTTTGTGGCTTGAATTCCGTTTTTGTGTTGTTGTGTTGGCTGGGTTTGGGGTACTTTTGCGAAATCGTTGCCTCTGGATTCGGTTCGGTTGTTTCTTTGGCTTGAGTTCCGTTTTTGTGTTGTTGTGTTGGCTGGGTTTTCGATTGGTTTTAAATACTGTTGGTGTGTGTGCGGTGGTGATGTGTGGTGGTGGCCGCGAACCGTTGTGGTGTGTGTGCGGTGGTGATGCTTGCTGTTATGGTGTGTGTGCGGTGGCGATGCTTGCTGTTGTGGTGTTTGAATTTTTCTGATTTTTAGTTTTCCGGTGGCCGGAAATTGGATTGTGTTGGTGGTTGAGGGTGGTTTGTGGGTGTTGCTGATGGTGGCTCCTTCTGACACGTTTTTTCTGACTTGTACTGTGCATTGAATGCACTATTTAAAGGACAGTATAAAATAATAAAATGACAAAAATGCCCCTCTGGGCCTGGACAAAAAAAATGGACCTAAAAATGACCTAAAATGAATAAATAAAAACAAAACAAAAATCAGCAACACTAAAAAAACGAAAATAAAAGTAGAAAATGCTAATAATAAAAAAGTAAATAAAAAAAGAAAAATAAAAATAACCAATAAATATAATAAAAATAAAATAAAAATGGTCGCCTTCGGAACAAAAATGAGGTATTTTAAAATACCTCCCTGCCGAAATTTCGTCTGAAACGACGAAGATTTTCGGCTTAAAAGACGAGAGAAACGAATTAAGAGTGGGTAAAAAATGGGGTATGACACAAATCAAAGAACATTGTTTCCACCTCAAAACCTCTAGAACTCCTTCACATTGATTTGTTTGGTCCTGTTGGAACAGCTTCAATCAATGGGAAGAAGTATGGACTTGTTATTGTTGATGATTATAGTAGGTGGACTTGGGTTAAATTCCTCAGAACTAAGAATGAAACATATGATGTGTTTTACAAATTCTGCAAACAAGTACAAACTGAAACTGATTTGAAAATTTTGAAAATCAGAAGTGATCATGGTGGTGAATTTGAAAATGAACCTTTTGAAAACTTTTGTGAAGACCATGGAATTTTCCATGAGTTCTCATCTCCTAGAACTCCACAACAAAATGGAGTTGTAGAGAGAAAGAACAGGTCTTTACAAGAAATGGCAAGAACCATGATCCATGAATCTAAAATTGCTAAGTACTTTTGGGCAGAAGCTGTAAACACAACATGTTATATTCAGAACAGGATCTATATCAGACCCATTCTGAATAAAACTTCGTATGAATTATTTAAAGGAAGAAAACCAAGTATTTCTTATTTTCATCAGTTTGGTTGTACATGTTACATACTAAACAATAAGGTCTACCTAAAGAAATTTGATGTCAAGGCTCAAAAGGGTACCTTTTTAGGATACTCAGAGAGATCTAAGGCATACAGAGTGTATAATTCTGAAACACATGTTGTTGAAGAAGCTATACATATTAGGTTTGATGATAAGAAGCCTGGTAGTGAAATACCAGAGCTGGTTGAGAGTTTTGCAGATGTCAGAATCTCAGAAGAACCTTCAGAAGCTGAACCCAGTTCAGGTTCTGATGAAGGTTCAGCATGGTTCTGAACAAATCCCTGGTGGCCCTTCAAAAGCTAATCCACCCAGAACCTCATTCAAGTACAAGTCTTCACATCCTGAGGAATTGATCATTGGAAACAAGAACAGTCCAAGGAAGACAAGATCAGCATTCACTCAAAATGAGTCTATGCTTGGCCTGCTCTCCATGATTGAGCCTACAACTGCTGATGAAGCACTTGCTGATGATGGTTGGATTGTAGCAATGCAAGAAGAGCTGAACCAGTTTCAAAGGAATGATGTATGGGATCTTGTGGCAAGACCTGATCAGAAGAACATCATTGGAACAAAATGGGTGTTCAGGAACAAGCTCAATGAACAAGGAGAAGTGATCAGAAACAAGGCTAGATTAGTAGCTCAAGGGTACAGCCAGCAAGAAGGAATTGACTACACTGAGACATTTGCTCCAGTTGCAAGACTGGAAGCAATCAGGTTACTTCTTTCTTATGCTATTAATCATGATATCATCTTATATCAAATGGATGTTAAGAGTGCTTTCTTAAATGGTGTGATTTCTGAAGAAGTGTATGTCAAACAACCTCCTGGTTTTGAAGATGTTAAATATCCAAATCATGTTTTTAAACTTAAGAAGTCTTTGTATGGTCTGAAACAAGCTCCCAGAGCTTGGTATGAAAGGCTAAGCAACTTCTTAATTAAAAATAATTTTGTAAGAGGTCAAGTTGACAATACACTTTTTAGGAAAATTGTTAAGAAAGAAATCTTAATTGTACAAATCTATGTTGATGATATCATATTTGGTTCTACTAATGCCTCCCTTTGCAAAGAATTTTCTAAGTTAATGCAGGATGAATTTGAAATGAGCATGATGGGTGAGCTGAAATTCTTCTTGGGAATTCAAATCAACCAATGCAAAGAAGGTGTTTATGTCCATCAGTCCAAATACACCAAGGAGCTTCTGAAGAAGTTCCAGTTGGATGACTGCAAACTGATGACAACACCAATGCATCCTACCTGCACATTAAGCAAAGAGGACAATGGCACCAAAGTAGATCAGAAGCTGTACAGAGGTATGATAGGTTCTCTCCTATACTTAACTGCTTCTAGGCCAGATATTTTATTTAGTGTATGTCTGTGTGCTAGATTCCAATCAGATCCTAGAGAATCTCATATGACTGCTGTCAAGAGAATCTTCAGGTATCTGAAAGGAGCAACTAATTTGGGACTTCTGTATAAGAAATCTCTAAATTATAAGCTAGTTGGATTCTGTGATGCTGACTATGCTGGGGACAGGATTGAAAGAAAATCCACCAGTGGAAACTGTCAGTTTCTTGGTGAGAATCTGATATCCTGGGCCAGCAAGAGACAAGCAACCATTGATTTGTCAACAGCAGAAGCAGAATACATCTCAGCTGCAAGTTGTAGCACACAACTGCTCTGGATGAAACATCAATTAGAGGATTATCAGATTCATGCAGATAATATTCCTATTTATTGTGATAATACTGCTGCAATATGTCTGTCTAAAAATCCAATTCTGCATTCTAGAGCCAAGCACATAGAAATAAAACATCATTTTATAAGAGACTATGTTCAGAAGGGTGTTCTAGATATTCAGTTCATTGATACTGATCATCAATGGGCTGACATATTCACAAAACCCCTAACAGAAGAAAGATTCAATTTTATCAAAAAGAATCTGAACATGCATTTCATCTCTTGAAAATGTGCTTGAATCTGAATGAATTCCTTGATTCTAAGTTTATCATAAGCTAACACTTATCAAACACTCACCTTCTGAGAGTTTTGAATAAAGTTAAGCCTGAAAAACTTCAGAGTCTGAAGGATCAGAACCTGGATTTTCTGACTTCTGAATCTGATAGAAATCTAATGTTGGTCAGAATCTGATAAGTATAGCTATGGGCAATGATGATTAAAGCTTTGAAAGTTTATACTCTAATCCTCCCAAAGTCATCAAGTAAAAATGTGATTTTCTGCTCTGATATTCTATGTTAAAATTGCTTGACAAACAATTTTCAAGTTGGTATCAGTTTGTTTTCAAAATGTTTAGCACAGACACATTTTAAAAGCCCAAAGTGTATCAGACAATGTTCAGTCTTTAGAAACCTTTTATCTGGTATCAGACTCTGAGTTAAACCTTCATTTGGTATCAGGTTCTGATACAAGTTCAGTAGCATTAAAACTTTTTTTTTTTTTTGGTCTCAGACTATTAGATAAAATCCTCAATTGGTATCAAGCTCTGAGATATATTTTCAGTTGGTCTATACTCCAATCTATTTTGTTTTAACTTGAGTTAGACCTGCTTTGATCTGAACCATTTTCTTTAAACAAGCTCAGATTTGCTTTGATACCTTCTTGCAAGATTTGCTCTGATACCTTCTTGAGAAGTTTTGCTCTGATACTGAACACAATTTGGTTGGTTTGCTCTGATACTGAACCAATTTATACTGAACAAGTCATGTCTGAACACAGAATGACCTGATCAGAAGCTCTAAACCTTTTCTGCTTCTGAACAGCATTCTATTTTTATTGCAAGTCATATACTCATTGAAAATCAAGTAGGCTCTGATGATTATCCTTGCTGATTGATTATCACTATGATTGCACAAATATCTCACAATCCTGGTTGGTTCAACCCCCCCAGTTCTGAATCTTTTTGAAATATTTTCAAACTTGGTGTCAGAACTCTTTTAAAACTCTTTTACAAAGGGGACATTGAACTGCTTTGATACCTGCTTTCAAACTCTTTTCAAATCCTTTTCTACTCTGAAACAGATATTTTCAAACTCTCTTGACAAAGGGGGAGAAATTTTTCTGTCTTAAGGGGAGAAAGTAGTACTTTTTGTTGATGACAAAAGGGGGAGAAAGTAAAACAAGTATTAAAGCACCTGAGCTCAAAAAAGTTAAAATTGTCAGAAGAACTAAGCTTATTAAGCTCTGATACAATTGTTAGGGTTAAGCTCTGATACAATTGTTAAGTGTTATTGCACGAATGCAAGTATTAGTTTTTATATCGTTCCACAGGGATTAAGGTGATATCATATTCCGTTCAACTTCGATTATCGTTTTAAGTTAGGGTTTACTTGTTTGTTTTACTACACTACTCATACTTTTAAAACATAATAAATAAATGGTAGAGTAATAGGACATAGAAGGTGTTTAGGATTGACTTTCATCAATCAAACATTGGTTATATCCGATTGATTACAAATACGAATTCTAGCTTTTTCTTATATATTGCATTATTACGTATTGCTCATCAACATCATTGATTTCCCAAATGACATCGAGATATCGATTGTATCGTTTAATCGATGATTTCTCAATCTATTAAACGATCCAAAAGCATTATGATCCAATACTATAATGTAATTATCAAAACCAAATCCCATTTCTAGAATTTCTTATCTTGATAGAAAATCATTCTAAACCTAGATTCAAAAGCCTTTTTCAACAACATTTAAATCAAACATAAGATTGAAAAGCAAGAAGAAATTCAATGGTATATAAAAATTGCTAGAATCATATATTGAATAATCAAAAGTTTACAACATGAGTGATTGTTTACCTATCAATCCCAACAAAGGAGATTGGTTGATCATTTTCATGACAACTCTTGCAAAATAGGAAAGAAAGATGAAGATAGTTGAGAGCTTGATGTCTCAAAGCTTCTAAAGATCTTCTTCAATCCAAATCTAGTTGCTATATGAAGTTTTCCTCCTTCTATGACTATTCTCTCTCAAAGATTATAAATTTTCTAAGCTCTGGAAAAATATTCTAACTGATAAAAAGCTATCTATTAAGAAATGAGCTTAAAAATCTATTTATATGCTGAGAAAATGTTCGCTCGCTACAAGCGACCAGCCTGTCGCTTGTAGCGAGGACTTCAGTTGGCCAATCATAGAGCTCCACGTCACCATCAGCATTAAACCGCCCCATTGGTCGCTATAGCGACCAGGTCTGTCGCTACTAGCGACCAGCCTTTGAAATTCCCTGCCTAGGCTCGCTTCAAGCGTCCAGTTCATCGCTACAAGCGATGAACTCCTGATAATCCCTGCCTAAGCTCGCTACTAGCGATGGATGCTGCGCTTCAAGCGATGGCTTCCTGGAAATCCCTGCCTATCCTCGCTACTAGCGATGGATGCTGCGCTTCAAGCGATGGCTTCCTGGAAATCCCTGCCTATCCTCGCTACTAGCGATGGCTTCTGCGCTTGTAGCGATGGCATCAAGAAAACCTTCAATCTTTTGCATCAATCAGGTTCAAGCATGTATTTCCTGCATAAACACATGGGGTAAGGCTTAGGATCACATTCATTGCATTTTTAACACATTTATGCCCTAATCCTAAGATAACTTGTACAACAAGTAAACATAAGTGCCTAAATTTGTACCAAAATATAACAACATTTAAGCACTTATCAAACTCTCCCCAACTTACATTTTGGTTTGTCCTCAAACCAAAGAACAAAAGGAAATTTTCATAGCTTTAAAAACCACAGTCTTGAGCAATTTAGCAAAGGATTCAAAAGTGTGAAGAATTAAAATTCAAACGAGTGATTCAAATGTGATTGCGCAAGCTTAAGTCCAGTTTCTCATTAAACAAGATACATTCTACAAATGTGAACTAGTTCTAAACACAAGGAATTAAATCATACAATCCTAAACAAGCAACATGTTTAAATTTGAACCAAACCTAACACACTTCTATATAAAGTATATGAACAATTGAAATCATTTGTGAGGGTTATGAACACTCATCCAATAAACATGATAACATACAATCAAATTATGTGTCTATCTAATTATCATTTCCACAAGCATAAAAGGCATTGATCAAAAGGACTTTAAGGGTTGTAATTGGGCTAGGCTACAAAAGAATTGTCATATGTGGGATATTTGAATTCAAATGGCCAAGCAAAAGGAAACATTCAATCTAATTACAACTTCCTTCTTTCTCCAATACAACACTTGGTGAATTTCATTCTTTTCTATTCTTGATTGATTCTTGACAACTTTTCTTTTTCTTTGAAATCTTGCAAACCTTTTCATTTTTCTCTTTTCTTTTTCTTGGTTTGCTTTTCTTTCTTTTTTCATTTCTTTTTTCTTGTTGTCAAGATCAATTAACATCATTCACCATACATTGACTTAAATAAAACCTTCCTTTCTCCCCAACTTATTCCAATGATACCCTAATCGAATGTTCCTTTGTTATTATGGCAAAGGTCAATAAAAACGACGGATAAGGGTTCAAAAGAAAACAACAATCAGAATTTAATAAAGAGTTAACTGTGACTGAATTTTTTTTACAAACTCCGGCAATTTAAATAAGCAGATGAGCTTATTAAATTGACAGTCCACAGTTAACAATTCTGATTCCATTAGGCTCAGCTGGGTTAACAGATACTCACTCATCTCACAGGGTAGGTTCATTTGGTCAAGTATTTCTCTCAAATTCAAAAAATTGCCTTGATCATTTCAATGCTCTTATACAAATTAAAACAACAACAGATTTAACATAATCTAACTGAGTTAAACATGGTATTGGTCTCCTGCATATATATACATTGGTTGAGGATTCCTCACATTTTTGGCTAGTTCTACATTGGTTCAAAACTAAACACATGCTTGCTTAAAAACTGAATAAATTAACTTGTGTGTGTAAAGAACTTATTCACATTAAAGAATATACCTAGAAAAACAAGAAAACGAGTACCTTAGCTGCGCGCTTTAACACTCATTCTTATCATTATCACTCAGATGATTCACAGTTCAAGCATTGCTTTTGAATCATTCATCTTTCTTTCAAAATTTGTTGGGATTTTCAAAAAATTTTAACATAAATAAACACTAAAGCATAAATAAAATAGAAACTATACTAACATGTTATACCCAAAATATAAATAACATAAACATAAACATAATATTATCCAAGGTACAACAGAAATACTCAAAGTACAAAGCAAAAATCAAAATGTTAAAATACAAAGCTGAATAAATAAAATGAAAGGGAAAACGAATCAAGATCTGCTGCTCTGCATCAATCTGAATCTGTGGCCATGTCGTCCTCAGAGTCAGTCAAGTCAGCTGCCATGCGATCAATAGAGTTCGTAGCATATGAAGAATCATCACCCAGATCAGCATCGACATCTGCGTCATCATCACCATCGTCACCAGCATCCTGATCATCACCAGCACCAGCTGCCTCTGCCCCTCCTGGAAAGAATGGCCTGTCCCCAGGCCAAGCAATGTGCTCGGAGAAGAACGCAGGTGTCCACGGGCTCTGGCCACTGTCGTGCAGATGGCTCTGAAGCGTAGTAAGTGCCCGATGATTTGACGCATTCTGCGCCAACAGCATAGAGCTCACAGTAGCATAATCCCAACCGGAAAAGTCCAAAGGTGGAATGGTCGGATGGCTAGGGTGGCTAGTAGTCTCAGGTGGTGGTGGTGGCATATGAGAAGGTCCTGCTGAGGTGTGAGGAGGTGATGGTGGAGCAACAGGTGCAGGTGCAGAGCAATACCTATTGATGTATCTATCATCAATAGGATTTTTAATCTCCTCATCAACTTGTGATGGCATATGAACTCTAGCTCTCCTACATAGACCCATAATCAACCCGGGAAAAGTTAAAGGACATTTAGGTTTGGCCGGGGGTAATAGTCCACTTTCAGCAACTATCCTCATCTCATTAGCTATCAGCCTAGCTACGTCGACTTGACGCTGAGTGAGGATGTAATGGACTAGGGGGGTCACATCTAAAGTGGTGGAGGAGGTGTGAGATTTGGGGCGAATGTTATAAAGAATCAGGGTAAGGATTACCTGAGCCTCAGTGGTCATGTGCTCACGGAGTGCTCTGAAAGGCTTACCCGAAGCCCTACTCACGTCATAACCCTTCCCCGCTTGGAAGATGTCCTGTGCTATGCTGTCGTGGTCCCAGTTACCACTCCTCTGACGCTCACCGAAATCACAAAGTGCTGTGGGTGCAAGCGGATTATCTTCTTCATCATCAACCAGCTCCAACGGCTTGCCCAGATATGAGTTGATGGACATGCGGTCGAATGTGACGGTGCGCCCACGCACGTAGGTAGTGAAGGTAAACTCATCTGAAGGATCGGCGGGGATTGCGTTTGCATAAAACTCGCGCACGATCTCATAGTTGATCCTCCTCGGTGGTGTACAAAGGATTCCCCACTTCCTCTCGTTTATTATGGCTGCCAAGCCTGCATAATCCCCATCTTCAGATATCTCGAATCTTTTCTCTGACCAGATTCTTCTCGTCTTCAGCTCCTCGTATCTCTCCTGGTTCCTCCAGCTGAGGAAACGAGCTGCATCGTGTTGCGGAATATTGGCCCTTGGTCTTGACGAGGAACTTTCCACGTTCCTTTGACGTTTAGAAGTAGTTTTAGGTGCCATTCCTACAAAATTGGTCAAAACAGATGGAAGTCAGGTAGGATACAAGTCAAAACTCAATTAAAACAAAAATAAAACAAATTCTGGGTACGCTCGCTACAAGCGACAGCTTGGTCGCTGTAGCGACGAAACCCAGAAAATGCCTCTTTCCCTCGCTACAAGCGTACTGTAGCGAGGAAGACCCTTTTCAGATTTTCATGTTTTTCTTGATTTTGACTAACTTATAGCATGCGAAATCATCATTAAAGCTAAAATAAATGAGAAACAATCACTCAAACTTCTTAAATCCTTAAAAACCCTAATTTATTTGAAATTTTACAAAAGGGTTTTTCAAAATAGAAATCCTATGAACAAAAGGATTACAGGGAAGTCTTACAAGTGATTATCGTTCATTTATAGCAACTAAAACAATATCTAAACATGGGTAAACATTCAGGGCATGATTTAATTCAATTTTCGTAAAACCCTAAAACCCTAAATTTCTAAAATCAGCATGCAGCACCAAAAAGCAGTAAAAAGCTTAAAAACAAGAACAGACAAGGTCGAAATACTTACTTGAAGAGTTGTTTTAGCAAGATTAACACAGGCTCTTAGTGATTTTGCAGATTTGTGCAGAAACAGAATGAACAGGATGCAGAAATGATAAGGAATGATTACAGATGTAAATAAATGCGAAAATATAAGTTTAAAAAGGATAATGGATAATAAATGAAAGTGGTTGGGGTGCTGAAGCGACAGGACTGGCCTGGGTAATATAAAACTGTTTTCTGATACGCTCGCTACAAGCGCGCGATTCGTCGCTACAGCGACAGGCAAAAAGCCCATCGCTACAAGCGTACTGTTGCACTACAAGCGCAAGTGCAAAAACTGTCGCTACAAGCGACAAGTGAGTCGCTACAAGCGACAAGTGTAAATTCCATCGCTACAGCGATGAGTTGGTCGCTGTAGCGACCATGACAGAAAACAGAAAAATAAATTTTTGAGTTCTTGCTACTATCCCAACATGCATAAATACTTGTACAGAAATAAACTAACACTAAAAACACAACATACTTACAAAATTGGGGTGCCTCCCAACAAGCTCTTGTTTAACGTCATTAGATCGACGCCTGTTTCGCTTATGCATAAGAATCAATGAGAGAAATTGTTGTCGTGTGCCGAACAACTTCACCTCCAAAATATGGCTTCAGCCTTTGTCCATTCACTGTCCATGTCGACTTGGTGATAGGATCCTCAAGTTCCACAGCTCCATAAGGTTTAACTTCCTTTATCATGAACGGACCGGACCACTTGGACTTCAATTTACCCGGAAATAATCGCAGTCTTGCATTGAACAGCAGGACCATCTGACCAGGCTTGAATTCCCTCTTCATGATCTTCTTGTCATGATACCGTTTAACCTTTTCTTTATAGAGCTTGCTTGACTGATAGGCTTGGTCACGCATCTCCTCTAACTCATGCATTTGAAGTTTCCTCTTCTCCCCAGCTTGCTCTTGATCAAAGTTCAAAAACTTGAGCGCCCAAAACGCTTTGTGCTCCAACTCGACCGGCAAGTGGCATGCTTTCCCATACACCAATTGGAATGGGGTGAAACCCGTAGGAGCTTTGTATGCGGTCCTATAGGCCCACAACGCTTCGTCCAGTTTCATAGCCCAATCCTTCCTTGAAGATGACACGGTCTTCTCAAGAATCCGCTTGATTTCACGGTTGGATACCTCGGCTTGACCGTTCGTCTGTGGATGGTATGGTGAAGCTACCTTGTGCTTTACTCCATAGTGCTCAAGTGCTTTTGCTAACTGCTGATTGCAGAAGTGTGACCCTCCATCACTTATAAGCACTCTTGGAGTTCCAAATCGGGAGAAGATGTTTCTTTTCAGAAACTTGACCACCGTTTTGCTGTCGGCTTTCTGAGATGCTATTGCTTCAACCCACTTTGAAACGTAATCAACAGCCACCAGAATATACTCGTTGTTCAAAGAAGATGGAAATGGCCCTACAAAGTCAATACCCCAACAATCGAAGACTTCGACTTCAAGGATACTTTGTAGAGGCATTTCATTCCTCTTTGAAATCCCTCCGGTCTTCTGGCAACTCTCGCATTCTTTCGCATGTTCATAACAATCTTTGAACAACGAGGGCCAATAAAAGCCAGCTTGAAGAACTTTAGCTCCAGTTCTTTCTCCACTGTAGTGACCACCATATGGCGAGTTGTGACAATGCCACATGATGTCTTTGGCTTCTTCTCTAGCAACACATCTTCTGATTAAGTGGTCTACTCCAATCTTGAATAAGTATGGGTCATCCCAAATGAATTGAGTGGCGTCTCTCAACAACCTTTTCTTCATTTGCCAAGTGTAATCCTCCGGAATGAAACCCGTTGCTTTGTAATTTGCCATGTCCGCGAACCATGGTCTTTCTTGCACCGTAAGCAACTGCTCATCCGGGAACTCTTCAAGGATGTCCCTCTCATTCTTCGTTATCTCTTTGTTCACCAATCTGGACAGATGATCAGCTACTAGGTTCTCAGTCCCCTTCTTGTCCTTAATCTCCAAATCAAACTCTTGGAGTAGCAACATCCAACGGATGAGTCTCGGCTTTGAGTCGGGTTTGGTAATCAAGTACTTGATAGCTGCATGGTCAGTCCAGATAACAATTTTCGAACCTATGAGATATGAACGAAATTTTTCTAATGCAAACACTATGGCAAGTAATTCTTTTTCAGTGGTAGCATAATTGACTTGTGCGTCATTTAAAACTTTACTTGCGTAGTGTATAGCATGAAAAATTTTGTTTTTGCGTTGACCTAACACCGCGCCTACCGCATAATCACTAGCATCGCACATAAGTTCAAAATCGTAAATCCAGTTTGGTGCGGTGATTATGGGTGCGGATGTTAAACTATCCTTTAAACTATTAAATGCATTTAAACAGTCAATATCAAAATCAAAAGACTTATCTTTGTTGAGCAGGTTGCTCAATGGCTTTGCGATTTTTGAGAAGTCTTTGATGAATCTCCGATAGAACCCGGCATGGCCTAGGAAACTTCGGATTCCTTTGACATTGACTGGTGGTGGAAGTTTCCCTATCACGTCGACCTTAGCTTTATCAACTTCGATACCCTTGGAGGAGATCTTGTGACCAAGGACAATACCCTCGGTTACCATGAAGTGACACTTCTCCCAATTGAGCACCAAGTTGGTTTCCTTGCACCTTTTCAGTACCGTATCCAGATTTTCCAAGCATAAATCAAATGATGACCCGAAAACTGAGAAGTCGTCCATGAACACTTCAATGCTTTTCTCTATCAGGTCGGCAAAAATGGCTTGCATGCATCTTTGAAATGTTGCTGGAGCGTTACATAAACCGAACGGCATGCGTCGATATGCGAATACCCCAAAAGGACATGTGAACGCAGTCTTCTCGTGATCGTCTGGATTCACTGATATCTGATTGTAACCTGAATACCCGTCTAGGAAACAGTAGAAAGCTTGTCCTGACAGCCTCTCTAGCATTTGATCCATAAATGGTAGAGGAAAATGATCTTTTCTCGTTGCTTTGTTCAACCTTCGGTAGTCAATACACATCCTCCAACCGGTCACGGTTCTCGTCGGTATGAGCTCATTCTTCTCATTTGTGATAACCGTCATACCTCCCTTCTTAGGGACAACTTGAACCGGACTAACCCAAGTGCTATCCGAGATCGGATATATCATGCCGGCTTCTAGTAGCTTCACTACTTCTTTCCGGACTACTTCTTTCATGTTTGGGTTTAGTCGTCTTTGAGGTTGTGCCACCGGCTTATAATCCTCTTCCATCATGATCTTATGCATACAATAGGAAGGACTTATCCCTTTTAAGTCGGATAGTGTCCAACCTATTGCTTCTTTGTTGGACCTCAAAACTTCGACCAATCTGGTTTCTTCTTGGTTTGATAAGGAGCTGCTAATGATCACCGGTTTGGTACCCTCCTTGTCAAGAAACACATACTTCAAATGTGAGGGTAATATCTTCATCTCCGGTTTCACTTCTTCTACTATAGCATCATTCGTCAATTCCTCGATTTTGGCTTTATGAGGAGGAATTTCCTTTAACGAATCAAGCTCCTTCAAACACTCTTCAAGTTCTAGCTCATCTTCTTCTCCTAGGATACTTAGTGCGTTTGTCAAAACTCTCTCAAGATGCGTCAAATCATGCAACTGGTTTCTCGTATCAACAATCAATTCTTCCGTTGCATCCATCTTGAGACACGCAGCTTTATCACTAGGGAACCTCATGGCTTCATGGATGTTGAAATTGACTTCTTCATCGTCCACACGGACTTTCATTAAGCCTCCGTCAAGATCAATCATCATCCGTGCCGTTTGCATGAAAGTTCTTCCAAGAAGTAGTGGCACGTCATCATCCTCTGGAATGTCCATCACTACAAAGTCGACGGGGAACAAGAACTTGTCGACTTTCACCAACACGTCTTCAGCAATTCCCAATGGACGAGTGTAGGATTTGTCGGCTAATTGCAAGGTTAAATTGGTTCTCTTCACAACTATATGACCTATCCTTTTGACAACGGATAGTGGTATTAGGTTGATGCTTGAACCCAAATCAATAAGTGCCTTGCCGACATCCACATTGCCAATGGACACGAGCAATGTAACTTTGCCCGGATCTCTCTTCTTTCTTGCCAATGTGTTTTGGATGATCTCACTACAATTTGCATCTAGCAAAATTGTTTCTTCTTCATTGAACCTTCTCTTCTTGGAAAGGATTTCCTTCATGAACTTGGCATAGGTAGGCATTTGCTCTAATGCTTCCGAGAATGGTATGTTGATTTGTAATCTCTTGAAAACTTCAAGGAACCTAGCAAACTGCCTCTCCTTCTCTTTTTTGGCTGGTGTAGTTGGGTAAGGTAGGTGCGGTGTTGGTGCATTCTTCACTATATCTTGCTTCTTGCTCTTCTCCTTCACCACATCCTTCTTCCATACAATGTTTTCATTTTCAACTACATCCTTATTATTTTTTTCTACTTCTACATCCTCTATATATACATCTTCTATTTCTTCCTCATGCCCTTCATCTTCATCCTTCTCTTTCACCTCATTCTCAACCACCTTTCTCTCTACTTCTAAATTGTCCCCGATACCTTGGCCAATTACCTTCCCGCTCCTTGTAGCTATTGCCTTGCAATTTTCGTTGTCTCTTGTTGCAAGGACTTCCTCATCAAAATGACTTAATTGTCATTTCGATGATGATGCATGATCCTTCGGGTTGGTTTGTGTGTTGGCGGTAAAGGTTCCGCCTTGTTGAGTAGCTTGTGAAAGTTGTTGTGCCAATTGACCCACCTGCGTCTCCAGATTTTTAATGGACGCATCAGTGTTTTTCTGGTTGGCCGTTGACTGCTGCATGAATAGATTGAGGGTTTCATCGGTGGATTGGTTGCGGTTTTGTTGTGGAGGTTGGTATTGGTTGTAATTCTGGTAAGGTTGTCGGTTGTATTGGCCAGCTTCTCCTCTCCACCCTTGACCATAATTTGGGTTATTCCCTCTTGGGAAGTTGTTTGGATGGTTTTGGAATTGGTTAGGAAACTGTTGAGGCCTTGGTTGATTACCAACATAGCTTACCTCTTCTGTGGGGGGTGGACAGAATCCGGTTGGGTGATCTCCCGAACAAAGCTCGCAAGATGCGACTAGGTGTTGTCTTCTTTGCTCGTTCTGAATGTCCTTCATTTGTTGGGGAAGGTTGGTCATTTTCTTTGTCAACTCTTCCACTTGTTGCGTGAGCAACTTGTTTTGTGCAAGGATCGCATCATTAGTTCCCAACTCTAAGATTCCAGTCTTCCTTTGGCTTTGGCTCCGGTTGTGATGAGCTTGGTGATCGTTTAATGCCATTCTATCAATAATAGCAACAGCATCCTCCGCGCTCTTGGCCATTAAAGAGCCACCAGCTGCAGCGTCAAGCAAAAGCTTTGATTGTTGTTGCATTCCGTTCCGGAAGAGATGAATTTGTGTTAACTCATCAAATCCATGGTTCGGACATCTCCTGAGCATTGACTTGAAACGCTCCCAGGCTTCACATAGTGTTTCACTTGTACCTTGTGAAAACACCGCAATTGTTGTCTTCGCCTCCATAAACCGGTTCTGAGGGAAGAACCTCTCAAGGAATTTCTCCTCAAGTGTATTCCAGTTCGTCATCACCGTTGGAGGTTGGTCTAAGTACCACTCCTTTGCTTTGCCAATCAATGAATGTGGAAACATTCTCATCCACATTGCCTCCTCATTATTTTCCGTCTCACCGAGAGTTCCCGCAATCTCATAGAATTTAGTGAGATGTTGGAACGGGTCTTCATGATCTAATCCTGAGAATGGATTAGCATATAGAATTTGTAATATCCCCGTCTTCATTTCCGTTTGTTTGGTAGTCCGCGTTGCTTTCCCCAATTGAGCAAAACGGCGTGGACTATTAATACATGGAACTCCAGAACCTCCTGCACCATCTCCTCCTGGCGCAGCCATTTGTAACTCTTGGCTTGGATTAGGACTTGATGAATGACTAGAAACAGAACTCTCCTCTTGTTGCCTCCTCTTAGCTTGTTGCTTCTTTCTCCGATTCTTGCTATTAGCTCTTCTAGCTGTTCTTTCAATCTCGGAATCAAAAAGAAGTTGGTCTTCGGAAACTTGACCTCGCATAAACGATTTCAATAATCTGACCACAAAGAATTAGCAAACAAGATGGATAAGAGTATTAGTTATATACATAAAAGAATTTTGTGCAAAATTGCTTAAAACCATAATTAAAGTTGCAATGATTATAACATCAAAAACTTTAATCCCCGGCAGCGGCGCCATTTTGTTATTGCACGAATGCAAGTATTAGTTTTTATATCGTTCCACAGGGATTAAGGTGATATCATATTCCGTTCAACTTCGATTATCGTTTTAAGTTAGGGTTTACTTGTTTGTTTTACTACACTGCTCATACTTTTAAAACATAATAAATAAATGGTAGAGTAATAGGACATAGAAGGTGTTTAGGATTGACTTTCATCAATCAAACATTGGTTATATCCGATTGATTACAAATACGAATTCTAGCTTTTTCTTATATATTGCATTATTACGTATTGCTCATCAACATCATTGATTTCCCAAATGACATCGAGATATCGATTGTATCGTTTAATCGATGATTTCTCAATCTATTAAACGATCCAAAAGCATTATGATCCAATACTATAATGTAATTATCAAAACCAAATCCCATTTCTAGAATTTCTTATCTTGATAGAAAATCATTCTAAACCTAGATTCAAAAGCCTTTTTCAACAACATTTAAATCAAACATAAGATTGAAAAGCAAGAAGAAATTCAATGGTATATAAAAATTTCTAGAATCATATATTGAATAATCAAAAGTTTACAACATGAGTGATTGTTTACCTATCAATCCCAACAAAGGAGATTGGTTGATCATTTTCATGACAACTCTTGCAAAATAGGAAAGAAAGATGAAGATAGTTGAGAGCTTGATGTCTCAAAGCTTCTAAAGATCTTCTTCAATCCAAATCTAGTTGCTATATGAAGTTTTCCTCCTTCTATGACTATTCTCTCTCAAAGATTATAAATTTTCTAAGCTCTGGAAAAATATTCTAACTGATAAAAAGCTATCTATTAAGAAATGAGCTTAAAAATCTATTTATATGCTGAGAAAATGTTCGCTCGCTACAAGCGACCAGCCTGTCGCTTGTAGCGAGGACTTCAGTTGGCCAATCATAGAGCTCCACGTCACCATCAGCATTAAACCGCCCCATTGGTCGCTATAGCGACCAGGTCTGTCGCTACTAGCGACCAGCCTTTGAAATTCCCTGCCTAGGCTCGCTTCAAGCGTCCAGTTCATCGCTACAAGCGATGAACTCCTGATAATCCCTGCCTAAGCTCGCTACTAGCGATGGATGCTGCGCTTCAAGCGATGGCTTCCTGGAAATCCCTGCCTATCCTCGCTACTAGCGATGGATGCTGCGCTTCAAGCGATGGCTTCCTGGAAATCCCTGCCTATCCTCGCTACTAGCGATGGCTTCTGCGCTTGTAGCGATGGCATCAAGAAAACCTTCAATCTTTTGCATCAATCAGGTTCAAGCATGTATTTCCTGCATAAACACATGGGGTAAGGCTTAGGATCACATTCATTGCATTTTTAACACATTTATGCCCTAATCCTAAGATAACTTGTACAACAAGTAAACATAAGTGCCTAAATTTGTACCAAAATATAACAACATTTAAGCACTTATCATTAAGCCAGCTCTGATACTGATCAGTTAAGCTCTGATACAATTCTGACTGAATTTAACTTATGAGAACAGATTTTTAACTCTTAGCCTATGAAGTGAATTTCTGGTTCTGATACATTCTGTGAGATATATAACTCTTAAGTGAGTTATAATGAATTTAAAATAACTTGGATAAGACTCAGGGAGCTTACAAAACTCATCCTGTGGATTATCAGACTTAGGGGGAGAGCTTACAAACCTCAGAACCTGAAGTCAACAAGTCATTTTGAATTCTGAGTGTAAATTTCACTATATTGTTTTAAGTTAAGCTTAATTAACATGGATAAGAATCAAGGGGAGCTTACAAACCTCTCCTGAAGTCAGATTGTTAATTAAACTTAACAACAATTCTGAAATTTTCACAGTTATGTTTTTAACTGAAATTAATTAACTTGGATCAGACTCAGGGGGAGCTTGCAAACCTCACATCCTGCAGTCAACTTGTTAATTAAGTTAACAACAAGTTTCTGTTTTAATACTTATGTTTGTCATCATCAAAAAGGGGGAGATTGTTGGAACAAAATGTGTTAAACAACTCTCATCTGAATTAAGGGGGAGATTGTTGAAACATTTATGTGTAAACATATCTCTCTCTATGGTTTTGATGATAACAAAGTGTTAAATGGAAAATTGGTTTAATTGCTAATGCTTTGTTCAAGTGTTTCAGAACCACACGCTTAATAAGTATTGATTGATAATGGTTATGAAGAACAAGCTAAAGAGCAAGAAGGAAAGCCAAGAAGCAAGGTTGCAAGGCTAGAAAGAAACTGGTCCTGAAGAAGTGCTCCTGAAGTGGTGCTCCTGAAGTGCAGCTTCTGAGTCTGAAGGCAACTTCTGAAGTCTGAGTGCCTCTGATGAAGTCAACGCAACAGTCAACTCCTGAAGCCAGCTTCTGATCTGTACAACTGAAGTAGCTTCTGATCACTGTTCACTGAGAAGCTTCTGAAGCTGATGTGGCATGGAAAGTGACCAGTACTGTGCGCATTTAATGCCTGGATGTGTCAGAACAACTCAATGGAACAGTTGTCTCCCTGACCCAAACATTCTCCAGTTTTTAAGGTGGGCCAATTCAAAAATGGCACCTGCTCTGTTCTGACTGATAAAGTGCAGCACACATTTGCAGTAACCTAGTCCAATTGCAACGGCTAAATTCCTTAATTCAAGCAAATCTTCAACAGCTCTATTTTCATCTATAAAAGGAAGAAGATTTGAAGAAGAAAATGTTGAAGACTCTTTGAAATGCATTGCTGAACCTGCACTCTGTTTTCTGTCAAAAACTGTCAAGTTCATAAAAACTCTTAGAAATTCTTTAGTCCTTGTAACTTAGAATTTCTTAAGGTTAAGAGTCTTAACCTGTGTTGTATTAAGAGAACACCTCTGAAATTTTATCAAGTGTTCATCCCAAACTATTTCATTTGTAAACCAGTTTGGTCCCTAAAGTCTTAGTCTGTATACTAAGCAATTGTAACCTCATTCCTTTGTGGTCTGAGTCAGAAGTCTCTTGTCTTAGTGACTTGAGCATTGGAAGCCTCTTCCTTGGTGGTTGAGCATAGAAGTCTCTTTCTTTGTGATTGAGCAACTGGAAGTCTCTTCCTGTGTGGTTGAGCATTGTGTAATCTTCAGATTATAGTGAAACTCTCTTGTTGGATACAAGGGGACAGGACTACTTCTCACATTGAGAAGGAACCTGTATAATTTGCTGTGTCTCTCTTCCCTTACCTCTTTAACTTGTTTAATCCGCTGCATATATTCTAATAACAGCTCAGAACCAGGTTCTGAACTTGTGCTAAGTCTTTGAAAAAGAAAAGAACAAGTTTTTAGAGTCACACAATTCAACCCCCCCTTCTTGTGTGTGTGTTTTTCTCACCTTCAGAATATTTAGCATGTGTATTATTCTGATATCAGATACATTAAAATTTTCAATAATAAATACAATACAATACCACTGAATGAGTGCAATTGGCTCGTTTATACAAATATCCAATTATCATAAAATACACTTTCATATACATATAAAATCTGACAACCTTCTGAGCTTGTCCCTGACGAGCAACTACACTCCATCCAGCGTCTTCCTGAAGAATATCTTCATGAACATCTCGCTAACCTGTAAACCTGCACCAGAAGGATTGGGATGAGACATAATGTCTCAGTGAGCTCCAGCCCATCCTACTGTTGGCAACCACGGGGGAAACCTAGGGTCGCCGTGCCTACTCTTAGCGATCTTGGGGATTCCTACGATCGCCGTCATTCTCTACATATTTCGCGATCAAGGGGAAACCTAGGATCACTATTTGTCTCATTCATATCTTATACTTTTCATGTACATAATCTTATGCTTAGTGATCGAGGGGGAGTCTATGATCACTTTCTGTTGTCTGATGACTTCTTGGTCTTATCTCTTAGTTTATAGTACATATACATAATCGTATTCATATTCATATTCATCTTTTCATAACATAAAGTTAGAAGTTAGCGTTGAACAAACAATAATTATCTGAGTTCATTTTACGGAGTGCATCCGGGTGGAGTAACCCCGAAGTACATCTCCCATCATACCGGTGAAACTCCTATCATATCAGGCTAACACCGGACTCCTCTTATCGTTGTGTGGACAACTCTCTCAATGAAGTCCCATCCGGCGAATCCCGGAGTCTGCTGAACACAACTTAACTTTGCATGTAGACAACCCTCTCGGAGAAGTCCCATCCGGCATATCCCGGAGTCTGCTGAACATGCTTAATCTTTTAACATACGTGTTGACAATCCTCTCGGAGAAGTCCCATCCGGCGAATCCCAGAGTCTGCTGGACACGTTTAATATAGTCTTATAACTTACGTGTGGATAGCCCTTTCGGAGAAATCTCATCCGGCATAATCCGGAGTCTGATGAACACGTATAATCATTATCATTAAATTCTTAACTTAAGTTCATGTGTATATCTAATTCGTTCATATTCTGGTGCATATCTAATGCATTCTTAAGTAATCATTCTTAAATACCTAACCTATAAATAGGTTCTTGACTTTGAACATTTAATCATTCTTTGTGCATACGCACACTAAATTGAGTGCATTCTCATTCTCATCAATTCTTATCTTATGTACTTGAAAGTACGTCTAATAATTTACTATGAGCTTTTGCATATTAATGCATTTCTTAAGGGAACCAACTTCCCAATACTTAATATATGAGTATAGGATCATAGGCTTATCGTTATCATAAGCCACTACTTGATTGTTGGAAATGTTCCCATACTCGTCTGAACTTTGCCTCACATTTATAATTAATTCTAAGTTATGATACAATTCCTTGTTCCTTATAATTACCCCCTTTGGAAGCCTCTTGTATGATTTGAAATGATGTTTAATCATTCTTAAATGTTTTTGGAGAAAACGGAAGTGAAAAACCTCGCATACGCGCATCAGAACACCCAAAACAGCAAAGCTGTCAAGTGCTGTCCTGATGCTGTCACTATAGCCACGGCCTATCGCTACAGCGACCGTAGGTAAAAGTCAGAAAATATGCCTGGTCGCTATAGCGACGGCTGGTCGCTTGTAGCGACCGTAGGCAGAAGTCAAAATGCTGTCTGGTCGCTATAGCGACGGCTGGTCGCTGTAGCGACCATGACAGTTCAGAAAAACTCAGAAAATGCATTTTTTTCATCATTTCCAACCATTCCAACTTACCCAAGCTTCCCAAAGGTATTAAAAGGATTTTCGTTAGCATTTAAACAATTTAAACATACTAAAACAAGGAATTGACACAACAAAGAATTAGAGTATATTTTCTAAACTTTTCTCAAATTATAATTAACACTTAAACTTACTCAAGTGGGTTCTAAAACCCTAGGGAGCTCACCTAAGTCTTGATTGGTGCTTATTGAGTTCTGAACTTCAAACCCTAGCTTATCCCCTTGATTCTTCCTTGCTTCTTTTCTTGTTTCTCTTGTTCTAACCTCCAAACTTGAGCTTGCTTGCATAAATCTCACAAGAATTTAGATGAAGCTTTGATGTGTGAAGTGAGGAGGGCGTGTGACTAGGGGAGTGAGGGAGAGAAATCTGATTTGGGAGAGTGAGGGAAGAGAAGGAAATGGATGAAAATATCTAACCTCCCATATAAATAAACTCTTCCTTCCCTATAATTACAAAAATGCCATTGCTTGCATAATAAGCTCCCAACACTGATAACTGATACTTATAAGCGGGATATTACAATCTACCCCCCTTAAAGAAATTTCGTCCTCGAAATTTTGAATCCTCTCATACTTTTTTCTCTACTAGACAAAACTCCAGTTCGTCTTACTTATCATAATTCCTTAGTTTTCCAACTCTATATAAGTCGATTATACTCGACAATCCTTTCCTCAGTAGAAAGGCCTGATATACTTTACATAATTCTTACGTAGCAGGGTGTGTGGTTTTCTGAACCAATCTACCCGACTCACTTAGCTATGCTTCTTGTACATGCACTTCTTGCAAATTCAAATTGAAGTTATTAAGTCCTAACACTTGTACTGAATCTTATAAATCCCTTCCTAGTTCAAGCATTCTTATTCTGACGACGTTGGGTCGATCTCATTTCCTCAAAAATTCCCACTCTTCGATGGGTTCATTGAACTGCATCTAATTCCATTGAATTATTGTCTTTATCCTTCGTCTCACGCGACGACATATTACGTATAAACCTATATCATACATTTCCATATTGAATCATCCTTACACCAAAACATCTGATATTGTGTACTCACATGTAAATGCAAGGATTATTCCAACTTCATTATTATTCTAAGTATAAGCAGGAGTTCCACCTCTAGCACCTGCTCCTTTCTTCCTGACATCACGATGTGCAACTTACCACAATCGCAATCATTACCCTCACTATGAAAATCTCAAAGATTTGCAGAATTACTCGTACTCCGCTACAGCTAGTCTACGGCGTCAACGCGTATCTTAATAACTTAGGCATTCATTCTTCATACCGGGAGTTTGCTAATCTCCCATCATTGTTATCATTACTTATCTCGAGTTCTAGCCGTAGCGTAAATATTTCTACACCGATAATCCAAAACTCATAGGAGTTTAGTCCAAGTGATGAGTGGTATAGACCATCTCACATATTATCATAAAGTATATTTGAGACACTACCACATCAATTGGAAATTCTTTTCTTACTCTTAACTCATTTTGTAACATTCGGGATTTGCCTTTCAACTGGCTTGCCAGGTTTGCCCCGCCAATGTTACTCATGTTTATTTCTTGAGTTTACAACAACCCATAACGTAAATTATGATTACATTCTATCGGCATCACAAACTTATTTCTCCAGACGTCGAGTTCAAGATCATTGAATATTCTTAACTAAAACGCGTTTGGTATTAACAAACCTGTTCTGATTGGCAACTTCTCACTTTAAACATTGCTAGCTGCGTACCTTAGTTACTTATACATGTCACATATCTGAAAAAGAATGGGCTACACTACTATCTGAGTAGCATAAACACCGTCCAATAAGTACACATTACTAAACATAACCCGGTACATGCGGCATGTTAACATAGCGTGGGTACAATGTGGAATAAACTTACATGCCACTGCATTGTCGTTTCTGATCAAGGCCTCAAATTCAAATATATTATCTTGCAAGCGCAACCTGTACCGTTGTTGGCTCATGCTTAATTCTCTTTAGACTAACTTACTATTCAAGCATACTTGATGCTGTTGAGCTAAAATAGCTAAACTACTGTTTTAGCGATAACTTTCCATTGATTCAAACTTATTGTGCTAGAATCACATCCTTCTTATTCCTTACCGTATATTCTTAAACTATTCCAATTTTCCATTTCTCATGGGTATCGAGGTTTGAAGTATTCCTCAACTTAACTTCCGAAATTTTCCATTAGAACATTGTGATATGTTCAAGTCGTCTCTACTTACTGCTATTCCGTATTATAAGAAGTAAGCACTTAACATCTTTTCGTTCTCTAAGCTTCAGCTTAACATCATTCATTATTTCATTCTTGGATGACTACTCCGCTGCGCCACTCTGATTCTTAACAACTCGAGTTAGAATTGGAGCAATACGCCACTATTGTCACATAAAATTTCATCGACCAATCCTTTTACTTTGTCACTTTGTAATTACCATAACAAAACCCTCTGACGTTAGCATTTCTCTTGTGGCTTAGACCATCTGCTTAACTTACGGATTGATCCTCTCCTGACTTTGCATTTCCTTTCGTACATGGACCATATACTTACTTTCACGTTAATTCGCCAAAACCTGTAAACGGTTTTCAGCAACTATTACGAGCCTAACAATGCTCCTGTCAAACGGCTTATACTCTGGTTCCAACTTAACTCTCCATACCCTGAATTTGTGTAACCAGCTCTTGGTCAGCACATCATATATAGTCATTAAACATTGCGGAAACCCGATTGAAACATGCTTAAGGCAACTTAAATTCACACACAAACACTTGTGACAACTTCTAAAATGACTTATGGTTTCGGAAGGTTCACATCTATACACTGAATCCATTGAGGATTTGAGTCCCATTACTAATCGTTCTATCTTAATCCGCAAGGATTTCACATCCATAATCTTTCCGAGACATCTTCGGACTCCATAACTCTATCATGTCCCTTATGTTACCCCTTCGAGTTTCTACGGAACAATCCACCTTGAAAAGATTCAAACTCTTACCGGTTCTCTTGAACGCCCAAACATAGGTTACGTCTCTTCGAGCACCCGATCAATCGATCTTAAACTTCTGCACTTATCTTAATCTATTGGATTCCTCCAGTAACTTGTTACCATATTCACAATTCAAATCTTGTTCTTAACATCTGAATATTTCTGCCTATAGTTAAACAATCCGAAATCTATACCTTATTACCGCCCTCGGGAACTTATCGACACGAGGTGATCTCTTTCAACTTCTAGAATATTTGTGGAAGGAAACTCTTCGGTTGAGAACATATGACTCCTTAACGTTAACCTCAATCCTAACCTTTCATATTCAAGACGATCCTCCGTATATTAAAAATCTCAACATAATTTCTCGGCTAAAATTCCGATCATCCTTCAACACTGGTCTACTATAATCTTGTGTTATCTTGAACTTGCCTTCTTCAACCAATCGAGGAAATTCAATACTGTTCATCCAATCAAAGGTGTTCAATTTAATTCGTCCATCAGTACACTAAATTCCAACAACTTATTATTTATAATCCAACCTTCATTGTATAAAATTTCAAGTAAACTTAGCTTATTTCCAATCTCCTTACTAATAGAACACATCTTAATATCTGATTCACACTTCAACATGCAACGGGTCTTATTATTAGCACTTATTCATCCATCGTAGTCCTTAGGTTGCATACCATCTTCTCTCCTCAATTCACAAATCCGGCATTTATGGTTCGGGAGGTGCGGCTGATCTGATGGAATTAAATTTTACTTGCGTTTCACGCTCAACGACCACCCTTGAGCGATTAGCTTCATCTGTCCAAATGATTCGCTAATCCATAATTAATTCTCTTAACTGTTTGGACATTAAATTCTCATCCGATCCAAGTTCGACTTGTTCGTCCAACTGGGTTGAGGTACTTCACCTCACTATTAAAAATCCCTTATGTCTCTGAGACCTTGCCACTATCAAGCTTCGTTACTTTACAGTTTGATGGCCACCATTTGGCATGAATACTTCTTCGCCTATTCCGTCTTAAAAATTCTGCCACCTTAATCTTCGCCCTTCATAAACTTCATTCCTCCTTGGTCACATTCAGCTCTCGGACATTTATCCTAACTGTCATATACTAGATTGAGTTGATCAGGCTCATCTAGATGTGACCTTTCGAACAACATCCGAAACCCAATGGTCCCACTACTTTTATTGAAACTTTAATGACCCAAGGCACGGTCTGAATCGACCTGCTCTGATACCAATTGTAACACCCATACTAAATTATCTAGAATATTTAGCATGTGTATTATTCTGATATCAGATACATTAAAATTTTCAATAATAAATACAATACAATACCACTAAATGAGTACAATTGGCTCGTTTATACAAATATCCAATTATCATAAAATACACTTTCATATACATATAAAATCTGACAACCTTCTGAGCTTGTCCCTGACGAGCAACTGCACTCCATCCAGCGTCTTCCTGAAGAATATCTTCATGAACATCTCGCTAACCTGTAAACCTGCACCAGAAGAATTGGGATGAGACATAATGTCTCAGTGAGCTCCAGCCCATCCTACTGTTGGCAACCACGGGGGAAACCTAGGGTCCCCGTGCCTACTCTTAGCGATCTTGGGGATTCCTACGATCGCCGTCATTCTCTACATATTTCGCGATCAAGGGGAAACCTAGGATCACTATTTGTCTCATTCATATCTTATACTTTTCATGTACATAATCTTATGCTTAGTGATCGAGGGGGAGTCTATGATCACTTTCTGTTGTCTGATGACTACTTGGTCTTATCTCTTAGTTTATAGTACATATACATAATCGTATTCATATTCATATTCATCTTTTCATAACATAAAGTTAGAAGTTAGCGTTGAACAAACAATAATTATCTGAGTTCATTTTACGGAGTGCATCCGGGTGGAGTAACCCCGAAGTACATCTCCCATCATACCGGTGAAACTCCTATCATATCAGGCTAACACCGGACTCCTCTTATCGTTGTGTGGACAACTCTCTCGATGAAGTCCCATTTGGCGAATCCCGGAGTCTGCTGAACACAACTTAACTTTGCATGTAGACAACCCTCTCGGAGAAGTCCCATCCGGCGTATCCCGGAGTCTGCTGAACATGCTTAATCTTTTAACATACGTGTGGACAATCCTCTCGGAGAAGTCCCATCCGGCGAATCCCGGAGCCTGCTGGACACGTTTAATATAGTCTTATAACTTACGTGTGGGTAGCCCTTTCGGAGAAATCCCATCCGGCATAATCCGGAGTCTGATGAACACGTATAATCTTTATCATTAAATTCTTAACTTAAGTTCATGTGTATATCTAATTCGTTCATATTCTGGTGCATATCTAATGCATTCTTAAGTAATCATTCTTAAATACCTAACCTATAAATAGGTTCTTGACTTTGAACATTTAATCATTCTTTGTGCATACACACACTAAATTGAGTGCATTCTCATTCTCATCAATTCTTATCTTATGTACTTGAAAGTACGTCTAATAATTTACTATGAGCTTTTGCATATTAATGCATTTCTTAAGGGAACCAACTTCCCAATACTTAATATATGAGTATAGGATCATAGGCTTATCGTTATCATAAGCCACTACTTGATTGTTGGAAATGTTCCCATACTCGTCTGAACTTTGCCTCACATTTCTAATTAATTCTAAGTTATGATACAATTCTTTGTTCCTTATAATTACCCCCCTTTGGAAGCCTCTTGGATGATTTGAAATGATGTTTAATCATTCTTAAATGTTTTTGGAGAAAACGGAAGAGAAAAACCTCGCCTACGCGCATCAGAACACCCAAAACAGCAAAGCTGTCAAGTGCTGTCCTGATGTTGTCGCTATAGCCACGGCCTATCGCTACAGCGACCGTAGGTAAAAGTCAGAAAATATGCCTGGTCGCTATAGCAACGGCTGGTCGCTTGTAGCGACCGTAGGCAGAAGTCAAAATGTTGTCTGGTCGCTATAGCGACGGCTGGTTGCTGTAGCGACCATGACAGTTCAGAAAAACTCAGAAAATGCATTTTTTCATCATTTCCAACCATTCCAACTTACCCAAGCTTCCCAAAGGTATTAAAAGGATTTTCTTTAGCATTTAAACAATTTAAACATACTAGAACAAGGAATTGACACAACAAAGAATTAGAGTATATTTTCTAAACTTTTATCAAATTATAATTAACACTTAAGCTTACTCAAGTGGGTTCTAAAACCCTAGGGAGCTCACCTAAGCCTTGATTGGTGCTTATTGAGTTCTGAACTTCAAACCCTAGCTTATCCCCTTGATTCTTCCTTGCTTCTTTTCTTGTTTCTCTTGTTCTAACCTCCAAACTTGAGCTTGCTTGCATAAATCTCACAAGAATTTAGATGAAGCTTTGATGTGTGAAGTGAGGAGGGCGTGTGACTAGGGGAGTGAGGGAGAGAAATCTGATTTGGGAGAGTGAGGGAAGAGAAGGAAATGGATGAAAATATCTAACCTCCCATATAAATAAACTCTTCCTTCCCTATAATTACGAAAATGCCATTGCTTGCATAATAAGCTTCCAACACTGATAACTGATACTTATAAGCGGGATATTACAACAACATCTTGTCTGGTTCCTTTTGGGACAACGGGAAGATTTTGTTATAACCAACTTAGATGCCATCTGTTCCGGAAACATATCATGGTTCAACTTTAAGTGTATTGGAGGTGACTGGCAAGGATACTGAATTTCTTCTCCATAACGATCTTTCACTTGTATCACATATCGAGATGGATGAACATTCACCAAAGTGACGGCAGCACCTCTTTTTAGGTCATATATGATGTTAAGGTTAATCCATCCATGAGTAAAGTAAACTTTGTTGTCTCTCTTCTCTATCAACACTTCTATTTCGTTGAACGCAGGATCATTCAACGTGGCAAATCGTCTTTGTTCAAATCCCATAGTCTCGACTAGAAGTGTGGGGAGAATGATAGTAGGCTGCGAAATGAAAAAAATCAGTTATTGTTATCACCAATACCCTTTACTATGGTAGAACACAACAACATACATATTAATATAACATCACTAAACAATAACTTGGGTCACCATAGGTTCATTACCTCTTTCGGATTGAATTCAAACGTGAATGTGCGCCACTTTAGCCGTATAATTTCAAGTCTCATCCTTTAGAGTTGACAACCAATCAACCTTTGCTGAAAGTATAACAATAAATATTAAGCCAAAAACCTATTAGTCATTTGTATGCATATTATATCGTATGTTGATTAGAGAAAACAATATATGATCAGAACATTGGATGGTGTTGTAACTACTAATGATGTCTAAATGACGGTATTGGTAACATATATAAATTCAAAGGAAGAGAATTGAATCGACAGCAAAATCAATCCTTAATGTCTAAGCCAATTTTCTCAGTGATCGTTTGGCAAATTATCGTTTGACTATTAAAAAATTGTGACTTGAAAATCACGGTATTGGTTCCTAGTGTGTATAAGCTATTATTGTTGAAACACATTCTTAACTAATTTGTTCTAATTATAAAACTATGCTAAATTATATAACAACAAACCTAAAGGAATTTCAACTCACACGTAAACCATGATATAATTGATGTAATCAAATCTAGATACACAAACAATTCGACATAAACATCCAAGCTGTAATGTCTAAATCACGGTATTGGTTAAAAGAAACAGGAATAGTGATGCTTATTCTCTAAATCACGGCATTGGTAATACTTGAAAATCAGTTACGCGTATGTAGAAAACCAAGAGCCAAATTTTTCTAAATACATGCTACAATCTATAACATCATACATCCATGATAATAAGTCAGACGCAAACAAATCCTTAATATATAAATCCATTTGTCTATTGCAATTCTGGAATGAATTCGACAGGAACAGTGATGCTTGTTCTCTAAATCACGGCATTGGTAATACTTAAAAATACATTACGGGTATGTAGAAAACCAAGAGACAAATTTTTCTAAATACATGCTACAATTTATAACAGCATACATACATGATAATAATACACACGCATTGGTAAACATCCAAGCAGTAATGTCTAAATCACGGTATTGGTTAAAAGAAACAGGAATAGTGATGCTTATTCTCTAAATCACGGCATTGGTAATACTTGAAAATCAGTTACGCATATGTAGAAAACCAAGAGCCAAATTTTTCTAAATACATGCTACAATCTATAACATCATACATCCATGATAATAAGTCAGACGCAAACAAATCCTTAATATATAAATCCATTTGTCTATTGCAATTCTGGAATGAATTCGACAGGAACAGTGATGCTTGTTCTCTAAATCACGGCATTGGTAATACTTAAAAATACATTACGCGTATGTAGAAAACCAAGAGACAAATTTTTCTAAATACATGCTACAATTTATAACAGCATACATACATGATAATAATACACACGCATTGGTAAACATCCAAGCAGTAATGTCTAAATCACGGTATTGGTTAAAAGAAACAGGAATAGTGATGCTTATTCTCTAAATCACGGCATTGGTAATACTTGAAAATCAGTTACGCATATGTAGAAAACCAAGAGCCAAATTTTTCTAAATACATGCTACAATCTATAACATCATACATCCATGATAATAAGTCAGACGCAAACAAATCCTTAATATATAAATCCAATTGTCTATTGCAATTCTGTAATGAATTCGACAGGAACAGTGATGCTTGTTCTCTAAATCACGGCATTGGTAATACTTAAAAATACATTACGCGTATGTAGAAAACCAAGAGACAAATTTTTCTAAATACATGCTACAATTTATAACAGCATACATACATGATAATAATACACACGCAAACAAATCCTTAAAATCTAAATTCATTTGTCTATTGCAATTCTGGAATGAATTCGACACAAACAGTGATGCTTATTCTCTAAATCACGACATTGGTAATACTTGAAAATCAGTCACGTGTACGTAGAAAACCAAGAGACAAATTTTTCTAAATACATGCTACAATATATAAAAGCATACGTACATGATAATAATACACAAGAAGATCTAAATCCTTAATATCTAAATCAGTGATGCAATTCTGGAATGAATTCGACAGAAACAGTGATGCTTATTCTCTAAATCACGACATTGGTTGTTTATTATTATCAGTCACGCATATGTAGAAAACCAAGAGCCAATATTTTCTAAATACATGCTACAATCTATAAAAGCATACGTACATGATAATAATAAACACGCAAACCAATCCTTAAAATCTAAATTCATTTGACTATTGCAATTCTGAAAAGAATTCGATAGGAACAGTGATGTTTATTCTCTAAATCACGACATTAGTTCCAAAAAAAACAGTTAGGCGTATGTTTAAAACAAAGGGTCAAAATATGCACATGATGTACCAGTTATGCTATGCAGTGCGATGGTCGTCTTCTCTTTGATGTCATACTCCTTTGGTGTCTCTTCCATGGTTGGTCGAACAACAGGATCAATGTATGAAAGAAAAGGACTTCTGCAAAAACAGAGCAACAACTGCTGTTCGGTAATAAATATGTCAGATGTTCATGGGTGTGTACCTAGGGAACATGTAAAGTCATGGCATGCTATATCAGTAGGCGTGTGACTCTATGGTGGGGAAATACACACTCTTGTCATTAATTCCCACTAATGTATTGGGAAACAAATATAATCAATGTTGTAATGAACTTCCCAGGCGTGTGACTCTGTGGTGGGGGCTGCGCTCACATTAAATGTATGACTTGGAAAACGAAAACTGAATTGCAAGAGGCACATTTAGTTAATGAGGTAATAATCTGCATGGGAAATAGAAGAGAAACTGAAGAGATGGGCGTGTGACTCCATGAGTAAAGGATAGTGCAACATTAAATGTCTGGCTTGGAAAAGGAAACCTGAATTGCAAGAGGCACATTCAGTTAATGAGGTAATAATCTGCATGGGAAATAGAAGAGAAACTGAAGAAATGGGCGTATGAATCCATGAGTAAAGACAGTGCAACATTAAATGTCTGGCTTGGAAAACAAAAACTGAAACGCAAGAGGCACATTCAATTAATGAGGTAATAATCTGCATGGGAAATAGAAGAGAAACCGAAGAGATAGGCATGTGAATCTATGGTGGAATTCGAACTCACGTTAAATGTTTGGCTTGGAAAACGGAAAATGAATTGCAAGAGGCACATTCAGTTAACGAGTTAATAATCTAGATGGGGAATAAAGAGAAACCGAAGAGATATCCATAGTCACAATCAAGGCACATGAAGACATATCAACAGAATAGCATTAGACACATTCATTTTTAATAGGCGCAACAAAGTGGGAATGCCCTGGTAGTAACATGTAGATACACATACAGTCCTTTTGCTGATTATTTACGCCTAAAACAATATCCTTTCTATTTACATACTGGTAAAACAGATATTTAAAACGATAAAGGCCGACGAAAACAAACATCAACAAGTGCTTACTAACATGATGTGATTCACAGTTATTTTGATATAAAGAAATACAGGGAACGATCATTATTAATTCAAAATATACATATTCAAAAACATTTATCTAAAGTTTGATGTTGCACTATCCTACATTGCAATTAAGATAATCAATACTTAGAGACGACCTTACTCATGGACAACCTTTTGCTCATGTATAACAACTACTATGAGTAAAAATTTACTCATGGACGACCTTTACTCAATGTTGAACTATCCTTTACTCATGGACGGCCTTTAAATTAACATACGATTGATCTACATACACTAAATTTCTGGTTTAGATAACCAAGACATTGCAATGTTGTTGATACAACTTAAAATGCATATCTAATATGTACTTAAGCATTAATTGGAAAGCATGCCACAAGGATAAAGATTAATTTCATTTGATAATTTTCCCAATTTAGATCATAGGGGATACAACATTCAGCTTTATATGATAGCCCAAGTTCGACAACTTCCAAAACTTAAATTCTTAAACAAAAAAACTGAATGGACAGGTGTCGACCTTACATCAAAACAAAAACATCAATAACGATACAATTCATAACCAAAAGCAACTTAATACTAAACAAAGTCTTCCACAATGAATTCCAAAATAATTTAATGGCTTAATTGAACCTTTGGTCCCCTGATTTATTTGTTGTTTTCAATTTGGTCCCATAACTCTAAGTTTTTCCCGTTTGGTCCCATAACTATATATCTGTTAGTCAAATTGGTCCTTTCTGTCAATTTTTTGTTTCTACCGTTAGTGAGTGCACACGTGGCCAATCCCATGTGGCACATATAAAAGGGACATTTTTTTTTCATCCCCAGAATTAGGGTTCTTCTCCTCTCCTCTTCTCCTCTTTCTCTCCTTCCTTCATCCTCCTCCTTCAAAATCAAATTCGAATTCCTTTCCCTCCTTCAATTCGAACTTGATTTTGAATCTACTTCTCTTATCTACTTCATTTGATTTCAAATCGAATTCTAATTCTTTTCCATCCTTCAATTCGAATTCGAACTTGATTCTGAATCTAAGGGATGTCAAAAGCATTCACAAATTCGTGGCAAATGGGTCAATCTGCTGGGTCAGTTGGTTCGAATCCTAGAAGAAGAACAACAACAGAATGCAGGTGTGGGGAGGAAAGTGTGATTCGCACTGTACTTGATAGTACAAATCCAAATTGTGGAAAAAGATTCTGGGGGTGCAGAAACTACAAGAATCAATTTGATAAAGGTTGTAGTTTTTTTAAGTTACTTGATGAAGATGTAAAAGATGACAGTGAAATGAAGATTGCAAAGCTTCAGAAAAAAAATTTGAAGTTGAAGAATGAATTGGAGAAGACAAGATCATGGTTGAAGCTTTCTTTGATTTTTGGATTAACATGTTTTGGGGTTTGCCTGGTGTTAGGGACAACAACAATCTGCAGAATAAGTGGCACATGGAGTCATATTTATTTGAAATAGATGAACGTGTAATCTGATGAATGTGTAATCTGTTGTTTGTGTAATGTGTTGAATGTGCAATCTGAGTTGAATGATATGATGTAACTTGATTAGGGAATGCATTATGATTATTATATCAATGAAAAGAAGTTGTTATTGCCTATTTAGAATTGATGAATGTGACTGAGTTTGTTTGCATAATTTTAAGCAATGTTGTTTGAAAGGTATATAATCAAAGATAAATCTGAAATGCAAATTCAGTACTTAATGCAAGTGCATAAAAGGTATATAATTGGAGGTAATCAAAATAAGATTCTAACTTGACATTATGCACTTAGGCATTACATTACAGCAAAATAAGATTCTAAAGGAACATATGCACTTAGGCATTACATGATAGCAATTACATTCAAAATGTTATATGCACTTAGGTATTACAGTACATCAATTACTTCAAAATAAGATCTTATACGACTTTTTCTATTGCTGGGTTGAAGCTGCACCATCACTTCTTGCAGAAACTTTCTTTTTCTTACCCTTAGTTGCTTGTGGTTGTGTTGAAGACACATTATCTTTGAGCCTCCTCTTCTTGGTATTTGGACCTGTTGCAGTTGGCTGAGCAGGTGTTGATGATGTAGTTGGCTGAGCAGCTGTTGTAGAAGTGCCTTGAACTGGGTTTGGTTGGGTGACTAGAGCAGGGTTCTGTTGGGTGCCTTGAGTGCCTTGAGCTGTGTTTGGTTGGGTGCTTTGAGTGCCTTCAGCAGGGTTCTGTTGGGTGCCTTGAGTGCCTTGAGCTGTGTTTGATTAGGTGCCTTGAGCAGCCTGACTTGATTCACCTTCAACTGGGGGTGGTGGTGGAAGCTTACAAGTGGACTTATTATATCCACTTTGCTTGCATCTGCTACACTTAATTCCCCACCTGGCCCTCCTCATTCCATACTCATCTTTCATTAATTCCCTTGCCTCTTTGTTTCTTTTCTTTTTTGGCCTACCTGGTTGCCTCCTTATTGGTGGTGCCTGAAGATCATCATACTCAGTTCTCTCCCACAAACACTGCCCATTTGCTTGATAAATTACAGAGCTATAGCATGCTGTATATTGTTCCCTCTTGTAAATGTCTGGGACATAATCATTGATGTCCATATCTTGGTTCTTAATGCAGGAAATGGCATGAACACAGGGCAAACCTATCAACATTCATTTCCTACAATCACATTCCCTTCTAAGCAGATTGACATAGAACTTTTCATTTGTTGAAGATATGTTTCTTACTTCATAATCATGTTCAGTTGAACGCCTAAATAAATCAACAAATTAACTTCAATTCAAAATCACAAAAACTTCACATTAATAACTTTAATAACAAAAATTCAGAATCATATAGAAACTAGTTGATATCAATAACAGAAATTCATAATCATTCAGAATCATCTTTCAGAATCATCTTTCAGAATCATATAAAAATTCAGAATCACATTAATAACTTCAATAAACTCAGAATCAACAAATTAACTTCAAACAGAAAGTAGTTGATATCAATAACAAAAACTTCAAACAAATGTTCACATTAATAACCGTTATTGGTGTAAGAAGATTACCTAACCAACCAGTTATTGGTGTAAGAAGATTCTCTTGCAAGTCTTTTCTTGATTTTGGAAAGCACTACATCCTCATATCTAGCAATTTTCTTCCTATCTTGCAAGTCTTTTCTTGATGTTGTGAATGCTTTCGACATCCCTCAGATTCAGAATCAAGTTCGAATTTGAATTGAAGGATGGAAAAGAATTAGAATTCGATTTGAAATCAAATGAAGTAGATAAGAGAAGTAGATTCAGAATCAAGTTCGAATTGAAGGAGGGAAAGGAATTCGAATTCGATTTTGAAGGAGGATGATGAAGGAATGAGAGAAAGAGGAGAAGAGGAGAGGAGAAGAGGAGAAGAAGAGAGGAGAAGAACCCTAATTCTGGGGATGAAAAAAAAAACGTTCCTTTTATATGTGTCACGTGGGATTGGCCACGTGTGCACTCACTAACGGTAGAAACAAAAAATTGACAGAAAGGACCAATTTGACTAACGGACATATAGTTATGGGACGAAACGGGAAAAATTTAGAGTTATGGGACCAAATTGAAAACAACAAATATATTAGGGGACCAAAAGTTCAATTAAGCCTAATTTAATGCTCATCTATGCGCGAATGACCCTAAGATAGAAAGTCTCGTTGCGTCCAGCAAAAGGTGTGCCAACCATAAGGCGTGATCTGAGACGAATTCTTCGTGCAAGCACCATCCTTTTCCACCCACCTCCAATTTTAAAATGAGCACCTCCTTGTGTTCCATACACCAATGTGCAAAACCAAATATTGCCACAGTCGTCCACCATTTTGATGTAAGTAGTTTTTCTATGCATAGTTATTTGACAAAATCCTTGATAAGCAAGCATCTGCAACAAAGTTAATGATTAAATCCATTGTTTGTTGTATGGATAAAATACGAAAAAAAAACACAAAATATACCTACCAACCATCCATCTTCATACTCATCGTATGTCAGATTCTTTTCATATGAAAAAGTGAAATTCATCTCATCATGAATGAGTGAGGTTGGGATAACATCAATAAACTAGATTGGTAGAACTTGTTTTTCAACTTGAAACTTCATAGGAGGGGTAAACCTTGGATAAGGTATCTTCCTGCCAAACCTATCCTTGAGGTAGATAACAAACTTACCTAGACCCACAAATACTATTGTCACCCAACAACCAAGAGAAATGTTATATAAATACTAAAGGGCATACCATCCTTTTCGTCAAGTAAATGCCACCATTGCACCTTTCAACTAACACTTCGAACTCATTATGGTTAGGATAAACCAGCGTTGCATACCTATCAATTTAATCTCCAAAATCGTGACCAAACATGCTAGGAAGCATAACGGCACCCTAAATGAAAAAACAAAAACAGCTAGGTTATAAATATGTTATGCACAATATAACAAAAATGATACATAACTGTGAAACAACAATATCATACACACGTATTCAACATCGAATTCCACCACGTATGACCAGTATTTAACACGAAGCTCATTGATGATTTTGTGTAGTTCAGAGATGGGGTTCGAATCCAATGGAGCTAAAACATAACGAATGTAAACCATTAGCATCAGTAATCATGTACACGTGAATAATGGAGGAACATATAGCAAGGTTTGTGTTCATAATACCTGTCAAGCAAGCGTATGAAAGGAGTGCTTGAACATCCAAGTAAGCCATCACTACGCCAAGCTTGGCACGGCTATGTCCTTGGATAGCTGCAGATTGGTGTTGTGTTGCTTTATATAGGAAACCTCCATGTGAGAAGGGACCTTGCATGAGATGCATGGGAAACATAAGTTCATTTAATGCATGCCTATAAAGTGTAAAGACCTAGCCCTAGACCATGCTTGGAGGGAATTTTGAATTTCAAATTGGTGTTGTGATATGTGCTAGTTAGGTGAGCATTTATTAACAACTATTAGATAATAAGGATGTTTAAACATGGCCACTAATCAAACCATGACCGTCTGATCATGATCACACAATGGTATGGTTGCAGCTGTCCTCTAAGACAACTGTCCAATTAGGGTATTGGGTCTTAAAACTCTAATCCTCCCATTATAAAACATAACTCATGGTCTAGGTTTAGTTACACTATTTTTTCACCCTAAAACCTCACACCCACGATGCTTATTACTTGATCATTAGGATGTTTGCAAGTACACCACCCTCTCTATAGAGCTAGAGATCAACATCCACAGTCTTCAATCCTTCAGCACTTTCTCAAGACAAAGATCTTGGGCTCGAAAGGATCAGTGGAGCCATATGTGGGAATTAGACCTACGAACTCTCCCTTAGCTTTGATTTGGGGACAACTGATCCAGTACACCTAAGAGTCTCACATTGCGTGGAAGTTGAGATCAATGGTAGTTTATAAACAACATCTATGCTCCTCAATCCAACAAGGTGGTATGACGTACTTGAGGGTGGAACAAAACAATAACTACGTCACACATTTTCTATTGAGAATTTGATTCCGTGCAACTTGGGTTTTAAAGGTGTAATTTTTAAGATAAGTTTTCAATGGATAATAAGAGCAATTTCTAATATGGAGTTCTCCAAATTTGGCTCGATCATCAATAAATACAATATTCTCCTTTATTTCAACCCAAACTTTCTCACTTAAATATTTACAGTCAAACAAATGATACTAAAGAAATCTTACAAGTGCATCTCCTTCTTGAACTAGTCACCAAATTATTGATTACTTACAACCATGTATTGCACTTGAATTTTTAATGTATTGGTGAATTGATTCAGTTTTATTTCTTTAATATAAAAATAAAAAGCATTAAGATAGAGAAAAGTTTGGTAAGCAATAAAATATACTCAAATCCCGCTAAAAGAGATATATAAACAACAATGTCGCTTTGGCCGAGTGGTTAAGGCGTGTGCCTGCTAAGTACATGGGGTTTCCCCGCGAGAGTTCGAATCTCTCAGGCGACGATTTAGTATTTTTTTTTCCTTAAAACATTTTGGAACCTAGTTGTCGTTTCCTATGTTAGTGTCGTTCAAAAACAAACCACTTCATTTTCACATTTTGTTTTGTTCTTCTTCTGTTTCATTCTCACTGAAACAATCAAACACTGTTGTTACCTCTGACGGCACAAAAAAAAATGACACTTTCTTCTCCTTCTTCACTCAGTTTCACCATTTCCAACACAATCCAAAAAACACCACAATCCAACATCAACAACACTGTTCCTTCTCTTAACACATTCTGTTCCATCACCCTCAACAACAATTCCTTCAACAAAACCCATCATTTCAGAATCCACTGTATCAATCAAGACCCTCTTTCCCCTTTAGAACTCTCCAAATCCGATCATCCCCAAATTGGTGGCAACGGCGGAGATGATGGCGGAGACAATTTCAACGGCGGAGAAAACGGAGATGGTGGTGGGGAAGGAGAAGAAGAAGGTGATGAAGAGTTTGGACCATTGTTGAATTTTGAAGCTGTGATGAAAGAAGTTGAAGCTCGTGGTGTTAAGTTACCTTCTGATATGGAAGAAGCTGCTATAGTCACTGGCATTCGTGAAATGTTTCTTCTTCGTTACTTGGAATTACAAGTGGGTTTTTCCAAAAGTTTTCATTTTTAGTTTTCAAGTTCAAGATTTTTTATTTTTTTATTGGATTTTGGTTTTTTGTAGGGTTCTGCTTGGCCATTGTCTTTTCTGATGAAGAATTGTTCTATGTTGAGAAATCGAATGTTGGCGGATCCTTCCTTTCTCTTTAAAGTTGGAACTGAGGTTTGTTGGGTGATTGGTTTCATTCTGTCTAAATTGTCTGTTGCATTGATGTCACAATAGGGTTATGGTTATGAATCTATGATCGTGAGCTTTTTAGCTTTTTTGCTGAATGAGAATAAGAAGCATTTTGATAAACAACTTAATTAAGCACTGCTAATAGCGCTTATCATATAAGTGCTTATGTATAAGTTATTTCTATGACAAAGATAAAATAAAGTCAAATTGTTTTCATATTTTTAAGCTATGTGTTGTTTTCATTAGCTTTCCCAAATAGTTCCACAACTGCTTATGCCGGTAGATAAGCTCAAATAAGCCAATCTAAAAGGACAAATGTAAATCTTGTGCACACAAGGAGGTTAATGGGAGTAGTTATATTAATCTGGTATAGTATGTGGACGACATGTTGATCGTCAAAACAATTCGTCTACACATGTGAGATATGGTTAGGTAATTGTTTCTTAACGAAAGACTTAGGCGAGATATCCTAAAGAGTTAGGAATCAAGATCTATAGATATAAATTGTTGATACACTTCGACCTTAGCCTTGGTACATATTTTGGCTAAGTTTTTGGAAAACTAACATCCATAAGTTCATATTGAAATTATTGCATATATCACACGTGTTTGTTCGAAGGACAATGTGCTATCTCATTGGATGGGAAATGAATACATGAAAAGAATCCACATGCTTTGGCAATTGGATCAATAATGTACCCCATGATATGTATTTGACCAGATGCACCAATAGTGAATTTGCTTGAACATTTGTCACCTGTGATTTCATTTTGTAAATTTTATTTGGTTAAAATTGAGTTTGGAGACAGTTGATTTATGTTTAGATGTTTTTACTCTTGAAAGCTTTGATGTAAAATTTACTTTAAATTTTTTTAACTCAATGCAAAAGTTGCTTTTTATCACATATTGTTAAACGGAGATTCTGAGGCAAAATCAATTTTAACCGACACCAGCCAAACATATATGTATCTTATGTTAAAATCAAGTTTGGCAGAGAAGAACAGTTCTGATCATATTCATTGTAAGATCAAATACAAACTTAGGGTCTATTTTGATCAGCTTATTTCAACTTATCTACCAGCATAAGCACTTGTGAGATCTTATAGAAACAACTTATTGCATAGCCATAAGTTATTTTTAACTTACTTTCATAAGTTCTCTAGGATAGCTTATGAAAACAATATATAGCATATATGAAAAAAAATTGACTTTATTTTATCGTTTGTTATAAAAATAGCTTATACATAATCACTTATGTGATAAACACTTATAGCATAAGCGCTTAATCTAGTTGTTTGTCCAAACATGACCTAGACATGGTGACCAAATTGATTTTCCTTGATTTGGCATGTGCAGATTGTTATAGACTCTTGTTGTGCAACTTTTGCGGAGGTTCAGAAAAGAGGCAAGGATTTTTGGGCTGAATTTGAGTTGTATGCTGCTGATCTTCTTGTTGGTGTGGTTGTTGACATTGCTTTGGTGGGTCTGTTGGCACCTTATGCACGAATCGGCAAGCCTTCTTTGTCAAAAGGTTTACTTGGACGCATTCAACACGCTTGTGCTGCTCTTCCTAGCAGGTTAGTGTCTGCATTTATGTGTGTCTAGTAAGTATAATGACGTTGTTCCTTTTTAATTTTTATTGCAATGTTTCTACAATTCCCCCTTCCTTTTTGATAATAAAGCTAAGGAGACTCATGAAAGGTTGAGGGGGTCATGGATTCGCCGGTTCTGGTCATCTTCACTGCAATGGTGGTGCCGATTGGAGGGGGAGGTACATGCAAAAGACTTTGATGCCAAAGTCAGTCTTAGCAGTGTACTAAAGTAGTCAAGTTTAAAGGATTATAGATACCTCAAATAGGGTCAAAGATATGCATTATATAGGAGGCTAATGAGCTTCCAAATGGGCCTTGTATCTAAGGCTATGTTGATAAAGAGGCCACATATTCAGATATTATCTTATCATTTTGTTGGTCTTCCAAATGGTCTTGATACCCTGTTCTGGACTTGGTCGGTTATTCTAATCCAGTCCACATGCCTTATCTATATCTTCTTTCTTTTTCCCTAAACTTAAAAGGTGTGATTGTGAAGTTGGTGCAATATCTTAAGTCTCAACCACCTGGATCCATTAGAGCTCGTTTCAATTGATACTCGTGGTTTGTTGATTGTGTGGTTTAGAGTGAACAATGTCATGTTTTTGTGAGTGCTAGCTGGTTAGTCGATTGACATACAGTATTTCAAATGCATGTTTTGCTTCTGCAACCAGATGGTCAATTTCTAGAAAGGGAGAAAATATGGTGAATTCAATTCAGAGTGGATTGTTTAGCAGTGTCAACAATATTTAGCGTTCAAGATTTGTAAATTTGCTGCATCTAGGCTGAATTATTTTTCTGGTCAACGTCACCAATATTTTTTTATTTGGTGCAGTGAATCTATTGAACTGTGAAATTTACATGCATATGTTACTTAGCAATTAGGGTTTATTGTTTAGAGTTAAGGATATTTCTTGAATTGAAGTTCTGTATGTCAAAGATTGATCAATAAAAGAATGATTCAAATTGGGGGGGGGTTGGAAAAAAGGAAGAAGTAAGTGGAATGAATTGAGGGCTTTGGGTGGGAAGGGGGAGGGCTTTGGGGAGTTTATTATTCTTTATGATACAAAATCCCTCTTATTTGGGGGAACTCAAAAAATTGTATTGGAGGTCAATTCTAAACTATGTTGTTGTAATATCCTCAAAATAAAAAATTTATTAATCATAAGCATTCATTTATGATTCTCTACAAAAGCACACTAAAAAAATGTGGAAGATTTTTCTCTGTACTCCCTTCCCTACAAAGTCTTCCACTCCCCTCCAAACAGACCCTTAGGAACCTTTCTTTTTGCAAGAAAGAATTCCCAAAAACCGGACAGAATTGAGTAACAAAATAATGATTATAATTAGAATAAAGTTTGATCAACAAATGAAGGATTTCTTGTTGGTGTAGAAAGATTGAAAAAGAAGATATAAAAGGCATATACAATGAAGATGATAACCATGCATACAAAACTACTCCAAAGGAGCACTCTCCTTTCACTCTAGTTAATTCTCTAGTCACAATATTTTATTATTCAAAGCTAACCCTCTCCTCTACCTATTGAGGGCTGTTTAAAGACTTTCCAAGAATAATCAAAATAACAACTCTTAACAATTACCTAACAAACTTATCAACTTACTAACTAACTCTTAACTACTCTAATTCTCCAATGTTCTATATCCTAACAAATTTCTTGTATTCTTATAATTGTTAGGGAATTCCTAAGAATAGTTTCTCTTTCCCTTCATTTTTGTCTAGCAAAATTTTTAGTTGACCCAATATTATCGATGTGATACTATATTTTAACTTGAATGCAGTGTTTTCGAAGCTGAAAGACCAGGATGCAAATTCTCTGCGATGCAGCGCGTTGCCACATACTTCTACAAGGTGCCTTATTTTATAAATCTTAAAATTGATAAATAAGTATTTAATTGTGTGATGAAATATTGGTCATGTGAAAAATCTAACAATAATAGAATCAAACTTGGATCACTGGCGGAGCCAGGGGGGTGCAGGGGGTTGCCATGGCACCCCCAAAGTTTAAAAAAAAATACATTTTTAATAAGTATATATACACATTTTTAATTAAATTATGTTATATATATTAATGTTTGCATTACAAATCATGTCTTTACACTCTAGCAAAGCGGTTAAGTGTCTCACCTTCCAATGATTGGTCTTGTGTTCGATTTTTTTTTTTTTCATTTTTAGCTTTGGCTCGTATTTTTTGTATTTTTTAAACGAAAAATGCAATAAAAACATTGTAAAATGCAAATTTCGAACCATAGTTAGGGGAGCAACATAAAAACAAACGAATCACTTGATTACAACATTAAATGTAATTATTTTTGCCACAATATATATTTATATCTTGAAAATATGGCACCTCCATAATTTTTTTTTTGGCTCCGCCGCTGACTTGGATTGCATCTGATAGAATGCTTTCATTTGCTTTGATATTGGTTATGGTGCCATCTTTGGTTTAATTGACATTCATGTGTTCAGGGTGCATTGTATGGATCAGTTGGCTTTGGATGTGGTATTATTGGTCAAGGAATTGCAAATATGATCATGAACGCCAAAAGGTATGATTTTATTACAAATATGTCTTATTGACTGTTTCTTTGGTTGGCTGCATTATTTTCTCATCAATTCTTGAATTTTCTTTTTGTTATATAAAATTGTAGAATGAAATATAAATATGCTTTTATTACTATTATGGTGGATAATTTTTCCTTTTGTAAAATATTAATGTAAATCTTCATATAAAAAATACAGGAGCATTAGTAAATCAGAAGATGACATACCTATTCCTCCTCTTCTGCAAAGTGCTGCTCTTTGGGGTATGTCTTTCACTGTCATACAAAATTTCTATCTACAGTCTTTTATGCTTTGTTTTTAGTATTTACCGATCCAATGGTGGATTAGGAAACAATGTTATAGAGTATAAACTTATTGTGATGTATGCTTAATTTGCCTAATTGATTTTCCTTCTCTTTATCAGGTTTCTTCCTCGCTGTGTCATCCAACACTCGTTATCAAATTATCAATGGACTTGAAAGCCTCGTTGAAGCTTCTCCAGTGGCAAAGAAGGTCCCACTTGTTGCAATGGCCTTCACTGTCGGTGTGCGATTCGGTAACAACATCTACGGTGGTATGCAGTTCGTAGATTGGGCTAAGTTGAGCGGCGTACAATAAGCGCCTTTCTCTGCAGTTCCGATTTGGGCCTTTTTGAAAGTTATATCCAAAGTTGGTTTTGCTCATTCTTGTCCAAAATGGAAGATTCTTACCCAAGAAGTGAAGCTCCCATCATTTTTTCATCTGTTGGGCAGCCTTTATTGGGATTAGAATAGGACCATAGCCCTTCACTCATGTGGCTTTTTGTTCAGTATCATTCGTTGTTATGTATAATTCTATTGGCGAGGAAAGTGGTATGATCAACTAAATTTTGTTACAGTGCTCAAATATTAATTAATTAGCAATTACTCTCATAAACTGACATAAATTATCAAGAGTGGTGCTATTTTAAAATTTTGTCTGATATTGTTGAGAATTCATTTATCTATCTTTTTTTGAAGAAGCATTTGTGCATACTAGGAGAATTCATTTTGTCTAATACTATGGTAGTGTGACTGCGTCCATGATTTCTTACCGCAAAGGAACTCGGGACTGTTGCATTATATGTATATGGAGCTACTTTTATCCTCTATAAAATTGTTATACAAATATCATTACTCTTTCTTGAAAACCACATATTTGCAAGAACATTGTCAGACAGATGAATCAGAGTTTTCTGGAATACAGTTGGGGGTGGGAAAAGAAGTACTAGTAGATATAACATTAGAAATTGACTTTTGAGTTTTGAAAGCTTCATCAGCTCTTCTTGGTGCTAATGCCCATATATTTTAGGGCACTGCTTAACTTGAGTGTATATATTGTAGAAAAATAACTAGTTTTATACTGTTTGAAAATACATTTTCGAATAATTTCCCCTAAAAAAAAAGTGGATCTTATAATCACAGCATTTTTAATGGAAATAATGTAAGTAACTCATTTTAGGTAGTTTATCTTTCATTTAGTGGTATTAGTGGCATTTTAGGAAGTTTCCACTTTAATAATCCTACATGCTGGTGTTAAGTATCAATTAGTCGTTTTTAATGCTTCTACTATTCAGAAGCACAACACATTAAGGAGTATGCAAGTAGTACTGACTAGAGGGGAAGTGTTTAAATGTAAGCAGGAGAAAAATTGATTATTAAGGAATAAAGGCAAGCAGAGGGGGCCAGTCTAGTCTAGTCTAGTCTAGTCTAGCTGTGAACACGTTGCTTCTATGATTATTATGATCCCACACAGCTGTCTGTCAACTTATTAAGACTAAATAAATACTCATATAGCTACAAAAAGGCTAATTATGTGGTGTAATTATTTTAGCATCAATTTATTTATTTATTTTCTAGTTGCTTGCACTGGTGGGATAAAATTACAGGGGCGTTGTTCCACTTCAGAATTTGCTACTTGGAATAAGCCTCACTGCACTTGGATACATCAGCATATAGATAATACATGTACAATAATTAACTAAAAATAGTTTTGTTCAAAAATAACTAAATAAAAATAGTTTATCTCTCTTATGTCATCTTCAAGAAGTGAATACGTTTGTTCGTCGTGGAATTTTGACCAATCAATCATTTTTCTCTTGAAACTAATCGAAATAGGTCAACGTTCTTCAATGTTGTAATGTTTTTAAAGTCACACGTCAACACGATTAACTGTCAACTTGATTGAGGACTAAATTGTTTGAACATTATAACATTGAGGAACATTCTAGTTATTTTGATTAATTCAGGAAGGAAATTGATCGATTGATCAAAAATTGAGGATAGACAAATATATTACCCAATAACACTTAGATGATATAGTAATGGATCTTTTTCAATTTAACTAGACGTTTTGAGTTTAAATTTAACTTTGAAAATGCAAAGGTGTTAAGATCTCTAAAAGGAGAGCTTTGTTAGTTCACAACAAAAAAATTAATATGACAAAATCCCCTCAATGCTATGACACTATGGTGCGTGAAGTAAAAAATAAAGTACTTCTTAGACACCCTAAAATGTGTATACATCTTAAAAAAGATAGAGATAATAGAAGGTGATGTGACAAGCACTACTTAATAAAAATACATAACATTAAGGATCACAACAATACAAAAGGAAAACACATATTTCACATTATAATAATGAATTGGACTTGGATCCCCTACCAACGATTTTACTGTGTAACTGGTTGATTTCACTAGACTAAACGAATGTTTAGATACACAGCGAATTTGACGAAATTATGATTGCACCATGGTTGTTGAAATTTTAAATATATTAATTATAAAAATTACATTGGTATCGTAATTTAATTGAAAATACAAAGCGTATAATTGACCATATGTATGTTCACGGCCACAACACAATTTCATGGTATTTCAAGGTGGAAAGAAAAAAGCTACAAATTATAGTTTCAAAATAACGCGCATTAATGGTCTTCCGGTCACAAAAACAATCACACTAAAGGTATAGTTTTTGATAAGCATGTGATGGCTTAACATGATTATGATAACAAGTTTTTGAAAAGCAATTTTATGGGTTGTGGCGCCTTTACTCTTTTATTTTGTATCAATTATCTTGTTATGCAGACATATCTTGTGCTTGAATAGTTTACTTATATATGTGTTTGGCTTTTTTTTTTGAAGCAAAAAAAATGCGTTTGGCTTTTTGTGAAGGAAAATATGATTATGATAATCTCATTGTTAACCTAACTTTCAAAATACTAGCAAAGAATATATTGGTTTAAAGGCTAATGGTTTGTTTGACGAGTCATGTGTTTGTTCAACCTACTAGCTTGTTCAATATTTTATCAAACGAGGCTTATTATATTAGAAGAAAAGGAGATGAAACAAAGTTGAAGTAAATTAGTAAAAGACACCTAATGGAATGCACGTGATTGATTGAAAGTAAAGGCAGGAGCACGCAATGGATGGAAAATATGTATCAGTGTGTGACCACAACATAGCCATTGACTTGTACACCAAACCTGAAAAATAAAAAATAAAAATGTTAGTCCGGTCAATTTAACTCAGTTGGTAGGGGTCGAAGTTTGAACCTCCTGACATCCAACTTTTATACATTTAAAATACATTAACATTAAAATCTTTATTACTTTACTGAAAGAAAAGAAAAGTATTAGAAAGAAAGAAAGAAAATCCCAGCTGCGAGCGAGGGCTTTTTTGTTTCAATTTTCGTCACTCTCTCTCTAGAGAGATCAACGACCACAATTCAATTCAACGTTTTCTCTTTGATTTCAAGAGTAGTAAAAGATCCATAACCATTCATTTCTGTGGTGTTGGATCTGTAATAATAATAATATTCCAATCGAGTTTGGGATCTAGAAGAAGAAGAAGGATTCAGCATCAGCGATGGCGATGTCGGGGATGAGAGGACTCTCCGTGTTTATAAGCGACATCCGCAATTGCCAGAACAAAGAACAAGAGCGTCTTCGTGTTGACAAGGAACTCGGCAATATTCGTACTCGCTTCAAAAACGAAAAGGTTCGTTACTTTCTTCACCTTCAGTTATCATTTTTTCTGTTCGAACCCAAAATTATCATATTGTTCAGCTTCATTGATTTGTCAAATTTGATGGAACTAGCTTTGATTTTCACCTTGTTTTCGATTAGATGTTCAAATTATGCAACCTACTTGAACAATTGGTATACGATGATGAGTTACCTTAGCGCATTAACATTGAATTTTTGCTACTATACTGCTATGACGAGTAATTTCCGAGGAGTTTAGAGGAATTATAGTTTAAGTAGCACGGTTTCACTCTACTGGTGGTAGGTTTATTATTCTTCTTAGTTTCAACAGATTCTGTAGATTAAATTAAATTCATTTTGCAACTAGCTATGTTGTCAAAAGCGGCCACTCCGGCCGCTATATGGACCAGAAAAATCTGAACCGAGATAGCACCACGCACCCGCGCCGCGTCAATTTTTGGATTGGCCGTGCCGCGCCGTATTTCAGCATTGACAACTAGGGCAACTAGTATGATTTTGTTCTTGGATGATAGATTCAAGGGGTCATACTTTTATTATGGCATATAACGCATTGGTAAGTGGTAACGATACCATGATAGGTAAAAAAACAATAGGTTCCGTCAACTGCATCAATTCTGTGTAGTTCCTAAAACCCAATAATTAATTTCTTAGCTTTTATTTTAGGTGCAGACATTATTTTACGCTCTCAGTAAGTTTCTCATGCTCACTAACTTCTATTAGAAACTTATTTATTATGGCATAACGTTGTTTAACTTACGCATAAATATTTCAATATCACTCTCTAGTTAAACTTATAAATGGTCTATTCCTAACAAAAAAATAAATAAAAAATTTAGGAACATTGATGAACCTTCGATTGAATACAAAGAAACTTAGACTAAGACCATGTATAGATTTACGTTCAAAGGGTTGAACGTCTGTTTCAAATGGAAATGGGGCTGACGATATGTTCAGTTGATTAGTAACTTCCATCCGTCAATGATTAATGATTACGTTATGACATAGTTTACTAACACTTAAATATTTCAATTTTGTATGATTTAATTTTATTATTTTAAAAAATTGACTTAATTCCAGTTTTGCCCCCTATCTTTTGCCAATTGTGCGATTTTGCACCCCATCCTTTTAATTGAGCGATTTTGCATCCTCTCTTTTACCCCCTTTCTGATTTCATAGCCCCTCATGTGTTCAGTGCTGATGTGGATAGTGATTAGCGACGTGGCACACGATGATTGAGATAAAACAAGTACACATCAGCAAATGAAACATGAATGGTCCATTTTACCCCTTTCACACATCACTCCTCCCTCCGATCTGCCACTGAACTCGTTCTTCTCTCACACAACACTCCTCCCTCCGATCTTGTCCCATCTCGGCTTCCACGAGCTAGCCACGGCGGCTCCTTCATTCTCTGACTCCGCGGCCACCCTCCTCATCCTCTCCACCCTCCTCATCTCAGATTCGACCTTTCTCACCACCACCACCAACCTTTCTCATATTTGACCTTTCTCACCACCACCACCAACCTTTCTCAGATTCGACCTTTCTCAACCTTCCTTGCTCTTTTACGAGTTCACTGCCTTAATCCCTTAGGCCTTGTCAGATTCGACCACCAACCTTTACGAGATTTATCAAACATCTGCAACCATAAAGCTTAACGGATTTATCAACTTCTCCATTGTGTAGCCTAACGGGTTCGTTTTTAGTTTTGTTTCGATCTGTTCCAGATCTGCATGGAGGAGGTGATGGTGGTATGAGGAGGTGATGGTGGTGATGTAAGCTGTGTTTTTGGAGAGGGAGGAAGAAGGAAGAAGGATTAGGTTGCGTTTTTCGTGATGTAGGCTGCGTTTTTGGAGAGGGAGGAAGAAGGAAGAAGGATTAGGTTGCGTTTTTGGTGATGTAGGTTGTGTTTTTGGTGATCTGTAGGGTGGATGCTGCTGTATGCTTCCTGTCCGATGTTGCACTGCAGAAGGAGGAAGAAGAAAGGGGTATCTTTGTCTTTTTACATGGATCTGAAGTCAGAACGGGGTAAAATGGACCATTCATGTTTCATTTGCTGATGTGTACTCGTTTTATCCCAATCATCGTGTGCCACGTCGCTAATCACTGTCCACATCAGCACTGAACACATGAGGGGCTATGAAATCAGAAAGGGGGTAAAAGAGAGGGTGCAAAATCGCTCAATTAAAAGGTTGGGGTGCAAAATCGCACAATTGGCAAAAGATAGGGGGCAAAACTGGAATTAAGCCTAAAAAATTCCTATTTTACTCTTTAAAACGTAAATTTATAAATTCCTAAAAATATTAAAAACATTTATGAACAATTCGATTTAATAGAGAGAAACTTAGATTAAATCAGTTGGGATCTATGAAGCACGGACACTCCTCGGATTACGCATGTCCCGATGTCGGATACTGACATAACACTGACACCGACACATATAATTACATTGAATTATGTGATTTTCTCAAATTATTATCGGTGTTTGTGTCCGTGCTTCATAGATAGGGATCTCTCCATGAATGTATATCATTGGATTGGATAAGACAGTGGACATGAATAAAAGGTCTTAATTTCTATTTCTTTCAGTTTTGTCAAATATCAGCCATGGCAGATTGCGGTGGCAGAATTTTTCGACAACTGCCATGGCAAATCTGCGAAGGATGGCGACACTATGGCGTTATATGGCAGCTTGAAATGGCTAAATTTTTTCCTTTCTGCCATGGTCTGCCATCCGCAATCGATAACACTTCTTTCTTTAAAATATCTCCAACATCCAAAATATTAAAGTACGTGAGTTTGGTAGCTAAATTGCGCATGCTACTGTTGGTTGTTCTTGTTCCAGAGTGTTAGTTGGTTATAACTGAACGCTCTAGAACAAGGAGAGCAAGAATAGCATGCACGTATCTGCTATCAAACGTATACTCTAATATAAAATATTATAGAATGTACCTAAAAAGGACAAGGTAAATTTATTCAAAATCTCAAAAGATCAAATGGGATAAAATAAAATGAATTAAAAGTTTTAGTAATTAAAACCCTAAAGGTATATGCAATTTCGCAGCATACCCTTTCTTATTATTAGTATAGCTATTGGCATATATAAGATATAAGATGTAACACATATGTAAGTTGTGACGCACATATCTGTGTTTTCAAAATTGGTGTGACTTGGAATACCATTTTATTATAGAAATTGATGATCCATGGATTGCCATGCTACTAGAATTTCTTTTTCTTTCTAGTAAACTTGATATTAATTATGAACGATACTCTAATGATCGAATCATGAATTTGCATTCTCCCATCACCTTCAATTGGTTGAACATAGTTTCTACATTCTAGAATGAGGAACTAACAATTCAGTGTGACGAGCACTTCTAGCCCTGGACCATGGTGTTGGATATTGAAGACTGTAATGTGCTCCTTGCCTTAACTGCACTACATTTGTTGGGATTTGCATCCATTCTTTGCTCGCACTTTCAACTCTATCGGTGTCTGAAGTTTTTACCATAAACAGTCAATTTTGGTTTCAACTGTATGCACACAAGAGGGTTATGAATCATCAACTGATAAATAAACGCAGCCCCCCATATATGGATAAAAAGAGTTTACCTTCTTTAAAATTGGATGGTCTTTTTTCCTTCTTTCTGTTACAATTGTAACACTTGGTAACCAAGTTGGTCTATTTGAGTTTTCTTCTATATATTTTATTTTTTATTAATGTTATTGGCTTTTTTATGGGGGGAGATTTGGAAGCTCTTTGGGGAAATTAATTAGCTTTAGCTGAAGAGTTTTTTTTTTTTTACAGTTGCTGGTAATGTGATTTTTTTTTTGTCATGAACCAACTATCTCAAAAGCTTAAGTTGTAAGTGAAGACACATGAGTGGTTTTTATACAATATTTATAAAATGGCACCTCATGCGGGAATCTTTTGAATGTGAAGCGAGTAGATAATACACACCCTTAGTGCTAAAACTTAGATTTTATTAGAATAGATCAATAGAGGCAACAAGAATTGAACCCTGGACTACTTGGTCATAGAGGCTTTGATATCATGTCATGAACAAACTATCCAAAAGCTGGAGTTTCTAGTTGAAAACTCGTTTAAGGTTTTAATATTTTATATTTACATCTCTAACAAATATCTTTGTTAGTGGCAAATAAAAAATATATGCTCATTTTTGTATCCGTTTCAATGGTTGCTTGCCGTTAAAGAAACTTAAGTGTTTAAAGTATTGCCTCTTAAGTTATTTGTTTTAATTTTCTATTATATCTTCAGGCTTTGACTCCGTATGAGAAAAAGAAATATGTTTGGAAAATGCTTTACATATACATGCTTGGCTATGATGTGGATTTTGGTCACATGGAAGCTGTTTCTCTTATATCTGCTCCAAAGTATCCAGAAAAACAGGTTAATTATTTTCTGTTGATGTACCTTTTTATAATGATTTCTTACTGTGATGTGTGTGTGATTCTTGTGAATTGTCATTTCGGTTCATTTACATGTTCACCTAGTGGAGAAAATATATGGATTGAATCAAAGGAATTCTCTAATACTGTCATAAATGTCTGCAGGTTGGGTACATTGTAACATCAAGTTTGCTTAATGAAAACCATGACTTTCTCAGATTGGCCATAAATACCGTGCGTAATGATATCATTGGTCGCAATGAAACCTTCCAGTGCCTAGCATTGACTATGGTATGGTAACTTGATAAATTGCCAACATATGCAAAGCTTGTTCTTAATGTTAATAATTTTGTATTGCTTATTATGTTCTTGTATCTTAATGTACTAGCAAGAAGTCCTAGATTTGGTCATGGTTCCAACTTATGTGAATTAAATGGCTCACTACAAGGATATTATTGTAAAATATTTGCAATCAAGAATTTCCAGACATCCTGTTTCTTTCCTTGGAAAATAAATCTTTGCTGGTGGAGTATTGTTAGGAAAACCGCATGCAAGTTCCCGATTTTATCAGATACAATACAACATAGGCTTATTTCAAACTACTTACTATTTATAATAAACTCTCCCTCTTTCCATTTGTTTTGATTCAATAACACTCGAGGTAGTCAAAGGCAATAGACACTGGGGGGTTTCAGTATCTATTGGTGAGAGGCAGCACACGGTTCACTGAAGAAAGAAGTTTTATTTGAAAAAGAAGGCAATAAAATGTTTGACTGCATCACAAGTTATATTTGGTGAGAGGTGTGTGCCTTAACCAGCAGGAGGTACTAACCTGTTCTGGCCTTCTGGTTCCTTTGCTTCAACCAACGAGAAGGGAAAATTTTCTTTCAGATTATTTGAAATTCATTTTTTTATCATCTACTTTTGTGATATAAGCTGGGGTATTCATTTTAGTATCTTGTAAACTGGATTCATTTGATTCTTTTGTTTCCGTGTCTACCATATTATGATATGTACTGTAAATTTAAAACTCTACTGCCTTTATAAACTTCACTGCTACAATTTTATATCTTCTATTTTGTAGGTTGGAAATATTGGTGGCAGAGAATTTGCCGAGTCCTTAGCACCTGATGTACAGAAGTTGCTGGTAAGAAACTATCCATTATTATTGAGTAAGCTGATTGGAAAATATTGATCCTAACTTCCTTTTGTCATCTAGTTATCTAGCAGCTGCAGACCCCTTGTGAGAAAAAAAGCCGCATTGTGTTTGCTGCGACTGTACAGGAAAAATCCCGATGTTGTTAATGTAGACGGATGGTAAATGTCAATGTAATTTTGCTGATAATGCACTTCTTTCTTCATTACTTTCCTTCAAATATATCTTATTAGTCCCCTTTTACATTAATTTGAAGGGCGGATCGAATGGCTCAACTTTTGGATGAACGAGACCTTGGTGTTTTGACATCTTCTATGAGTCTTCTTGTTGCATTAGTATCGAACCAACACGAGGCATATTGGAGTTGCCTTCCTAAGTGTGTCAAAACTTTAGAGCGGCTTGCCAGGAACCAGGATATCCCACAAGAATACACTTACTATGGTATCCCATCTCCCTGGCTTCAGGTTTGTAAATTTTCTTTTCGTAGAAGATATTTCTGAGATTTTCAAATGCTATCTATTTCTACTGCTTGCCTTTATTGAGAACTAAAGGTGTCAAACAAAGAATTTTTTATCTCATCTAAAATTCTTGCCAATTTTTGCTTAATCTAGGTCAAAACAATGAGAGCTCTTCAGTATTTTCCTACCATTGAAGATCCAAATACCAGAAGATCATTGTTTGAGGTTTGTAGTACCTCAATGATGCATCCAAATTTTTTATTTAGTTAGCGGATTTTAGTGAGCCTCGATTAATTATTTCAGGTCTTACAAAGGATATTGATGGGAACTGATGTTGTGAAAAATGTCAACAAAAATAATGCTTCCCATGCTGTTCTTTTTGAAGCCCTTGCTCTGGTATGTTAATTGCACTGCACTGTATTCAAGACAAATACGATTTGTTCAATCTTTATGATCTTATTATAGATGACACTGTATGTGTGAATAAATGCTAATCCCTTTGATGGAAAATTTTTATGCTATGGTGCTGTGGCACGCTTTTTTCTCCTGGTTCTGTTTCTGTATGATATATTTAATTCTATTTAATGATTAATAAATAATGATTCACATTCGTTAGCTCTGTTATTTATTCATATTTAAGTGGCTTAAATGATGTATGTAGGACTGTCCTTTATACCATTCTTCACACATAAAAGCAAGCACACAATACACATCAAACCTAAAAGATTTGATAAAGTCCCATCTGTTTCACTTTTCCATATTTTGCTTGGTTGTCTTTGTTTCTTTACTCTGCTATGCACAACCATCTAGGGATGCTTACAGTGTCCATTTGGTGGTTCTGTAGTTCTTACCTTAGTTACTCGTATCGTGTTATCGAGGTGATACATGAGATGTTTTGATTATATTTTCTGTTGTAATTGCTCTATTCAGGTAATGCATCTTGATGCTGAAAAGGAGATGATGTCTCAATGTGTGGCTCTTCTTGGCAAATTTATTGCTGTCCGTGAACCAAATATTCGTTATCTTGGTTTGGTAAGTTGGGGGAACATTTGATTTGTCTATATTTTTCTTTTTCTGGTTTTTTTTCTTCTCCTTTTTCTTTCCTATTTTACTTGTTTGAATGGAGGAGCAAGGGTTCCATGATCATGACCAATATTATGCGGTATATCACATTGTTTTAGAGCTTAGAAGGTTTGGTAGTTGTTATTATCTCACAACACTATGTCCTAGTTCATAACATATATCTTATTGCGGTGCAGGAGAATATGACTAGAATGTTGATGGTTACAGATGTGCAAGATATCATAAAAAGACATCAAGCCCAGATTATTACCTCATTGAAGGATCCTGACATCAGGTTACCTGTGTTGGTTCTATAGTTGAAATCATTGATCTTATATGTACCATCATTGTATTATTTGCTTATCGAATCTAGCCTGTTACAGATTATCGGTAACACATAATTTTACACGAATGTATAAGCTTATGGTGTTCATAAAATGAAGGATAAGATATGCCCATTCGTGAAAGATTTTAATTGAATGTTTGATAGAGTTAGTTCTTTTTTCTCATTGTCACTTTTTATTAAATCTAATATTTCTAACTGCATTGATATACACAGTATTCGGAGGCGTGCTCTAGATTTGCTTTATGGCATGTGTGATGTTACAAATGCAAAGGATATCGTTGAAGAACTACTGCAGGTATGGAGAGATCCATGGAGTAATTCTTGCAATTTAGAGATTTTATTGTAAACCCTTTCTCTCCCCAACCTCAGAACAAAAGAAATGTAAGAAAATGAACCGACTATTTTATGTGAACTCGAAAATGATTATTTTGCAATTCCAACTGTTTTGTAGTATCTCAGCACAGCAGAGTTTGCAATGCGTGAAGAATTGTCACTTAAAGCAGCTATTCTAGCCGAGAAGTTTGCACCAGATCTTTCATGGTAATTCATTAGAGCCTACCAAAAAAGTCCAATAATCAATTGCTACTGTAGCAGACAATCATCATTGAGTACTCTTTAGAACTATTTATAGACTTTTGTGTCATTGTCTACTGTGTGTAAGTGTAACTGCTTAATTGCTCATATAGAATGTTAGATTATATCCATATTATATAGCCCTTAATGAATTTTTCATTTAAAAAAGTAAGACTGAAAAAAGTATTAGGGTATATTTGGCTCAAACAAGGAGAAGGGAGGGTTTTAATTAGATGTCTTGTTTGTTTGAAATAAAAGGAGGCAAAATAACCTCTTTTTGTTTGGTTTGTAAAGGAAGGGGGTGAGCTTTAATAGAAGCAATGTACTAGATTACTTTTTCTATCTGTATAATTCATGTTACATTCTGTGTAAGGAACAAACAATATTTTAACCTATACATTTAAAATTTTAAAAGCCATCCTCCCTACCTTCCAAATCTCCTCTATGTTGGAGGGGAGTAAAATCAAGTTGTGGGATTTTGCAATTGCTCTATAGCATTTTTGGGATCGGCTGCCATCTGAATCAATAACATTGATATTTATATCATGCCATCCTTTTTTTATAGGTACGTTGACGTGATTCTTCAATTAATTGACAAGGCTGGGGATTTTGTTAGTGATGACATCTGGTTTCGAGTTGTACAGTTTGTTACAAACAACGAAGACCTACAGGTAAGTTTGAAACTTGAACTGACAGTTGCTGCTTCTTACTCGACACCTCACTCACATGGAATGTTATGTCTTTGGTCAGCCTTATGCTGCAGCAAAAGCTCGAGAGTATCTTGACAAACCTGCCATACATGAGACAATGGTTAAGGTTTGTGTGTTTTCACTATCATGCTGAAATTGTCCTAATTTTAATAGTGTATGTATAATATTTACCTGTTAATGTGCCATTCACCAACTGTGGCTCGTAAAATGTAGAATACGAAACAATTATCCTTATTGGAGCAAAACTGTGATATCTTTGTTAAAGGGGACGATTTAAGTTAAACTTTCATATTTTCTTAGGAACTAGGAAGTGTACAGAATGTCAATTTCTGTGTTAATTCATGAATTTATATTAATTCATAGCTACTAAATAATGTATGGCTTGAACCAGTTGCTTTCACATAACAAGATCTCCAAATTTTAGTCAAGTATTAATGTTAATATATTTTTCGTATCTGAAAACATTTCAACAGGTTAGTGCATATTTACTGGGGGAATTTGGACACCTTCTGGGGAGACGACCTGGGTGCAGCCCAAAAGAAATATTTAGCATTATACATGAGAAGCTTCCTACTGTATCGTAAGGGGAATCAACCCATCTCTCTTTTTTGTAGTTCAAATGAATGCCCTTGATGCCTTACAACACATACTTTATTTTCAGGATCGCTACTATTTCTATTCTTTTGTCAACATATGCTAAAATTCTGATGCACTGTCAACCACCAGACCCTGAACTACAGAATCAGATATGGGCAATATTTAAAAAGTGAGATTTGTCTCTGATGTTCAATTTTCCGTTGCGATTGTTCTGTTGTTTTTATGATGGCATAGGTTATTCTAAGCCATTCTCATCCTTTTAGATATGAAAGCTCGATTGAAGTTGAAATACAGCAACGAGCAGTTGAATATTTTGCATTAAGTAGAAAAGGTGCAGCCCTAATGGATATATTGGCCGAAATGCCTAAATTCCCCGAACGACAGGTACTTTTTCAATGTTAATTCAGAGGCAACTTGTTTGAAGTTTTTATGATCATTTGAGTAACCAATGGCATAATAATCATGGATTAATAATCTTTGAATTCAGTCTGCATTAATTAAAAAGGCCGAAGATACTGAAGTTGATACTGCAGAGCAAAGTGCCATTAAGTTGCGCGCTCAGCAGCAATATCAAAATTCAAATGCTTTGGTTGTAACAGACCAAAGTCATGCTAATGGAGCTCCTCCAGCTGTCGGTGTTGGCCAACTTAGTCTTGTAAAGATGCCCAGCATGAGCAGTAATGTGGTTAGTTCGTTCTTATTTTTATGACATCATTTTGGTTAGCATTAATTATTTACAATGTCCTCCTTTTGAACCATAAAACAGCTCCTCCTATTGCTTCTTAGTTTGATACTGACTTCATCTGTACACAGGATGATATTTCAGCAGAACAAAGATTATCCCAGGAAAATGGGACTTTGAATCAAGTAGATTCTCAACAACCCTCTCCAGATCTCCTTGGTGATCTGTTAGGTCCTTTGGCTATTGAAGGCCCTCCTAGTAGCAGCGTCCACCCTCAGCCAAGCTCAAATCCAGGAATGGAAGGGACTGTAGTCGATGCCACAGCCATAGTCCCTGTTGGGCAAGAGGCCAGTTCTGTGCAGGTACTTGGTTGATTAGTATCAAATTAAGTAGTCTTTTGCCTAACCTGACGTGCTAACTGAATTCTACTATGAAATTCTATTTGAAGATTATTTACTCTATGTTTGACATTAGACGTTTTCTTCTACACATAATTAGGTTTCATGTTGAATTGCATTGTAACACCAAAACTTTGCTGTACTTGAATGAATGTAAATTTAGGATAGTAGACTCCATTTTCCATTTTTCAACATTAGAATACTACTACAAAATTTGTGGGCATTTGAATATAATTTGCACCCTTTGTATGTGCAGCCAATTGGAAATATTGCTGAAAGATTTCAGGCTTTGTGCCTGAAAGATAGTGGTGTTCTATATGAGGATCCTTATATTCAGGTTTTTTCTTCATTTCTTTTCTAACGTTCTCTTACTATATTTTTGTTTTAATTGTGATCTGATATATCTGGCAGCTTACTTGTGAAGGTTTCGACCAGTATTTGTGGTAATTCAAGTTGGGATCATTCTTGTGTTCTTATTTATTTATTTATATTCATGTACAGATTGGCATTAAAGCAGAATGGAGAGCTCATCAAGGGCATCTTGTTCTTTTCTTGGGGAACAAGAATACTTCTCCTCTTATATCTGTTCATGCTTTAATATTGCCTCCCGTCCATTTGAAAATGGAGCTCTCTCTAGTACCAGATACTATACCTCCCCGGGCACAAGTGAGAATAAATTGTTATTGTTATCTGTTGCTTTCAAATATTGTTAGTTTTGTTTACATTTCCCCTTTTTGACTGCGTAGGTGCAATGCCCACTTGAGATCATTAATTTGCACCCAAGCAGGGATGTTGCCGTTATTGACTTCTCATACAAGTTTGGTAACGATATGGTACTTAAATTAAACTTATATGTTATATTCCTAATTTTCAATCCATTCTCCCCCTATGCACGCAGGTCATTTCTGTATTACATTTAGTTGCATAAATATGAATATTTTGAGATGTCTCTGAAGAAGTCAAGCATGTGGAGCCAAAGCCTTTATTTGGTTGATTTAAACTAAACATATAAATAGTCGGGCATGCTTCACCAAAATTGTAATATAGCTCAGTTTTTAATTGTTAGACAAAATGTTATTGTATATCTATCAGTTCCTCACCATCAAAGAAATTGAATTGAAATATACAAATTTTAGTAATAAGGGCTTAATTTTTAATGGTAAGCTTGGTAAAAATGGATAGGATGTGAAGTTAAATGGAAGTCTTGACATGCAACAATCATAAAATTTTAATTAATGTGCATTCATCTGTGTTAATTCTCATAGGTCAATGTCAAGCTTCGCCTACCAGCTGTATTAAATAAATTTCTTCAGCCTATAACTATATCTCCAGAAGAGTTTTTCCCGCAATGGAGATCACTTCCTGGACCACCTTTGAAGCTTCAAGAAGTGGTATGTATTCTGCATTATGTACATGCGAAATTTGTACACTTGTCGATTTGGTCATGGTTTGTTTTGAGAATGCAGATTTTGTAGTGGCTGCTTTGCCAGCTTGTTCTTCCTGGTCATGCAATGATAGGTTCTTCTTTCCTGTTGGTTTTGCAGGTTAGAGGTGTTAGACCACTTCCACTACTTGAAATGGCAAACTTATTCAATAGTTTCCATTTGATAGTTTGCCCAGGACTTGTAAGTTGTGGAAGTCCCTCTTAAATTTTTGCTTTTTTCCATATATTTCCCCAAAATTTTCAGCATGTACAAACTGACATATAACTTGTTTCGGCCATATATCTTCTTTAGGATCCCAATCCAAACAACCTTGTAGCAAGTACAACATTTTATTCAGAAAGTACAAGGGCAATGCTTTGTCTGGTAAGTAAATATGTCAAACCATATATATCTGCACTGCAGTCCGCACTAGGAATATAATCATAAATTCCAAAATAATCTGATTTAAAAAGGAGAGGAAATGGAGAAAACATTTTTTTTTACATGCTTTAAAATCATAAATATCAACTTATAGAACTTTTTATGTATTGGTTTTTCATTAACAACCTCCATGTGCAACAAAGACTGTATAGATGTTTACTTTTTCACTAGGGGAAGCATTCGGAGTTCATGGTTGCTGTTTTTTATTGATTGTCGTTTTTAAACCCTGGTAGTATTAGCTTTTCTGCGTGTCTTTCATGATTAAGTTAGAAGATATCCTCAATTGAAACTTGATGGAGGTGTTGTTTTAAGCTTCAACATTATATGTAAATGGTGTGCAGGCAAGAATTGAAACAGACCCAGCAGACAGAACCCAGCTTCGAATGACGGTTGCTTCAGGGGACCCAACTCTAACATTTGAGTATGTGATTTAAGTTTCCTGCTTACAGGACATTATCAATAGTCTCTGCAGCTTTTACAAATCTTCCTGACATTTGTTTGCAGGCTGAAGGAATTCATCAAGGAACAATTAGTCAGTATCCCTTTAGCATCTCGTATACCACCGACACATGCAGCTCCGATGTCTCCGGTGGCTCAACCAGCTAGTGCTCCTCCTCCTGCAGCATTGAACGATCCTGGGGCAGCGCTGGCTGCTCTTCTATGACAATATAGATGTTCACTAGTCATTAATTACACACTTGTAAACGTGATCTATGCAGCCTAACCCACCCATGTGTCCCATCGGGTGGATAAATGAAATCATGAGCAAGGGCTGGCGGAGTTTAAGAGTGAGCTTGTTTACCAGTTGAGTGTTCCAACGGGGATTTATGGGTTGGTGGGCATTTTTGAGATTCTTTCTGCACAAAGTGATTGTACTTTAAGCCAGATTTTATATATTTGGGTGAGGGTTTCGGTTTTCCTATATTTTTTCCCATCCCAGTTTCACTGGATTGTTTGTGGTGCACCTCATAGCATGTAAGCCTTTGATAGAACCAATTGTAACAGCTTGGAAATTGTTGTTCTGAAATTATAGTTGTAATAATAGCTTTTGGAGTAAGCATTTTAATTTCAAATGTAGGGAAGTTGGTGTGCGAAAGAGACGGTTTGATCATTTGATGCGGTACTGTTTTTTTTATAAGCTAATTCAATACTATTTGAAAAGAACAGTCTATTAATTTAGGTTCAGTTGTATGTTTGGTGTTTATTTTAGGTTTCAAGTTGTTTTAAAACATTACTCCCATTGGAATTGTTAGTCCCTTGGATGCGTGGCTAACAAATTGCACATGTTGACGCACTTGGATCCTTAAAAGTAGTACTGCATTAAATGTCGCTTGAATAGATAATCCTTAAAATTAACGAAATTAAAAAAGAAAAAACTTGGATATACAAATGATCCCTACACAAATAGAGGTAACTTGAATTTCAGTCCCTATAATTTTAAATCTTTTCAATTTGACATTGCAATTTGAAATCACTTTTAATTTGGCACCTCGGCCTATTTTTGTTTTTTTTTTGCTGAAGTGGCATTTATTTGGTTGTTGGGAAATGCCTTATACTACGAAAGCAAATCCACAAATAACATGAATATCACTATACCTACCGTGTTTTCCGCCAAATACCCAATTTTATGTTTTTTTTAATATTAAAACAACAATATTGATAACTGAATTGTACTGTGTTGTGGTTTTCGTGGTTATGCATCTCGTGTGATATAGCATCACTGTTGGTTGTCACCGTTGATTGTGATTAAGACATGTTGACTCATCTAATTTCATTATAGAATGACAAAAATGTCTTTAGCTCTAAAAAAAACAGTAATTCATCTTCAATTCAAAACCCAGAAAATGCAATGAAACCAACAATTTTCATCTTCAACCTCATAAACAATAACAAAGTTTTGATTTTTGTGACTGCATGTTGGATCTGAGATGTGGGCAAGAAAGTTTGTTATTGCAATATTTTGTTCGAGAAGTTTGATGAAAAATGAAAAACAAATAAATGATAACAGAGTCAAAACTACGTTTAAATGCCCAAATCTTCTGCTTATTTAGAAACTCACATCTTTCCCATATTTTTTTTTCCTTTTTGTTTTTGTTAATGGAGTTGAAGTTGAAGATGTTGGAAAAGTTAGGTCTTAATAAAAACAGAATTCATAAAACATGTTCAATCATTATGAATCAATAGCGGAAGCAATCAAAACATTGAACCTGATTATGATAGGATCTACGACATGTTTGATTTATCAAGGATACAAATTAGGGATTAGGAATACCTGAAAGCTTTGATGGCAGCCCTCTCAACAACGATAACATAGAGAGAAGAGGTGATCTGAAACAAACATGTTAGCGGCGGCTGATTTGGTTCTTCCTCAACCGGTACCTTTATGCCTCACGTTCTCTTCAGATGGGGAGAAGAGAGAGTTTGCCGTGTACGGTGTATTGGGGACCATAGCCTCTTTTATATTGGATGACCATTAGGGTTTCCCATTATTCCGTTAATGGGTCATCCGGATATTCACCCATATTGAGTCCATATCAATTAATTAATTAATTATCTAAATAGAAATCTAATTAGCCTTATTACTTAAATTGATCACTAATCAATTAATGCTCTAAATTGATAAGCAGCTAATATAATTATTATTACGATATTTGCCCACATAATGATATCGGAATATAATTAAATAATAAAATATTCCAACAATCTCCCACTTGGGCTACATATCTTAATAATTATACCTAATTCTTTAGGCGCGCGTCTGAATGCTATTTATCTTTAGATTTCAACTTTACAATCTGGTCCACCTCATACATTAATGATGGGACCACCGCGGCTGTCGTCACTGACGTATAATGTGACGGAACCCCGACGACCACCATATCAATGCACTTGATGACATAGATCGATATGGATGAGTGACATGAAAATTTCACGTGATGTGATCTCTAAATCATGTCTATTTCCAACTGGTCCAACTGAAAACTTTAGTGAGATCAAACTGAAGTTTGCAAATTCAATATTTGCACAAAATGATACATAAATGGTTATAACAAAAATTAACCTCATAAACTTTATTTCTTCAGAAAATCATAACACAAAGTCTGTATCAATATCAAAACAAAAGTATAGAACATATAATAAAAGAGACTCCCACTAATCTAAGACATCCTTAATGACAACAACCATATGAAAGATCTTAGGTGTCATGTCTTTGATTAGTGGGTCACCTAGTATAAAGTTTGTCTCTAATGTTCTATCATTTAACAACAATAATTTATAAGGTAATGAACCTTATAAACTTTGTTATTAAAACATTATATGACTACATTATGTCACTATATATAACTTAAATGGTTTTTCAATACCTTTTTACTATGCAACCATGTGACATAAATACTCACAGTCATTTCCTGAGTCAGGATGTGTATTATATACACACATCCAAAAGCCAGAGTCCGACACACAAATGATCTCCAAATTGTCAGATCCTTGATGTGAGAATAAGTTCTCTTGTTCTCTTTAAAGAATCCTTATGGTCGCGTTTTCAACAATTCAAACTTTGAATTGCTCAAATATCTGGCAAACAATCTTATTATAAACGCTATTTCCAAATGCGTATTATAAAATCATACATAAAAATCCTATAGGAAAAGTGTAGGAAAATACTTAAATTTCTGAATTCATAAATTTCCTAATGGGCAATATTTGAGACTGAAAAGTCTCTCGGTGATTGAGGTCATCCAAAAAATTTATTAACTTTAATGTCAATTTATTTTCAACTTTACTGATATAACTCTTTTGTGATATCCGAATAATACCTTGAGAAGAATCTCTAAGTATTGAAATGCCTAATACAAAAGGGGTGTCCCCGGATCTTTCATCACTAACTTTTGTCAGAGATTTCCTTGGTTTCACATTACTAACATATATCATAGTTGACTAAATAAAATAAAATCGACACATTAAAATAGGAATATAAATTTACTCCCGCTGAGCTTACTAAATCCACAACTCTACTTAATATTATCTCAAAACCAAATGAGACAATTACTTTATGAGAATTTGTGGTAACACTAAAGAGACAAATTTCTTAACTTATAAGTGGATTTCACGACTTTGCAAACCATCTACTTTGTATCAATTGTGTCGCGGTGATTTTTGGATATCAAGCTATTAATTAGCGTTGACTCGCAATTTTAATTTCACCACCGAGCTTTTATTTTTCCGAGGAAAAGGGAGAAAGTTCGAAAAACCTATTTTAAAAGAGATCAAAGGTCCGGGGGTTGGTTACGCAAAGGGAAGGTATTAGCACCCTAAACGTCTATAGTACTCTATAGGAACCTCTTGCTTTTATTATCTTTATGCTAAATGATTATCTGTTTGTAAAATAAGTGCTTAAGTGTGAAAGGTTAAAGTGATGAAAAAGAAAGAAGGAAAATGTTTTTGTTATTTTTATTGATTTGGAAAGACAAAGTCTTTTGCCTACGTACCCGAGCGGGATCAAAATCTCGTAGTTCGGGGTAAAAAGATAAGTGATTGGTTTTGGTTGATTTTAAAGTTTGAAAAAAAGTTTTAAGAAAGATGAGAGGCCGTAAAGGCATAGAAGAATAAAAGGAAGTGAGTTTGATTGATTTTAAATTGAAGAAAAATGTTTTGATTGATTTAATGTTGATTGAAATTTGATTAAGAAAGGAGAAAGAAAAGATTGATTTTTTTGAAAATTTTGGTTATAAAATATTTTTGGATTTTGACTTTTTTGACTTTTTATGAAAACTTTGATTAAGTCCTAAGGTCCAGAGACTAGGTTATGCTGAGATATCTAACGTACCGGATCCCTCAAAATGACGTTGGATCAAGTGAGGGTCCTTTTCCTCGGATACGGTCCAAATTACATGATCGCCCTCGACATAAAGCATAAAAAAATAGATGTGGTGTCGGTGCATATTCTCATTTATATTTTTATTTACATTGGACCTAGATACATTCTAATGACAATAAAATAAATGACAAGAATAATAAAATAAAAATAAAATTTGCAATTGCATTAAAGTAAATATGCTAAAAAGAAATAAAATAAATGTATGAAATGCAAAGCAATAAGTAAATATGGAGTATAAAATAAATAAAGAAAATAAAAATGCAAGACATAAAATAAATATGATGCTAAAATAAAAATATGCAAGACATAAAAATAAATGTGGTACATAAAATAAAAAGAAAATAAAAATGCAAGACAAAAATAAATATGGAGCTGGAAAATAAAATGCAAGACGGAAAATTAAATATGGTGCTGGAAAATAAAATGCAAGACGGAAAATTAAATATGGTGCTGGAAAATAAAATGCAAGACGGAAAATTAAATATGGTGCTGGAAAATAAAGTGCAAGACGGAAAATTAAATATGGTGCTAAAATTAAAAATGCAAGACATAAATATAAATATAAGGCAAGAAGAAAAAAAAAACGCATGATAAACTGAAAATTAAATGCAGTAAATAAAATGCATGAAGAAATAAAGAAAATAAAGAAACAAAATAACAAAAATAAAATAAAGTGACTATAAAGGAAAATAAAAAAGAATAGGATAAAAAGAAGAGGGGGGGGGGGGCGCAGGAGTGAAAATGGAAGTATGGATAGCAAGCTGAAGAGAGGGAGTCTGAGAAAGAAAGAAAGGCCGAACCAGGCCCAAAAGCCATGGCTAGTATATATTGGTTTTTTAACAGAGGGAAACTCATTTCATCCCTTCCTTTCTCTTTCTACCTCTTCTTCTTCATTAAAGCACTCGGTTCTCTCTCTAAAGATGGTCTGCCGGAAAATATCTCCGGCACGGTGGTTGGCCGGCGGCGCCACCGTGCCGGAGTAACTTTTACTCCGTTTTAAAAAATGTTCACGTTTTTTAAATTCCTTTTCTCCATTCTTTCCAAATCCGAACTCGGATCTTTCAACAACTTTTTAAAATTAAGAGGATCTGAGTTTGAAAATTGAAAGAGAATCACCTTTTGTTTGGGTTTTGGATACGGTTTCGGATCGTTCTGTGATGTGTTGGTTTTGGGTTTGGGTTTCGTTTGTTTTCGTTTGAATTCGAACCTTGTAAATTTCGTGTTGGTTCAGTTCCTGGACGTGTGGTTCTGGTTTTGTGTTGATCTGATTTCACTGTTTGTTTATGTGGCTGGGTTTTGGCCTTTCTGATATGCGTTTCTGCTATGCCTGGCCGTGACTCTTTTTGTGGTTTCTTGTGATTTTTGATTTTTTGTGATGTTGTGTGGACTGTGATTTTGAGTGATATGAATTTCTGGAAAAAAGAAAGGAAGAAATGGATTTGTTTATTTTGTGTTGGTGGTGGACGGTGGTTTGAGGGTGGTGCTAGTGGTGGCTGGCCGAATTCTACTGTACTGTGTACTTTCTCTCTGTGAACAGTAATAAATGCTGCTATTTATAGTAAAAAGAAAAACTACGGTTTGAACAAAGTGGACAAAATTGCCCTTCTGGGCCTGGACTGGACAAAAAAGGACTTAAAAAACTAAAATAAAAAACAGTAAAAAAATAAATAAAATTAAAAACGAAAATAAAAAGAAAACACTAGTAAAAAGGAAAAAAAACAAAAGAAATTGAAAAAGGAATAAAAAAAAATAATAACAATTATAACAATAATAATAATAATAAAACGGTCGCCTTCGGAACAAAAAATGAGGTATTTTAAAATACCTCCCTGCCGAAATTTCGTCTGAAAAGACGAAAATTTCTTGCTTAAAATGCGAGAAAAACGAATTGAAATTGGGTCAAAAAATGGGGTATGACAGATGCCCCTATTTAAGTTTCTTCGTTACGGAGATTTAAAAGTGAAATTTTTAGATCGACGGGTCGAAGAGACTTAAATACAGAGTACACCATTTTTGACCAATTTCAACTGCAAAATGCTATGAATGCAATGATATGCATGTGATGCTATGCATGTAATGTTGCGAATGCTCGCGATGCATGTATGAATGCAAGACGGCGAGGATGACTCGACTGGGGATAACAAAACAAAAGGATACCCGAGTCTGTTAAAGGAACGGGGTCCGACTCCACTGGGGATAACATGGTTTCACTGGGGATAAATGTTAACTGTTCGGGTTGTTGCCGAACTAGTCAACTGACGACAGGAAACAAAAAGGATAAATGTAAGTTGTCTACTATCGCACTAATTCAGAACGATAGCCTAACAAAGACAAAGACTGATGTTACCTACTATCATGTAAATGATAGCTTAAAAAAGGTAATAGAAAGAGACACTGCCTACTATCAACAAAGATGATAGCTTAAAGAAGACAGATGACATCACAGGGGAATATGACATGTATTACCTACTATCGTGTCTTGATAGCTTGAAAAAGGTAATATAAAAGGAGACATCGTCTACTATCGTTGTATGGATAGCTTAAAGAAGACAGATGACATGTATTACCTACTATCGTGTCTTGATAGCTTGAAAAAGGTAATATAAAAGGAGACATCGTCTACTATCGTTGTATGGATAGCTTAAAGAAGACAGATGACATGTATTACCTACTATCGTGTCTTGATAGCTTGAAAAAGGTAATATAAAAGGAGACATCGTCTACTATCGTTGTATGGATAGCTTAAAGAAGACAGATGACATGTATTACCTACTATCGTGTACTGATAGCTTAAAAAAGGTAATAGAAAGAGACATTGACCTTGCCTACTATCGGTGTGCGGATAGCTTAAAAAAGGCAGACAAAAAAAATTTTACCTACTACCATTGTGAGGGTAGCTTAAAGAAGGTAGAATGTAAATGTCAGCTGTTCGGGATGTTGCCGAACTGCCACTGACGACAAGAAACAAAGGTAATGCCAACTGTCCGGGTTATTGCCGAACTGCCATTGACGACAAGAAACAAAGATGGATGTCAACTGTCCGGGTTATTGCCGAACTGCCATTGACGACAAGAAACAAAGATGAATGTCAACTGTCCGGGTTGTTGCCGAACTGCCATTGACGACAAGAAATAAAGATAAAATGTGCACAAACTGTTCAAAAAAGAACTGCCATTTGGCGGAGAGGGAATGACATCTCGGGACCAGACACACTGGGGATGACACTTGGGGAAAGAGAAAGCTACAAATTTTTATGATTGATCGATATGGAAAGATATTTGAGGCAAGACTCAGGGTGGTTAATGCAACCATGATGTTGTTTGTATGTTATATCTGCATGAATGTGTATATGCATGAATGTATGAATGCATGAATGACGACACGACTTGTATGACCGTGTGACTGATTAACTTGTGGTTATATGGGGAATTGACTTGTATGATTGTATGAAAGACTGACTTGTATGATTGTATGAAGGATTGACTTGATGAGACAAGATTGGACAGATAAGATGGAAAGTGACCCGACGTCGCATCACAAACACTTGGTAATCTTCAATGGGGATGATGCCACTGGGGACATATCAAAACAAAGACGGGGTAAAGCCCGGCATGTGCAACAACTGATGGGGAGTAAACACTTCCTGGGGAGAGCGTGCTAATCCAAAACCTGGTAGAAGAATTGGTGCTTCTGTGGTCATGCTTATTTTGTTTTTTCCTGCTTTTCTTCTTTTTTGAATCCCTAATTTTTGCCTGGACCGCCTTTTCAGGTTTTCAATCCACCGGGAATATATTCTTTTGTATGCCCCTAATTTTTGCCTGGACCGCCCTTTCGGGTTTTCGATCCACCGGGACGCTCATTTTTGCCTAAGCCGCCCTTTCGGGTTTTCGACTTACCGAGCTTATTTCTTTTCTTTTTCTTTTTTCATGTATATATTTCTTTTTGTTCTCTTTTTTTGTATATTTTTTTAAGCAATTGACCATGTTCAGCACTGCAGAGTTGTCCGTTCTCAGGATAGCTGTTGACGCACCCTTCACTTATTCATGAGTTCAAAGCAAATGTGTTTTGTTGTTTGTGCTTTTCAAAAATATTTATGATTTTGAAAACTATTTTGTTTCAAGCACTACCATCAAAAAATAGAAGAAGTTTTTTTTTTTATAAACTGAATAAATAGGAATTCCAAATGAAAGGCAATAGGCTCAAATTTATTTAAAAGAGTGGTGACCCGCCAATGGCACGGCTCCACGGATCTTACAAAGTTTGGAAAATGGTAAATATAAGGGGAAGGTACATTGAACACAATAACCGCTATTCTCCCTGACAACTTTGAATTTCACTGCTTGGATGCTTCAGATTCAGAGTCTCTTTGACATTCAATTGGGCCCCTAGTGAGTAGAGATCAGACCAATGCAGTTACTTTGTCTTTTGATCCTTAACTTTTGCATAGATCGCCCTTTCGGGTTTTTCGACCTATCAGGATGATTATTTTCTGTTTTATGTCTCTAATTTTTGCCTGGACCGCCCTTTCGGGTTTTCGATCCACCGAGACGCTCTTTTTTGCCTAAGCCGCCCTTTCGGGTTTTCGACTTACCGAGCTGTTCTTTTATTTTTTAGACAAAGTATTTCTTGACTGCATCGGCGTTCACGGGACGAGGGAGCTCATCACCATCCATAGTCGTAAGAGTCAAAGCACCACCGGAGAAAGCTCTCTTGACGACATATGGGCCTTCGTAATTAGGCGTCCACTTGCCCCTGGAATCGGGTTGGAAAGATAAAACCTTCTTGAGCACAAGATCTCCTTCTTGAAACACCTGAGAACGAACCTTCTTGTCAAAAGCTTGCTTCATCCTCTGTTGATAAAGTTGCTCATGGCACAAGGCCTTCATGCGTTTCTTTTCAATTAGATTCAACTGATCATATCTGCTTTGGCACCATTCAGCCTCTGACAACTTAGCTTCCATTAAGACTTTCATACTGTATACCAAAGGGAAAAGGGGTTGCCCCTGTTGAGGTACGCACTGAAGTACGTTATCCATGTAAAGCATATGGTAACATCTCATGCAAGTCCTTGTGGTTGCCATCTTCTGCACCATCTTTTTTGACGTATTTTTGCTCTTTTTCTTTTTGTTTTCTTTTTCTTTTGATTTTTGTTTGATTTTTTTTTTTTGCTTTTGATTTTTTTGCTTTTGATTTTTTTTTGCTTTTGATTTTTTTTGCTTTTGATTTTTTTTGCTTTTGCTATTCTTTTTTGTTTGTTTTTTTTTTATGCAGCCTAGATGGCACCATTCGTCTGGGATTTGATCAGGAATACCGTAGTGCTCAAGTTAATCACTTCCAGTACTTCTTTCAGGAGGCTGAATGATGTTCTTTTCATATTCTAGCAACAGAGAGGTCTTTTCGAGAATCCCTTCATACTCCTCCTCTTCAGCTTCGTAAACAGGGAACTCAAAGTCGGGAGAGAGCATAGGGTTACAGTGTTCAACGGGTTTATTGATGTTTAGATTTACATATGATTGATGATTAGTTTGAGAAAATGAGTTGATGTAGGCATTTGAAAATGATTAAAAAGGAAACAAATAAAAGAAAAAATGATTAACTATTTGGTTTTTCGTGTTACCATTTTCCAGAAAATGCTAAGAATAATAAAAACATAGTCGGGAACAAAACGACTTCTTATTTGATGATGGGAATGCATGAAACAAAAGCCCTAAACAAGCTCACTTTCGTCTCGGGCGGAACGAAAGGATTTTTTTTGAAAAGACAAGACAACAAAAACACATTACTTGGACCTATGAGTAACTTGAGGGAATGTCAACAGTGACCTAGTTGCGGTAAACTATGCCATGTGTTACAAAATTAACTGCCACCTTCTTCAACAGGGTGAGCTTCTGAACAATCTTGCACCAAATTAAAAGATGGAGTCCCATGGTCAGGTAGTAGATTAGCTTGCACACTGGAGTTCGACTCTTTGAAGGACAAGATGTTAGCCTGGATCAACTTCTGGACTTCGGCCTTCAAGGCATAACAATGCTCAACGTCATGACCGGGTGCCCCTTGATGGAAAGCACAAGAAAGATGAGGTTTATACCCCCTAGGCAATCTTTCAGGTACCTTAGGAGGTGCCTTAGTTTGAACAAGATTTTTATCAAGCAAAGCGGGCAGCAACTCTGCATATGCCATGGGGATTAGATCAAACTGGGATATCCGCTGAACCTGATTCTGTTGTCGAGGCTGTCGTTGATACTGTTTCTGAGGCTGCTTATGGGCCACCATACCTACCTCTTGCTCTTTCTTTCCTGAAAAGCCATTCCCAAGCCCCTTTGTACTGTTGGCAGCAAAAGCACTTTCCATGACTAAACGTCCTTCTCGGACTCCTTCTTCCAGACGCATTCCCATGTTAACCATCTCGATGAAATCTGTCGGCGCGCTGACAACCATCCTCTCATAATAAAATTGATCAAGGGTCTTCAAGAAGATTTTGGTCATCTCTTATTCTTCTAAAGGCGGAACAACCTGAGCTGCCACTTCCCTCCAGCGTTGGGCATACTCCTTGAATGTTTCCTTGTCCTTCTGAGTCATAGCACGAAGTTGGTCACGATCTGGGGCCATGTCCAGATTATACTTATATTGGCGAATGAAAACCTCACCAAGATCATTGAAAGTGCGGATGCTAGCACTGTCCAGGTTCATGTACCATTTCAAAGCAGCACCAGTCAGACTGTCCTGAAAGAAATGGATAAGAAGCTTGTGATTATCAGTGTGCATAGACATCTTCCTCACGTACATCACCAGATGGCTACGTGGACACGAATTCCCCTTGTATTTTTCAAAGTCAGGGACCTTGAACTTAGGCGGTATTACAACGTCAGGAACCAAACAGAGTTCTCGAGCATCTTTACCAAACAAGTCTTTTCCCCGGAGAGCTTCAACTTCCCGTTGCATTCCGTCAAATTTCTCCTGAAGTTCAACCATCCTGTCAAAATTTCCAACACTTTCAGCACGAAAGATAGGCAGGGCCTCTTGTTGGATGGAGTGGATAAGAGGTGTTGAATTTGTCACAGCCACTTGAGTGAATGACAGACCGGGTGGAGGAGTAAGCACGGTAGAGGTTGGCAAAGCCATCGAAATTGGTTGCTCAAGAGTAGTGACAACAGGCTGAGGAACTGACGTTTGGGCTTGGGAAGCTAACAAAGCATTCATCATGGAGGTCAACTTCTCCATCCGCTCCCTGAGACTAGCTACCTCTTCCCGGAGGTTCTGGTTTTCTTGCTCTAACAGATCCATTCTTTTTCTCGAGTGTTGCTCAAGTGTTGTGAATGCGAGTAGGCTTGCAATGAACACGCCGGGTCACTTTCTTTGGCGGCGGCAGATTAACCTTTTATTGGTGAACAAAATGTAAGACTCGGTTTGGAGACTATGAATGCGGTATGATGCATGATTATGCTTATGCAAAAAAGAGAAAGATTCGTTATCGAAGGGCTTGTCGAAGTAATTGTAAACATCGTAGTTTTGAATGTTTCATTTAAAATACTACAAACAATCCCCTTTTTAGGAACAAAGCCAAGGGATATGCTCAGAAGTTCATCAGGAGAAATCTTGAAAAAGTCCCGATATTTCAAACTTGAGGATGCCGAATGATCTCCATAACGAGTTCGAGAAAATTCTTCGGACTAGTCTTTAAAGATCCCAACCTCCTTAAGTTTGTCAAATCCGAGCTTTTGAAATTGTATTTCTGAGTGTTTCTCTTTGTGAAGTTCATTCCTACGATGTTTACAACAAAACTTGTCTAAGTCTTTCGATACTTGATGAAAAATGTTTATGAATGAGTGCATGTATGCATGATTATGCTAAAGAGCGGAGAAAACATGGTGAGTTTAGGCCCATAATGTTGGAGCTGAGGGTAAACACGCCATATGGTAAGGACTATGGTTTCATATGTACCTGTATCACGGGTTCTACCAAGTTCCCAAAGTCATTGACCACTTCCGAATATTGTCGGGTTACGGGACTGACTCCCGGTCCAACGACGTCCGTAGGAAAGTCTCGTTTGAGTGTAGTATCGCGTATCAACCAATTCAAGACTACTCTTGATTAGCCACCGCACTACGTCCTAAAAGGCCAAGATGGGTTAGGTAACTAAAGGTCCTCAACTTCACAGGTCACTTGAAAATATCAATGCCAAACACGACTACTCATGTCGACATGGTATTACTTTTAAGAGACCTCCATTGAGCGGGGTTATCACATGTACCAAAACCCAAGACTACTCTTGGTATGACACTTTGATTATACCACCATCCTATCTTATGTTTCCCTCAAGTCCGGGTATAGGACTTATCTCACCACTCACGTAAAAAGATAAACACTTAAGCACATATTTACAATTACAAATAATAACAAAGCATAAAGATAAAGAAAAGCAAGATAGGTTTAACCCACTTAGGATTTTGGTCCCCAGTGAAGTCGCCATTTTTCTGTCGCGGTGATTTTTGGATATCAAGCTATTAATTAGCGTTGACTCGCAATTTTAATTTCACCACCGAGCTTTTATTTTTCCGAGGAAAAGGGAGAAAGTTCGAAAAACCTATTTTAAAAGAGATCAAAGGTCCGGGGGTTGGTTACGCAAAGGGAAGGTATTAGCACCCTAAACGTCTATAGTACTCTATAGGAACCTCTTGCTTTTATTATCTTTATGCTAAATGATTATCTGTTTGTAAAATAAGTGCTTAAGTGTGAAAGGTTAAAGTGATGAAAAAGAAAGAAGGAAAATGTTTTTGTTATTTTTATTGATTTGGAAAGACAAAGTCTTTTGCCTACGTACCCGAGCGGGATCAAAATCTCGTAGTTCGGGGTAAAAAGATAAGTGATTGGTTTTGGTTGATTTTAAAGTTTGAAAAAAAGTTTTAAGAAAGATGAGAGGCCGTAAAGGCATAGAAGAATAAAAGGAAGTGAGTTTGATTGATTTTAAATTGAAGAAAAATGTTTTGATTGATTTAATGTTGATTGAAATTTGATTAAGAAAGGAGAAAGAAAAGATTGATTTTTTTGAAAATTTTGGTTATAAAATATTTTTGGATTTTGACTTTTTTTACTTTTTATGAAAACTTTGATTAAGTCCTAAGGTCCAGAGACTAGGTTATGCTGAGATATCTAACGTACCGGATCCCTCAAAATGACGTTGGATCAAGTGAGGGTCCTTTTCCTCAGATACGGTCCAAATTACATAATCGCCCTCGACATAAAGCATAAAAAAATAGATGTGGTGTCGGTGCATATTCTCATTTATATTTTTATTTACATTGGACCTAGATACATTCTAATGACAATAAAATAAATGACAAGAATAATAAAATAAAAATAAAATTTGCAATTGCATTAAAGTAAATATGCTAAAAAGAAATAAAATAAATGTATGAAATGCAAAGCAATAAGTAAATATGGAGTATAAAATAAATAAAGAAAATAAAAATGCAAGACATAAAATAAATATGATGCTAAAATAAAAATATGCAAGACATAAAAATAAATGTGGTACATAAAATAAAAAGAAAATAAAAATGCAAGACAAAAATAAATATGGAGCTGGAAAATAAAATGCAAGACGGAAAATTAAATATGGTGCTGGAAAATAAAATGCAAGACGGAAAATTAAATATGGTGCTGGAAAATAAAATGCAAGACGGAAAATTAAATATGGTGCTGGAAAATAAAGTGCAAGACGGAAAATTAAATATGGTGCTAAAATTAAAAATGCAAGACATAAATATAAATATAAGGCAAGAAGAAAAAAAAAAACGCATGATAAACTGAAAATTAAATGCAGTAAATAAAATGCATGAAGAAATAAAGAAAATAAAGAAACAAAATAACAAAAATAAAATAAAGTGACTATAAAGGAAAATAAAAAAGAATAGGATAAAAAGAAGAGGGGGGGGGGGGGCGCAGGAGTGAAAATGGAAGTATGGATAGCAAGCTGAAGAGAGGGAGTCTGAGAAAGAAAGAAAGGCCGAACCAGGCCCAAAAGCCATGGCTAGTATATAATGGTTTTTTAACAGAGGGAAACCCATTTCATCCCTTCCTTTCTCTTTCTACCTCTTCTTCTTCATTAAAGCACTCGGTTCTCTCTCTAAAGATGGTCTGCCGGAAAATATCTCCGGCACGGTGGTTGGCCGGCGGCGCCACCGTGCCGGAGTAACTTTTACTCCGTTTTAAAAAATGTTCACGTTTTTTAAATTCCTTTTCTCCATTCTTTCCAAATCCGAACTCGGATCTTTCAACAACTTTTTAAAATTAAGAGGATCTGAGTTTGAAAATTGAAAGAGAATCACCTTTTGTTTGGGTTTTGGATACGGTTTCGGATCGTTCTGTGATGTGTTGGTTTTGGGTTTGGGTTTCGTTTGTTTTCGTTTGAATTCGAACCTTGTAAATTTCGTGTTGGTTCAGTTCCTGGACGTGTGGTTCTGGTTTTGTGTTGATCTGATTTCACTGTTTGTTTATGTGGCTGGGTTTTGGCCTTTCTGATATGCGTTTCTGCTATGCCTGGCCGTGACTCTTTTTGTGGTTTCTTGTGATTTTTGATTTTTTGTGATGTTGTGTGGACTGTGATTTTGAGTGATATGAATTTCTGGAAAAAAGAAAGGAAGAAATGGATTTGTTTATTTTGTGTTGGTGGTGGACGGTGGTTTGAGGGTGGTGCTAGTGGTGGCTGGCCGAATTCTACTGTACTGTGTACTTTCTCTCTGTGAACAGTAATAAATGCTGTTATTTATAGTAAAAAGAAAAACTACGGTTTGAACAAAGTGGACAAAATTGCCCTTCTGGGCCTGGACTGGACAAAAAAGGACTTAAAAAACTAAAATAAAAAACAGTAAAAAAATAAATAAAATTAAAAACGAAAATAAAAAGAAAACACTAGTAAAAAGGAAAAAAAACAAAAGAAATTGAAAAAGGAATAAAAAAAAAAATAATAACAATTATAACAATAATAATAATAAAAAAACGGTCGCCTTCGGATCAAAAAATGAGGTATTTTAAAATACCTCCCTGCCGAAATTTCGTCTGAAAAGACGAAAATTTCTTGCTTAAAATGCGAGAAAAACGAATTGAAATTGGGTCAAAAAATGGGGTATGACAAATTGACACAAAAGCTTTATTCCGTTGCACCATATTATATCATTAATGTCACCATTAATAAACACTATATTGAAATCCATCTTATGCAGCTCCAAAATTATAACAAGCAAACTAGTATCATGACTGTCTTAATAGAGTCTTTCAAATAAAATAAATAGAATTTCTCTTTTCAGTCAATTCTTTAAGATACTAGAAGCCCTAGTTCTTGAGGGTGTTGAGTTTGATCTATATGAATTAATTTCATAACTTGATTGAGAGGAAGAACAATAATGTCCTTATGAGGTTCCAAATATACTATACTAATAGTAACAATATGAATTGGTAGAACCAATTCTTCCTCATTCAATTTTATTCTATTTCCATATCTCTCCCCCAAACTCAATATCCTCAAGAAAACTTAACAATTTATATCTCAAACATTTCCTTAAGTTGTGGGACGAAAAACTTATAGTTTTCAAACCCCTAAACAATTATAGAATGTCACAAGTCATAACTGAATTGACTCTAATAACTAAACTTAAAAGACACACTGAATCATCATTTGAAAATAAAACTCGAAATATCTTGATTTAGTCAAAGAGAAATTAAAACAAAAAATTAATTCAATAATGATTCACCAAACTGTCTTTTAAATACAAAAATAAGCTAGCAACGACAATCTAAAATTAGTATAAAATGAATAAACAATCTTTATCAACTTTGTTCATTCTAAATTGATATATCTTTCAACATCATTGGACATAAGTCAGTCAAAATTATCTTTCTTTATTTGCCCTTATCTTTTTGAGGTATTTTCCGAATGAACACTATTTTATTTTCTCTTGCTTCAGCTTTTCTTTATTTGCACACTTTATGAATTGATCCTTTAAAGGATCATTACTAACTTTAACAGTTATAAACTTAATTGTGCAAAGAGAATACTAAATGCTGAATTTTCGAGCAAGTCATCTGATAGTCGAAATTACTGAATTTTCGAACAAGTCATCTGATAGTCGAAATTGTAATGTCTCAACAAGATTAAATATTTACATAATGTGCTCAATATTTTCTTTGCCTAATAATCTTAATGAAATATCACTCTCCAATGAGAGATTGTCTTTCTCTGTATTGCTTTAAAAGTACCTTAGTTTAGGCAAAGAAAATATGACAAAAAATTGTCAACTTAAATAACACTGATAGGATTTCTGATCTTTTAACTTTATGATCACATAAGACCTATAAGATTTGGCGTATACTCACTTGTCAAACTTGATCCTCACATTAGATACTGAATTTGCGAGAGAATGCGAGTTTCACCACCCTTATATAAGGTCTAGATCCACGAACAATGTTAATATTATTCTTTAATTCCTAAAAGTTAAAACTTTTAAGAGTTAAAAATCTAACTCAAATTAACAGATACATAAGCTGTATTAGCTTAAAGAGAACAAGAGAAGCAAAAGCACTCACAAAAAATACCTAGTGCATCATTAATATCAAGTCTTTAAACAATAATATCAATTGCTAGTGGTATTTTACAGCAATGATCAAACAATGACAATTTACTTTGACAAAGAATAAATTCTTATAATTGTCATATGTTTACCATTATATTCGTGTGAATGTAAACTTTAAATGTATAAATAAGTTTACACTCACACAACATTATCACACATGTCAATAAAATATTATAGAAACATGCATCTTTATTTGTAAATAAAAGACCTTAACAAGATACCAAGCGCACCATTAATTCCCAATCTTCGGATTGTAAAAATTAACTGCAAGCGATACTCAATGCGATGATCAAACATTGGTGATAAGTCCCGTCAAATAATAGTCACCTTCGGGCATCCTATTATCCACATGGAAAAATACTTTATAACCACCACATATTTACCACCACAGTATGTAACTATCCGGCCAAGTTGTGCCTTCCTTGGGGCCGACGACAACTCGCATAAATAATTACACACTACATCTTTTGTAACTTCAGTTGAGCCGAATCTACGCAACAGAGGTTACTTGAGCAACATTATTGTTTCAATCGACTCAACCGCAATTACTAGATAATTTTAATATATATTAAATGGGGTGATAAGTCCTGTCAAATAATAGTCACCTTAGGGTATCCTATTATTTACATGGAAAATTACTTTATAATCACCACACATTTACTATCACATGCATGTAATTATCCGGCCAAGTTGTGCCTTCATTGGGGCCGACGACAACTCACATGAATAATTGCATACTACGTCTTTTGTAAGTTCAGTTGAATTAAATCTACGCAACAGAGGTTACTTTGGCAACATGTTGCTTCAACCAAAACAACTGCAATTACTAGACATTTCACAATAAATTAAATGTTTTTAAATGGGAATGGTCTTTAAATTTACAAGGCACTACTAACATAATGTAGGCCGAATTAGTCCATTATGTCGCTAAGTAACCATAAGGTCACTCAGCAACCCTTAAATGTAAAGACAAGTTCACAAGAATTTGAAAGAAGATGCAAGTCAAAAATCACATCAATGTGTGTATGACAATACATTTACAGGCATCGCATAAAAGCGAAAACATAAATAGCATGAAATATGTCAAAAATGCATGATTGGAGGAAAAGAAAAATGATGTTATTGTAGAAACTTAATAACAATAATCTCAAACATCGCAATCATGCTATAAACTAAATATTCAATTTCAAATCAAATAAAAATTGAATCTTTATATGCCTAGTCATGCTACAATTGATTCACGTATATTCTAAATGATTTAGAAAACTAGATCACAATACTTTGAGACTCATTTGAAGACAATATACCTTTCAAAAATATATATCATAACCAAATATATATATAACAAAACTTAATTTACCTTATATCTCAAATAAACTTTAAGTACAAAATATGTGCATCAATTTTAATCTCAAGTAGAAATCAAACTATAACATATGATGAGAATTTTAAAAAATCATGCCAAATCAAATCGAAAATCTTATTTGTATTTGCTATAACAATAACTAGAGGATACAACAATACAAATAAGTCAAATCTAAATATTCGATTGGACTGAAAATCACCAAAATCAAATTCAAATTTTAAATTTGATCCAAAATCAAAGATGCTTGTATATCTCTAAACCGGATAAAGGAAACACTGATTATATCTAAACAACTTTAATGTATCTAAATAAATTCCATAGATACATATATTTAGATCAAAACCGGTATAATCTCAAAACAACATGAATTTCATAATGATATTTTGTAATCAAAGTCAAATTGATCCAATGATCAGTTAATGAACTTTTGGAATAAAACCTCAAATTTTAGACGAAATCTTTAAGATAATTGTGAAGCCGTGTTTACCCACAAAAAAAAATATTGGATGCATACACACAAAGGGCATACACACAAAGCAAGTATCCAAAGAGTAATTAATATATTCCACCAAAGCAATATCTAGACATAACTAAAACCAAAAGTTCATAACTCCGAATCACATGTTGAAAAAAAAATCACAAATTTATATAATCACTTTTGCACAGAAAGCTTAACTGAAATATAAATTAAATTTGCTTTGCATTACAACACATGAAAACAATATCAAGATAACCATAAAGCAATAGTTTACACTTTTCATGAAACTACTAATAACCGAAAATCCAAAAAACAAGGTGTTCTCAATACCAAAGTCAAACATAGTCAGTGTTATTTTGATCGATAATAATCATCAAAAGGCGCACATGTAGAACGCAATTTCTCATTGATTTGCTAACGAAACAGAATAAGTAATAGAAGCCCCAAATTTCTTCAAACAAAATTTTATAAGATGGAAAATCTGAAACCCAAATATTAGTTACTTGTTTACAAAACTTGAATAAAAAGTAAAAATTCTTTACAGAATAGCCGAAATCATACACCAAAAAAATTGGCAAAAACATTTTACAAACGCCGAACACATCAAGAATATAATTCAATAATTAGCGTTCATAAAATATAAAACCTAAACATGCGTACTTCAAGCAATCCCACTAAACCAAACATGAAGACAAGCTCTGATACCACTTGTTGGAAAAATTAGGTCTTAATAAAAACAGAATTCATAAAACATGTTCAATCATTATGAATCAATAGCGGAAGCAATCAAAACATTGAACCTGATTATGATAGGATCTACGACATGTTTGATTTATCAAGGATACAAATTAGGGATTAGGAATACCTGAAAGCTTTGATGGCAGCCCTCTCAACAACGATAACATAGAGAGAGGAGGTGATCTGAAACAAACAGGTTAGCAGCGGCTGATTTGGTTCTTACTCAACCGGTACCTTTATGCCTCAAGTTCTCTTCAGATGGGGAGAAGAGAGAGTTTGCCGTGTACGGTGTATTGGGGACCATAGCCTCCTTTATATTCGATGACCATTAGGGTTTCCCATTATTCCGTTAATGGGTCATCCGGACATCCACCCATATTGAGTCCATATCAATTAATTAATTAATTATCTAAATAGAAATCTAATTAGCCTTATTACTTAAATTGATCACTAATCAATTAAGGCTCTAAATTGATAAATAGCTAATATAATTATTATTACGATATTTGCCCACATAATGATATCGGAATATAATTAAATAATAAAATATTCCAACAGAAGATCGTAGGATTCCTAGCAGATTTTGAATTGAGGATTTCTGCTTTTTGAGAGCTAAGAGCATTTTTGTAATTTCATAATGAAACTAGATGGGTCGGCAAACATGTCTTAATCCAAATCATCAATGATACGTAAGCAATTATGTGTCACTTCAGGAAAAAAAAGGATTGAAGAACAAGATTAAAAGTGATTTCAAATTGTAATGTCAAATTAAAAAAATTTGGAATTACATGAACCAAGACCATTTACATAATTAAGTCTTAAAAAAACTCTTTAAATTTATATTTCGTCGGTCACTTTAATACTTGTTGTCAACTCACATGGTTTCAACGTTGAATTGGCATTTTAAAAGTCACACAACACCCACTTTTACCTCCACATGTGTGCCATGTCATCAAAATTGTCTTTTAACCAATTCACAACTATGATAGAATGGGTTAAAAGGCAATTTTGGTTCCCCTATTTTACTAAATCCGCAAGTTTGATCTCCCCATTTTTTTCCCATGATTTTGGTCTCATCGTTTTAAAAAATTCAAAAACTTGACTCCTTGACATGACACTTCATTAAATGACATGAATCTATCCACCATGATGATGTGGCAACCATGTCATCATTATTTATGAATAGGGACTAAGGAACTAAGGAAGTATTTACCTTAAATGTCTTGCATTCAACTTTTTAAAAATTTAAAATTTTGTCTTTAATAGAAATTTTCTAAATTGAGGCTCATTAACCCGTGTATCACAAACTCGTCAAACCCTTGTTAAAATATGAAAAGAATACAATATTAACAAGAAGAGCCTAATTAAAATTATTTAGAGTCCATCTTCATCCCACCACTAAAGTCCAAAAATAAAATATCATGAGAAATAAATTTATTCAACACAATTGTCAACTTCACAATAAATATGAGAATACAAAAAAAAGTAGGACAGTAGTCTCTGTTTTTAAGTTTATTCTTTACTTAATGTTAATAGTTTTTTTAGTCCCTATAAAAAATTTATGCACTCAGTTTTAGTCTCTACTAAATTCAAATTTGTTTAATTATGCCTAAAATATTATGTTTTTGAACAATTTTTTTTTGCAGACGTGTTAAGAACATTACTAAAAGTTCTTCCGCAAAAAATTATCTCAAAATTTGACTTCTACGTCCAAATTTTTTGTTGTTTTTATCTTGAACTTTTGTTGTTTAAAAAATTCATATTTAATTCATTTCATGTTAAAAAAATTCTAAATTTTAGTAATTGAGCTTTTTGTAATGTTCAAAACTTGTCTCTGAAAAATCGTTCAAAAATTTAAGAGTTTAAGGATAATTAAACAAACTTTGTTTTAGTAGAAACTAAAATTCCATGTAAATATTTTTTGTAGGGACTAAGAAAGCTATTAAAATTAAGTAAAGACTAAACTTAAAAAATTTCAATTTTATAGAGACAAAAAACATATTTAACCTTTTTTATAGCAAAAGGCGTATGAAAAAAGAACATGAGGGTTAGGTTGATGATCATTAACACAACATATGTTTTTTTTCACACATGAGTATCCAAATCCGTCTTATACATGTAAACAACTGCTCGACCTTTTACTCAGTTTCCAAGAACTATTACTTTTCAAAGCCAGAATGACTCGGAGAATCACTCTCCAACCATAATAGATAATCTTTAGAATTTAATACTTCATCTGTCCCTATTTATAGTAATAGTTTACAAAAAAGTTGTCTCTAAATATAAGACCATATACAAATTCTTAGATGCATTGATTACTCTTTTTTCAAATATACCCCTTATTAATACTATCAATTTGTCTTGGTATAGGAAAAGTTAACATTAAATATATATTTAATTAAGGGTAATTTAGTAATAGTCACACACATTTGAGACAACTTTATTACTCCAACAGTTTTTCTTAATACACATGATTTTTGTAAACTACTCTTATAAAAAGGGACGAGGGATTATATCTTAACAGTTGTTTCATTAAATGTATTCACCCTAAACTCGAATATATAGAATGCATTTTGGGAAAGGAAAAAAACATCAAATTATGAACATTATTTTTTGTAAAAAAAGAAAATATTACAAAAGTACCGAGTTTTCTAGTTCCTAAGCACTTGCGGTGTGCATTACTTGTTGACTCGAGCGCTACAAACAAAAAACGTTGGATAAGAGGTTAAGGTTTCAATTTTGGCTGACTGGAAAAATTTGAAAATTATTAATCTGTGCAAATAAATAGTCAGATGAGCAACATAAAAACCTGCTTATCACCCGACGAGCAATTTGTAAATAAATGATGCTCATGCAATGTCACGAGGCAAAAAATCCAATATGAAAACTTGGGAGTATGATTCAACCAATATGGCTCTAGAGCATTCAACCAAACTGATCCAGGATGGAAATGATGTTGAAAATAAAAAACTGGACCCGCAGGCACTGGGGAAGCTGAGATGATCTGTAAGAAGAAAAATCACAGCACCTTGCATTCAATTAAACCGTGCCAGCTCACGACATATTTTGCTCAAGTTCGGCTGCAGTGGATTCAACTCGTCTATACCCGTCATCTGAACTAATCCATGCACATATTCATTGAGACATCTGGAAAGGTTATTACTAAAATTATGTGATTGGATGATGACTAGTTCAGCTATTGCCATTCCCTGCAATTCCCGCACTTCCAATCTCCAAGCCTAGATGATGATTCAATCCAGGGTGAGCACTTGCTGTGAATCCACATCCGACAAATCTGACAAGAGAGATCGGGGGCTGGTTCTGTTTGTGAACATTGCCAACAATTATGAACATTACCATTTGATGAAATTGTAGGTCTCTGGTTGTTCTGTAAACTAGTAGTTGCACATTCTTCAGGAACACCTAGTGTGCAAGAATTTTTTACAAACCCTGACAAGTCCCCAAACGCATCAGCTTCCTCAAAGTGACTACTACTATCTAGATGCAGAAATTCAGAAGAAGAGAGATGGGTTTCTGATTCAAAGTCCATGTATTCATTATCAACAATTTCAAAGTCACTCAGAAGATTGCAGTCAGAGAAGACAAAGTCATGTTCCACGAAAGGTGATAAAACCTCTGCAGGCAGATTACCCATTTCATCCCGTGTTGAAATTTCAGCATGCCGAACTTCACCCCCAAAAGAGCTATTATTGTCCCCCTCAGGTTTAAAATGCCTTGTCGTTGGTATTTTCTGAAGCCCTGACCTAGAGATGGTGTTACGCTCAATGCCTGCATCTAACTCGGGTTCTGTAATCAGTTCAACATCTGAAAGAGAAAACGGCAGACGATTGTTCTCTGGTTTAGAAACATCCTCTGTAGGAAAGATAGGAGTAGCAGGCTCACTTACTCCCGTGTCAGCCAGTGTTCCAGAATCTGCTTCAGAACGGTTGGAAGCCTGTGAATGTGACTTCTCGGCATCTAACTCTAACTTGGGTTCTGTAATCAGTTCGATATCTGAAAGAGAAAATGGCAGTGGATTGTTCTCTGGTTTAGAAACATCCTCAGCAGAAAGGATAAGAGTAGTAGGCTCACTTGCTCTTGTGTTGGCCGGTGTTCCAGAACCAGAATCTTCTCCAGAATGGTTTTTCTTCAAAGCCTGTGAGTGTGACTTCTCTGCATATAACTCTAACTTGGGTTCTGTAATCAGTTCAACATTTGAAAGAGAAAACGGAAAAGGATTGTTCTCTTGTTTAGAAACAGCCTCTGAGGGAAAAATCGGACTAGCAGGCTCACTTGCTCTAATGTCAGCTAGTGTTTCAGAACCAGAATCTGCTCCAGAACGCTTCCTCTTGGAAGCCCGTGAGCCTGACTTCTCTACAACTTGCTCCTTGCACACCAAATCAGAGTAAGGACACACGGGCAACTTTATCTTCCGACACCTGCAACATTTGAAGCCCAGCACAGAAAATATTTTGGACTCTTCAAGTTCAAGAGCTTCAGCATGATACCACCCTGTAAAGCCACATGCAAAGATTAGATAATAAATTGCAAGCAGTTAAAAAGTGTTATCACTTATAACCAGAGAAAAAAACTTACGGGTACATGTTTCACAGCCTATATACATTAGATCAGGCCTATATGGCTTATGGCACAAGTGACAAACAGGTTCCAATTGAGGCAAGCTTGAACGTCGCTTCAGAAGTACTTTTTTTAGCCTGAAATCAATGCCTGTATCTTCATTGTTGTTCTTTTTCCATATAATACCCCAAGAGGATTTTTTGCCACTGCTTTTTGTTTCCAGTGCGGATTTTCTGCAACTATTTTTCGTTTCGAGAGGGGAATGGAAAGCAACTTTTGTCATGTCGGGACGACAATCATTTTCCCTGGTAGATCTCGGTATGTGATCATCACATTTAGGCGCTGGTTCCTTCAAAATTGTCAAAGAGCGCCCTTTTAAAAGTAAGGTACTGTTTGGAGATTTGTTAATGCCCTCTTTTTGAGCAAGGAATCTGGTATGATAACATTGTTTGCATGTGGTCAAGAACTCAACATCTGTATATGTAGAGAATGTTGAATTTATTGAACAGCCCTCGTGACAATGACCTGACAAATATACCACCCATATGCAACAAAATGTTAAACCAAGACACAAACAAAAATCAAATCAAATAAATAAAAACAAAATCGAATAAGATAAAAAGACACAAAGTGTTGATTATTTATTTATGGGCGTTCGTTTGCTTTTATTCTAGGAAGAACGGTTCATTTTATAAGAAAGAAAAAATATCACATTTCAAGAATTCCCAAAAACTTTAGAACAGAATATTCTAGTAAATAAAAGGATGATGGATGAGGTACCTTGACATGCACTGCACTTGAGAGCACTCCTGTAATTCAAAAAAGAGAAAGAAGAAAAAAAGAGAGGTTTTAGAGTGAATAGGTGTTAAAAGAAAAGAAGGAAGGGATACCATAGAATCATGTGAAAAACTATAACCAAGTCAGGGTAATTACCTAAATGAAACACACTGCTTACATACAGAACATGATAACAAGTCCAAATTGTCTCTCTTGCATGCGAGGTAAGAAAATATGTCCTTCCAGATAGCATTCAACCGCCTTTTGTGCCATTGAGATGCGATATTCAAGTTATCTTTATGAGATGGCTCTTTTTTGTTTCTTACTTCATACTCTTTTACCAGATATAAAGGAATGCGTGTTTCAGAAAACCATAACTTCTCTCCTTCTGGCACTTCTTCTATTTCAGCAATCTTCCTTACCCGAGAAGGAATATGCTTTTGGCTCCCAAAAGCTATGGCATAGGATGTTTTTCCCTTTGCAAACTTTTTGTCATAAATATTTGCATTTCTAAAAGCAGAAACTTCGGTATCTTGACCTTTTCCATCCTGGAGGTTATACTCCGGCCGAATCAGATCAATCCATCTGATGTAAAAATCCAGATATCGAACCTGGTGCAAATAATAATCATATAAAATATCATCAAGTTATTGTTGTCAGATCCAATATACTATAATACATCTTATAATAATCAAAGGGGAACCTGAAGTGCAAGCTGTGATGCATTTCTACTCGTTTCAACGGCAGCTCTCCAAACAAGCTGTCGGCTTCTTTTAGGAATTTCAGAGACATCAGGATAGACAATACCCAAAATTTTCCTCGAACCACCTGTTGCCCAAACAACAATCAATGGTTTTTTTATTCCCAAACAAATTTACACAATCACAAAAAAGAAAAAATTCAAAATTCTATCAGTGGATAACCGATATTTGATCAACCAAGCATCAATTTATTTACTACCTCCGTTCCTTTTAAATTATTGTTTTAAACTCCGTTCCTTTTAAATTGACGTTTTAAGGTTGTTTACACATACCAATAAAATCAATAAGTTGTTACTTTTGATATAATTGTTTGTCTTTTTCCTATAATACCCTTATCTATCTCACTTCACATATTTCTCTCTCTACAATAAATAGTAAAGGATAAATTCGACAAAACAAAAATAAATACTACTTTGAACTTTGAAACAATAAATAAAAAGGAATAAAAAACTTAAAAAATTACGCTTAAAAATGAATGGATAATTTGTTTCCAGTTAATCATAGTAAAAACATGTACTTCAAGAAATACCTTGCCGAGCTGCTTTCCTGACCATGAATTTTGGCAATGCAGCTCTCTGAAATACAGATTTGGTAAATTTGCCATTCCACCAGCCAAAGCTTTCACGGCATTTGTTGACTGTATATTTGATAGGTAATTGTTTTCTACATCTGTCACATGATGCACGTTCCTGTGTTGTTCCAAGAGTAGATGTATCACTGTGGATAGTGAGAGATTCAACCAACCATCCATCCGTCAGCTTCACCCAGTCGCCACAAAAAGCAATTGTGCGAATGTTCTCCTCAAGCTGAAAATGGAAATTTAGTACCCATAGAAAAATATAATTACACGTTAAATAATTAATAAATCCCCTTATTTTAAAAAATAAAATAAGTAATTACTTACTTTGAGTAAAAGTGGCTTTATGTTGCTAAATGATGTGGCCCTTTCCATTTGTTCACGCCATAGCTTTCTATAGTTTTCACTAAGAAAGGGCCCATCTATTAAACCATGTAAGCCTTCCTCCAAATATATGACATATGTTGAAATGCTAGGGCTAATTCCTTCTCCACTTCTTACAGGAGCAAGACCAGAAAGTATTTTCGCGGCACTTTTGGTAGCACATATAGCAGCATGATTTAACATGCACCCTTTCTTGCTTGAAACAATGGATTTACAAGAAAGACACCAGCTACACCTCTCTCTTATAACCTCCCCAAGCTTCTTGTCAGAATTTGGCCAAAAGAAGCGTGAAGCTGTTAGTGAGAATGCTTTTGCTACCAAGTTAGGGTTGTCAGGTGTAGCTTTCTTCAAGTCAGACACATGGCCCTCTGATCTAGAATCCTCTGAAGAAAGAATGGCCAAGTTAGCAGCAGCAGATGCAGCAAAATCACCATGCATATAGTTATTAATGTATGACTGAGGTTTATAGGAGCAACCCATATACACAAAATCACTAGTGATATTTCCTTTGCACTTTCCAAAGCCAGTCTGGTCACCGTTAGTTTGCAAAGGCAGACTAGTGTCATTTGCATTCCCATAATTAATAAATTGGTTGCTTACCAAGGAGCACTTGGAAGAAATAGCTGCAGTTGACTTGTTATCAGGATTTGGGCAACTCATCTCAAACTGGTGGTTAATAGTCGAAACAACAGAATCCGGACCATATTCTGCTTTCCCCAAGCTAACACCTTTATGGTCATTTTCATCTTTCTTTGAACTCTCTGAGTTTAGATGTGTTCCGTTAGGAACACATAGGTGTGAAGAGCTTTCTGGAATATTCCAGTATTGTAACATCGCCATGCAAATACCGGAGTACACAGGTCTATGTTGCACAGAAGTATAAAGCACTTGAATAACTTTACGAATGTCATTTTGATTGTAGTACTTATGACAAAACTCGGCGCTGTTGACATTTAGCCTGCAATCGTAAATGACATTATGTTAAAACCTCAAAATTAGTAAGTGCAGCTACATCGAAAATAATGGCCAAAAGTAAAAAGAATAAGAGAACAAAATCAAAGCGCAAATTTAAGTCTAAGGGAAGAAAATATAACTGGACTCTGAATTTCATTAACTTCCAAGTAAAGCACATTTATCCGACATAACAAATGAAGGAGTTAAATAAACACAACAGATTTTGAACATACACAAGTAAGTGGTCGCAAGTACCCATGAAAAGCTGCCCGTACAAATCATTTCCAAATGTTTCAGCCCCTTTAAGAGATGTTCCACGTGCAATTGTTGGCCCAATCATATTTATTTTGCATTCTGGACAATGCCATGGCCCTTCTGGTATATACATCTTCATCACACCAATACACCTTGAATGATAAGCAGCGGGACATCCATCACAACAAAGCAAGGTCCCATCCATGCCACAGAGGCGACATTCATCTCCATTCTTGTCAACCTCGTCCTCAGAATTACCAGGTAAGTTCACAGCATCTAGTTTTGAAACAAACTTTGTAGGTTCTTCATCCTGGAAATCGGTAGTTTTGGCATATCGTCGATGGACTCTTTTTGGTCCATTTTCAGCAGGAGGACTGTCCTCAGCATCATAATTCTTCCCGACCTCTGACTCTTCACGCATGTTCATTTCAGCTTTAAGCTCCTCAGACTCCAAAACATCCTCGCAAAGAATTTGCAATATTACTAACTTCCTACTTGCAGGCAATGAATAATAATCGCCGTTAAAAATCTCGTCATAGAATCCTTTCCACTCAGACCCCTTAATGTATCCATTAACTGCTAAATATTCAATTAAGAAAACAGGCCAAGTCAATGTATCAAGCAAGCTCCATTCACTGCACCTGGAATAATACACATTAAAATTTAAATTGATATCTTTGTTAATATAAATAATAAATATAACAAGAGTCTTGCTTGTTGAGAAAACAAAAAGTAGAAATTTTACATTGAAAATAACAACTTTTAAACATTCAAAAAGTTGAATGTACACTTTCTCACCATTTCCCAAGAGAATATTTCTATTTTAATTTCCTTAACAAATAACATCATAAAAAGAATAACACCAGCACACTGGTGAACAAATTAAAACATATTAATAGAATTCTACAATTATGTAGATGATTTGATGTCCTCTCCTCTGTAAAAACTAGTAAAAAAAAACACATTTAGTTGCTTTCAAGTTCCTCTATAACAATCATGAAGACTCGCAAAAAAAAATGCATTACATGCCTCCAGTGTTTTTGGATTCTATGACAAAAAACTTTAACCAGTGGAATAGCACCAAGGCAAATTATAGTGTGCCCAGTTATATTAGGTCGACTAACATATATGTTTCTTTTAAGATATAATATACAAAATGACTATACTTACATACGGTTTCATATATTACAGGATCATAGGTGTTGTAGGCGTTGTTTTCCGCTAAAAGTGACAACTAACCATAACTACTTTTGCAGAACTTCCTTCGGAATCTCAACTTTCATGCTGTTTTCAGTGAAAGCATAAGCTACAGAACCTACAGTAACGAGGGATTTTATGCAGTGTTGTCAATTGCAGGTTGCGAAAATAGCGGTTTGTTCAAATTCCACTGCGCTATAGCAGAGCGGCTGTTTGACAACTGGTTGTATGTAAATTTTGCCCAGTGCTGTATCAGGTTACACTACTGTTTTTAATGGAATAGGGTTTAGAGGTCCAATGTACTCAAAACAGTCAACAATATATAAATAAAAAATTAACCTAAGTAGGAAGAAGCATAATACCTAAGGCATCTCGATGCAATCTTCGATCCCTCAGATGCAAGATGTTCAAGATGACGTCTCAAAGCACGCATTAAAGAATTATGAACAGCATCAAGCAAGGTATTTGGAACTCGACAATTAAGAGCACCGACGAAATCATCCAAACTAAACGGATAAAGGAACAATCGAGTACCGAACGATCTTAAGAATCCATAAACTGAAAACAAATACGAAACATACTTCTCCGGCACACCAATAGTTCCTGAAGACGGCGGCAACTCCAACGGTGGCGGCAATTCTAACGCCGCCGGCAATTCAACCGGCGTCTCAGCATCCGAACACAAATCCCTAGAATCATCGTCCATCACGTCTCGTGATTCCTCTTGATCTTCCACATTCAATTCACTCGATTCTTCAATAATCTTATTCAACAACGATTGATCCAATTCATTCTTTCGTTGAATCAAATCATCGTCGAAATCGCAATCCTCGATGAGAATTTTACGAATAATACTACTATCCAAATCCTCAAAAACACCGTTCTCATACTCGACTCTGTATAAACCGATTTTATAACTCAAAACTTTTCCGATTTGAACAACGCTTTCTGAAAACTCTTTCAAAACGTATCGTCCAATCAATACAATCGGCTTCTTCAATTCAACGGTTACAGTTTCTTTCTCTTTTCTTCTCTGTTTCCGCGGTCGACCTCTCCGTTTCGGTGGTTCCGACGAAGGATCCCCCGATGGTGGCGCCATCGGTGGTGGTGGTTCAGTAGATTTGGATTTTCGCGGAAGCTTCATAGAAGATGAAGAGTTAGGGTTTTGGTTTGCGGAAGTTCAGTGAAAAATAGTTAGGGTTTGAAGAATTGTGCGGGTTTTATATGAGGAATGGAATGAAATAATAACTGCATAAGCATGCGCGCGCGCGCTTTTGACGGATTATAGGGCTGTGAGGTGATTGGGTTGTCAGCCCGTTTAAACGTCAATTTTAGCGGGTTGGGTTAGTTTTGCTTAATCCACCTATTATTACTTTTTAATTAAAATATAGGCTGAATTACACAAAATGTCTTTTAAGTTATTTAATTGTAACAAATTGGTCTTTTAAGTTTTTTCGTACCACTTAGGTCCTTTATGTTAATTAATTGTAATAAATTGGTCCTTTAAGTTTTTTCCGTACCAATTAAGTCCTTTAAGTTATTTAACTGTAACAATTTGTTGTATTTTAGATCTTAAAAATGTAAGTTATTCGGGGTCTAAAAGTTACAATTATATAACTTAAAGGACCTAAGCGTTACAAAAAATACTTAAAGGACCAACTTGTTACAATTAAATAACTTAAAGGACGTAAGTGGTACGAAAAAAACTTAAAGGACCAATTTGTTACAATTAAATAACTTAAAGGACTCATGGTGTAATTTAGCCTAAAATATATTGGCTTAATTGCATTTTCGATCTATTAAGTATTGCGGCCGTGTGATTTTGACCTTTGTTTTTTCTTTAACGAATTTGGTTTCTTATGTTTTTGAGGGGAAAAAGTTATCTCATTTCATTAAATAAAAGTCATAGATACAAGGCGGTACGTCAATAAATAATTTGGAGTTAGCTTCTAATGGAGCTGTCTGTGCTAATTCATGAGTCACCCCATTTGTTTGACTCCAGCTAAACTCTACCTTAGAGTTGGTAAATTGAGTGCTAAGTAGATGTCGACAATGACTAATAATACTTCTAAAATGACTAATAATACTTCCAAAATTAGTGTTATTATTCACATAATCAACAACGAGCTTCGAATTCAAAGAGAAATTCATGATATTCAATCCTAACTCAACCAACCACTGTAGTGCTTCACAAAGTCCAAAAGCTTCGCCAACCTCCACAAAACACAATGATGCAAACCATGATGTTTTAGCAAGCGCATGACCCATGTTGGCATCTCGAATACACATACTAATACCAACCTTATTATGGGACGTTGAGAAGGAAACAACTACATTGCATTTTTGTCTACGCGGGGGTCTCTGCCATCAAACCCTGTTAATAGTACTTGGCCATAGTGGCATATTTGGTGCTTGTGTACCTGCGGGTCATCTTAATTCATGTGCAAGTTTCCAGTCTTCTAACGTAAGGACGGCTCGTTGAAAGACTTGAGTTGCCATTTCATTCAATTTCTGCCACAGTCTCAAGTTACCGCGCTTCCAGATACTCCAAAGGACTGCTGCAAATAATGAACATTGTGACGGTTGAAGTCAATCTAGTAAACAAAATACAACTAATGTTGTATTACCAAACTCATTCACGACATTATCTACAACATTCCTTAGTTTCACAGCTTGCAAGCTTGCGACGCTCGAGGACAAGTCAAAAGAGCATGAATGCACATGACACATTCATCAGCATCACTGCACATAACACATTCAGATGAACATGCAACACCTCTATTGTTGAGGCGTACACGAGCAGGAAAGCAATCACGACATACTCTCCACACAAGATTTTTCACTTTTGGCGGCACCTTGAGTTTCCATATAGAATTCCACTGCCCGGGTCTTCTCATGTGGGATGTGTTGCGAATAACTTCAGAACAAATTATGTAAGCACTACGAACATAATATCGATCTTTTTTCCCACCTTGTCATATCAACCTATCATTAGTAGTTTGTGGGAAAATAGGTGTATTTAGGATTTAAGTGGCAATGTGGAGGTCTAACAAACAATGAACAAGAGGTTCTATCCACTATTTTTATGTTTGGTTGATTAGTTCACTAACACAAATAGAGCGAAATTGTGCATTACATGTGTGTATAGCCGAAATACTATCACTGGAGGATAGCCAAGGTTGGTTCATCAAAGGGATACTATTACTTGTGCCAATACTCCACCTTGCGCCTCTTTTCACTAAGTATGCTTCGTCAAGCACAACTCAGGCCCATACCTATTTTAGCCCCAAAGAAATCAGAAGTCAGAAAATAACGAGTCTTAAATAGACGTGACACAAGGCTATGCGCATCAGTCTAAAGTTTCCAAGCTTGTTTGTTGAGCATTGCATCATTGAAAGAGGCGAGGTCCTCGAACCCCCATACCACCAAACTTTTTATGAACTGACAATTTCTCCCATGACATCCAACGAATTCCCCTATTAATTGCTCCACCATGTCCCCACCAGAATGCATTCATCATTTTTTTAACAACATCTATCAATGTTTTTGGGAGAATAAAAATACTCATTACATACGACGGTATAGCTTGTAAAACAAACTTTGTCATTACCATGCAACCCACCTTCGATAAGCACTTACTGCTCCATGAATTTATTCTTTGCCAAATCTGATATTTGATGTAGCTAAATGTTGATTGATTGTTTCTTCCGATCATTGATGGTATCCCCGAGTATTTGAATGTGCCTAGTACTGCTTGGACTCTGAGTATTTGTGTGAGAGATATGCGCATTGGCTGATCAACCGGTGTGTTGTAACACACTTTAGAATTTGGTAGGCTTATTGCTTGACCTGATGCTGTTTCACACGTCATCAGTATATTTTTATTGATGTGTGCCTCAACTTTATATGCCATAGAAAAAAAACAGTCATCTGCAAGTAAAGGGTGAGACACCACGAGAGCATTAGTACAAATTCGCATGCCATGTAAGTCACCCCCTCCTCTCTGCTTGCTGAATAAGCCTAGACAACCCTTCTGCACAAAGAATAAATAGGTATGAAGATAATGGATCGCCCTGGCGAAGCCCCTCCCTGTAATAATCATACAAACCAAATTGTTGTTAACAATGAAAGAGCAGTCCGGAGATTCGACACACGAGTATCTGACGCACCAATTGTGGTGAAAAACCCAATTTCAACATTACTTCCTTCAGATATACCAGTCAATTTTATCATACGCTTTACTTGTATCCAATTTGAGAGCTACGTTATTATTACTCTTGCGACGGTCTGTTTTCGTGTGATGGATTGCTTCAAATGCAACCAATGCATTATCTAGGATCGATCTGTCAGATACAAATGCGGATCGGTTGTCAATAATGCATTTGTGAAGTACCATCTTCATCCTGTTAGCAAGGACTTTAGATGCCAATTTATACAATACATTGCAAAACGCAGTTGGCCTCCAATCTTTTATCGACCTTTGTTGATGCCCTTTTGGTATAAGTGCTATATTAGTTGCATTTAGCGGAGGCAAAAATTGATTTTCATTTAACCGTCGACAACACTCTTGAAAAATATCAGGGCTACACGTATTCCAAAATTGATGATACAAATCGGGACTATACCCATAAGGCCCATGTCATTTATTTGGATGTCTATAAAACATAGCTTATTTGAATTCGTTGATTTAAAATGGTGTCGTAAGCTCCAAATTATTAGTATCATCAATTACCGGTTGTAAAGCAGTAATAACTGGAGAATAAACACTTTATTGCCCGTGAAACAATTGTTCAAAATATTCGCGAGCTAAGTGGCACATACATATCTCATTTGTAACTCGAGTTGCATCCGCCGCTTCTAAAACAACAATGTGGTTCACCTTCTTACGAGTTGTTGCACATACATGAAGGAATTTTGTATCAAGATCTCTATCATGATACTGGTGAGTTTTTGCATGTTGTCTCCAATATTTCTCATCCTAGATCAACAACTTATTCATCTGACGTCGCAAAAAAAAATAGTTGTTAGGGATCACAAGTATGACCTTGATCACGACACTCATTCAAAGCCTTGCGACATTCTTAATTTCTGATTTCAATTACAATTGTTTCGGCTCCAGGAACTCAGCTCACTTGCATACACCTCTAATCAAGGTTTCCAGCTTATCGTAACAACATCTCTAAACCCAGGCTCCAAATGCCAGACATTTTCACATTTAAAATTGTGTATAGCGCCAATTCGTACCAGTCGGTTCCAGCTTCATTAGGATAAGGTAGTGATCGGATGCAAGGTCTACCAAATTTTATAATTATGCATCATGAAACATCGAATATCAACCATCATTTGTCAGATATGTCCAATCTCTCTTCAACTGCTCTTGGTGTACCTATACTTTTAAACAATGTGTATGAATATCCCATCATTGGCACATATGTTAAATCGGAGTCTGTCACCACTTGTTGACACCTGTTAATTAGCCAACCTGCTTTATCTGTCGCACCCACCTTCTCATGCTCAAATAATATATCATTGAAATCACCACATATACACCAAGGTAAGTTAACATCCCTTGCCAAGATTTGAAGGAAATCCCATGTGTCATGACATTGTCCCCATTCTGGAAACCCATAATACCCTGTAAACTGCCATACACCTTTAGACGGATCATCAATACGAATAATAATATGATTATTTGAATAATCGAGAACAATGCAATTAAATGATGTTTTTCAGCAAATGGTCACGCCACTGCTTACTAGTACTACTAACAGCAAGACAAAAATCATAACCAATAATATAACATAAAATAAAATATTCAACTCATAATACTGAACCAAATACTTCAATTTTGGAATTACACTCGGGTTTCCTAAGCCATTGCTTTTGGTGGTTGATGGCATCATTATTAGTTGCACCATGCCAACACATACACATTAATTCCAATTTACATAAGGATGACATCTCACATCCACACACTGATGTGGCAATCCATCAATGAAATTACACAAGTCCAATGTCTTATGTCGGCATCTTGGTGTAGCAATCCATCAGTGGAATTACATAAGCTCGATGCCTTGCATTGACACCCTGATGTGGCAATCTGTTAATGGGTCAGTTAATTTAAATTCAATATACAATTGTTGTAAACAATAGATTGTATATGGTCATATTTATAATTACTTTTATATTGTAATATGTGGTTCGTCGTAGTTGAAGTAGTAGAAACAAAAGTACCAGGAACGAAAATAGAGGTGCCCAACTTAACACCTGAGGTAGCCACCACGGGAATTTGATGCAAGGAGCAAACAACAACATCTCTATATTCCTCTCTTTCTCATTGGGAGCAGGCGCACGAAAGGCTTTCCCATAGTCCAATTCTTGATATTTGCAAGAATTTTCCTTGTGACCTTAGCCTCAATAACTATCCCAACCAACTTGTTCCTACCAAAAATATTCCTTTTTGCACTTGCACATGATCGACCCTGTTACTTACACTATTAAAAAAAAATTGGATCCATCGCTGACCGTAGGTGATTTATTATGAACATATTCTTGCAAGAAGGAGAATAAGAAGAGTCATTTATGTTTAGCTAATTATTGATGTGATTACTCATAATACTTGAACTTGAAGTTCTTTTGCTAATTGTTTTTTTTTTTGGTTTGACTTAGACCTCTTGAATAAAAAACAAGAAAGTAATGAATGAATTAGATACATGGCGGGAAGGAAAGATAAATAGTCACGTGCCTTACTCCCGCCATGTAACCCTCCTAGTCGCCGCGCCTCTTTCGTAATTTACGATTTATACGAATTTTGAATTTTCTTCTTCCTTTTCCCAATCTTCAAATCCTTTCACGCTAAACTAAGATTTTTTTTAATTCAAAAAAAAAAAGATATTTTTAGGGTTAGGGTTTCAATGGGGAACAAGGTCACCGACCCCAATCTCTCCACCGTCCGATCCATCGTCGGTTCCGAATTCACCGACATGGAAATCTTCAGAGCCTTACACTTGGCCAAAAACGACGTCACTGCCGCCATCAACATCATCTTCGATACTCCTACATTCAAATCCACTCCACGCGCTTCCAACACTCAACGAGTTTCTCCTCCGAATTCAACTCCACGCGCCATCACCCCACGCGCCGTAACCGCAAGCTCCAATCAGAACGCCGATGCAGAAAACAGTCAATGCTCGGTGGAGTTGGAATCCAAAGATTGGTGGTTTGTCGGTTCCGGTGAAGTGGCGGGGTTGTCTACTTGTAAAGGGAGGAGTATAAAATCCGGTGATAAAGTGATTTTCAAATTTCCGGCTAAAACGGTTTCGGTTTCGCCGTCTCCGGGGAAGGGTTTCGGTCGAGCAGCAGCAACTTGTTCTGAGATAGTGAGATTTTCTAATGAACAAGATTGGGAGGTAATTTTGAATTGTGCAAAATGGTAATTGTTGTTTTCTAAATTCAATTTGAGTTGGGTCTCAGAGACTCACCAGGTCACGGCATAGCATACCTCAAGGCTCAGAGAGTACCGAGAAATTCAATTTGTGATTTAATTTGATGCGTTTTATTATTTTTGGTAGATTGGTAGAATACCGAACGAATGGGCTCGATGTTTATTGCCTTTGGTGCGGGATAATAAGGTCTGGGTTGAAGGGAAATGTGAATTTGCGCCTAGTGTTCTGGGCATCATGGATTCTATCAATTTGTCAATCAGGTATATATATGCTTAATTTGCCAAGCTATTTGAGTTGCCACACCATGTTCTTTACTAGTTTTAGTGTTTTCTTGAAGGATTTGTAATGAAATTCTATGATTTTACGGTTGAATTTATGTGACGGCAACTAAATAATTTGTCTGTTTCAGCGTCTTTATCAATAGGTCAATGTTTGTTAAACATCATCAGGTTTCTCTTAAAGATGCTACAAATTCAACAGATGAATCAGTGTTTCATCCTCTTCCAGCCCTGTTTCGATTGCTTGGCCTGATCCCTTTCAAGAAGGTGGTTGTTGGTTCTGGGTCTCTTTTATATCTTTGTTATGTTCATTCTAAATTGTTGGGTTTTCTTGCTGCCTGTGGAGTTAGCTCAATTGTATTGACTTGCATCATTGCTTTTGTTAAGGCAGAGTTAACTCCGGGTGATTTCTATTCCAACAAACGTCCTTTCAGTCAAACGGTAAAATGTTACGGATATAATTGCTTTAGACTACATCTCCACTAGCATGGTTGATTTTTTTAACAGAAGGAATTTTCTCTTCAGGCCACATTACTACATGCCAAGTCTGAGCATCCTTCTCAAAATGGTCACGAGAATGAAGACGAGGATTCTGTTTCTGAATTTGATCTTGACAACATTGTTGGTGTTGCATCAAGCTCAGAGTTAGAGGTGCTGCATTCTAAGAATAACACATGTTTTACATATATTATGCTTATAAGTGATGTAGTGACTGACCACTAACATGAGAGTTTTGTTCAGGAAATGGACCCCCCTGGAAATCTTCTCTGTGAACTGCGGCCCTATCAAAAACAAGCTCTTCATTGGATGGTTCAGATGGAGAAGGGACGGGCAAGGGATGAGACTGCAACAACCCTTCATCCATGTTGGGAGGCATATCGCTTGGCTGACAAGTATGTGCCTGTGGTTATTTGACACACATAGTAAAAAACATCCAACGAATAGTTCTGATTAAGTAGTTGTGCTTGTACTTTTTAGGAGGGAGCTTGTCGTTTATTTGAATGCATTTTCTGGCGAAGCCACAACAGAGTTTCCTAGCACCCTTCAAATGGCCAGAGGAGGAGTATGTTTTTTAACTAGTTAACCCTGAAAGTTTATGTTGTTTCCACATATTGTTCAATGTTTGTAATGTATTATTTTTTGTGAAATTGAAGATTTTAGCAGATGCTATGGGGCTTGGAAAGACCATCATGACCATATCACTTCTCGTTGCCCATTCAGGAAGGGGTGGATCATTAGGCAGTCAACCTATAGCTCAGTCCTTTATTGAAGGTGGTGAAGTTAGTGACACTGATACAATTCCCAATCTTTCAAAAGTTCCAAAGAAGACAACAAAATTTACTGGTTTTGATAAATCAACGAAGAAAAACACTTCTCTAACAAGTGGTGGCAACTTGATAATATGTCCCATGACTCTTCTTGGGCAGTGGAAGGTATTAACATGATGTAACTATTTGGTTACTGTATTTCTTTACTTAGAAGTTTGTATTACATTTGTATTCAAATGCGGGATATATAGAGTAATTCAAATGCTTTCTTGCTAGTTCTGAACATTTGACAATTTCTCCAGGCAGAGATTGAAACTCATGTGCACCCTGGGACTCTGTCTTTATATGTTCATTATGGACAAAGTAGGCCCAAAGATGCAAAAAGTCTAGCTCAATGTGATGTTGTAATTACTACATACGGGATTTTGGCCTCCGATTTTTCCAGTGAGGTAGTTGCAAACCTGTTTACTCTTACAGTTCTTAACTCGTATTTGTTTAATTTCTTAACTCGTATCAACCAATGCATCTTTCTATCCTCTTACATACAGAATGGAGAGAATAATGGTGGACTCTTCTCAATTCGTTGGTTCAGAGTGGTTCTTGATGAGGCACATACTATAAAATCTTCTAAAAGCCAAGTTTCTATGGCTGCGTCTGCTCTAATTGCTGACAATCGCTGGTGTCTTACTGGGACTCCAATCCAGGTGAATAATCATATTACGAGGCTTATGTTTATATGATATTCATTTTTGTATGTACGGATTAAGTCCAGGATAAGAAATTTCACCCAACGTTTACAGAAGACCACTATGCGAAGCATTAACTCGATATACCAAGAATATTCAATTAATGCTAGGGTTATGTTGTATGATTAAACTTACAAATCTTTGGTTAACTTTGACAGTTTCCTATGGTTTCCATCTCTGGGCTGTATAATTATAATCTGTTTATGATATTCGCAGTATAAATTATGATAATCGATGGTGGTTTTCTGGTTCATGCTCTGAGTTGTGGTTATATTCAAATCTTGCATTTTTATTCTGTTACACTTTCATTTATTATTCATGTTTTATCCCAGCATTGCAAGTTGGACATTACGTTTAAGTATGAGAACATTTAATTTGTCATGCAATTTGTCTTGCAATGCTGTCAAACCCTTATGTGTTTGGGTAAGCTTTGGTGTTTTTCTTTTTTCAATTCCAAAAGTGGATTTGGTATTTTTTCTTCTTCCGGAAAGTTAAAAAATATCAGCTGTGATTATTTATTGACTTCCAAACAAGTATTATTGATGGACAAGAAAAATAGTATAGAGGATGAATGTTAGGGGTGGGAATAGACTAGATAGAAGGAAAAAATTACTATTGAATTGTAAATTGATGCCAACCATAAATAGGAGAAAGGGGGGAAGTTAGAAGGAAAAAATTACTATTGAATTGTAAATTGATGCTAACCATAAATAGGAGATAGGGGGGAAGTTAGTTGGTGCTTAGAAGCTGTTTCAGTCTAGAGGAGGGAATGGTGCTCTTGATTCTTCCACTGCTTTGTTCATACTCTGGTTACACTGATCAGATGATTCATGAAGGGTTCCAGGCCCTATTTTTCTTCATTCATTTCAATTCTTTTTCTCCTTTACCATTTGATTCTATCTGCATGTCTTCAGAGTTTTCTTGCAATCCTATTTGTATTTGTATTGAATACTAGTTCACTTACTTTTTGTTGGTAATGAGTCTCATTACAGGAGATAGAATCATATATTTTTTATGCGTTCTGACTTTGAGTCATTTTTTTTCTTTCTACAGAACAACCTTGAGGATGTTTACAGTCTTCTCCGCTTCCTGAGAATAGAGCCTTGGGGTCATTGGGCCTGGTAAAATTACATTCTTCTTAGTGTTGGCTATTTTAACTCTAATTGATTTATGTCCAAAATCCAATATTTTTCCGTGCTTCCTCATCTCTTGTTATTTTTGGAAGGTGAATTCTAGGCTTTGATGTTTAATTATGAATTTTTTGGTTATATATGTTTATACCAAACTTTGGAGTCCATTTATATACCATAATTTAGATTATAATTTATCTTACATTCTAGGGAAGTTTTAGCTTTCAAATATTTCCTTCTGAGGATTGAAACAAATTTAAGCAGCAACAAGACTTGCTTATAAAAAAAAAGCAGCAACAAGACTTGTGCATGAAATTCTTAGTGCGAATTATAAGCCAGTGACTAATACTACGTGCGTGGATCCCCTGCAGCACCTGTAGGGACTGTTGGGTCTTGAGAGAAATATTCGTTCACTAGCTCTAACGGTCTCCACAGCTGCTGCACTGTGCAGCTGCTGTAGAGGATCCAAATCCATTGGCAAAACTGAAGATATCAGCACCTTATGATTTAATTGGATTTTTATGAAAATATATGTTTTCCAGTTAAAATTTGCTCAACATAACTGGAGTATGAAACCATGCTGGATGTTATGAATGCTTAGTAAAGTCATCCAATGCAAATCACTTACTTCTACTCTGTTACTTTTATTATCTTAAATGAGCGGTTGGAAAGCTGGACTCTTAAGGTTTGTCCTGTTTGATCCAGGTGGAACAAGCTTATTCAGAAACCATTTGAGGGTGGTGATGAGAGAGGATTGAAATTAGTTCAGTCCATTTTGAAGCCTATCATGTTGAGGAGAACCAAACATAGCACAGATCGAGAGGGCAAGTTAGTGAACTGGTTAAGCGCTGGTGTTGTTTTTAACATCTATTATATTCTGTTAACATATTATTTTGTTGTAGGCCTATACTAGTTCTCCCTCCCGCCGATATGCAGATAATTTACTGTGAACCGACAGAAGCTGAAAAGGACTTCTATGAGGCCCTATTCAAAAGATCTAAGGTTTTTTTTTTTTGCTTAAAAATTGTTAATTATTAAATTTTTTATACTACTCTTTTGGCACCCAAAAAGGTCACATTGATCAAACTTGTTGGTGAACGTTATGCAGGTAAAATTTGATCAATTTGTTGAGCAAGGACGCGTTCTTCATAATTATGCTTCAATACTAGAGCTGCTTTTACGTCTTCGACAATGTTGTGACCATCCATTTCTTGTAATGAGGTGCGGTGTCTAACATTTCTGTTTTACACTTGACTGTTATAGTTGCCATTGTAAATTGTTGTAATTGTAAGCATCTGGTCTGGTTAATTGGCTTTAAGAAACAGTTCACGAACATATGTGACATGCTCTTACTTTCTAACTTGTTCTGACCAACATAATGCAATTCATAAGCTAATCTGAGGTGATTTTAGTCAGGTTTGTTTTGTTTTTCATTTTAAGGAGAAAATTCAGGAACATTCTCAGTAAGAAACATAATTTTTTTTATAAATAAACATCGAGCTCGGAAATATACTGTATGGTAGTTACCGTTTCAAAGTTGAATTTGAGAGAATTTATAGTGAACTTCAACACTAATCAAACTGATAAGATATCAGGATTATAAAATAATGATGAAATGCTGAATGATGGTAGCATCAGGGAGGCTGAAAAGCAAAAGTGATAGCTGGGAAGCACTTTGGCGTATTGATCTAACTGTCAATCTTCTTTCTCACTTCAGCAAAATCTTGTTACTTCTTGAAATTGAAGAATATTAAAGAGGGAAATTACTGAAAAATCAAATTATTTGGTGCTAATCATAGTTGGAAGGCCACGGATTTTTAAGGTGGAACTATAAGTCGTTACTTTGCTTCTTAACAGGATTGAATTAAATATTGTGTTAGGCACCGTTTGGATTAGTTTTTACTTTTTAGCTTAGGACTAAGAAAGTATTTGGTTCTTAACTTGTGATGTTGAAATTCTGAAACTGAGGGAAAGTAGAGAGAGAGCGAGATTGGCAAAAGAAATTTGGTTTTTGAATTGCTGAAGAATGATAGAATACACAGGTTATTTACATGGAACTGATGAAGTTTATCACAGCTCTGTTGCAGTAGAATAATCTTACTCTAATTATACTCCCTCCGTTTCATAATGAGTGTCACTTTAGCAAAAAAAAAAAAAAGTCGTTTCAAAATGAATGTCATTCTCAGTTTTCTATGTAGTATTAATGATTTTTTCCAACTGTATCTCTAATTAATACTGTTTACATTATTTCCAAAGCATTATGTTCAACTTTTGCATTTATGAGAGTGAGAAACACATTACACACCAATAGTCAATAAGGACAATCTGGTAAAATAACTATTCTCTTTCTTTTATTTATTGCATTTCTTAATATTTGTGTGAAACCTTGAACATTTCATTTTGAAACAGAGGGTTATAACAAACATGTCAAGAGTTAACTGAAATTCTAACTAACAACTACCAGCTGTGATGACATCTGTCAATAAGCTCTGATAGTGGATGTGGCAAAAGAATTACATGACTAGGTGTACTTTAGTACTCCCTCAAGCTTAGGTGGATGTGGCAAAAGAATTTGATTACACACCCTGAGCTAGCTCCTTAACTCAGCTATCAAAAGAAATATTATCAAAAGAATTTGAAACCTATCAAAAGAAATAAATTTTCTGAGAACATCAGCTGTTTAGAATTGAGCTCCAATGGGCTACATGGTATAGACCAAAGCCACACAAAAAGAAAAAGTAATATTATTGAACGTAAGTAAGAAACAAGAAAGGATTATAGATCAAGTGGTTCTCTCACTCTCTTTTCACCATCCTCGTGCATGACTTTCTTGGTTGGCAGCCCTGCTTATTTGATATTGCATCATTAAATTGTCTAAAAGTAAAAGTATTTGTAATATTTTATTTGGGCTTTTGGCTCATGACTCATCACAAACTTTTCTGTCTTGAACACAAAGATATATATAGCCAAGATGGTTGTATAAGGTGTTTGGTTGCATCAGATACTATTTAGGAATGGTTCATCATTTCATCAAATGGTTTTTCTTAGTCTTGCTTGACGATGTTTACCTTTTGATGTTTCTTAGGAACTCTGTTAACACAATGTGATTTAAGAGCACTCTTGTGATGATCTTTTCTTTTTCCCTTGCATCATTTAATTGTTGTCTTACTAAGCCTTAACTTTTTGTCATGATGGCAATTTGTTTTTTTAGTCGTGGTGATACTCAAGAATTTGCTGACCTAAACAAATTAGCTAAGCGCTTCCTTAGAGGAACCTGTAATGCTTCAGAAGGTGAAGTAAAAGATGCACTCTCACGAGCTTATGTTCAAGAAGTTGTGGAAGAGCTACGTAAAGGGGAGCAGGGAGAGTGTCCAATATGTCTTGAAGCGTTTGAAGATTCAGTGTTGACACCCTGTGCTCATCGCCTTTGCCGGGAATGCCTCTTGGCAAGTTGGCGAAACTCTACCTCTGGCTTATGTCCTGTTTGTAGGTATTTTCAGGTTAACCTGTTATAATTTTGGATATCTTTTCTTTAACTTGGACTAACGGAAGTTTAAGATTGTTTTTATTGCAGTAGTTCAAATGAATTTGGTTATTGTGCAAACTCCTAATCCTAACATTATTGCTTTTGACAGGAAAACAGTCAGCAAGCAGGATCTTATCACGGCCCCTACCGAGAGTCGATTTCAGATTGATATTGAGAAGAATTGGGTAGAGTCATGCAAGGTAACTGGTCTTATGAATGAACTTGAAAATCTTCGCTCATCAGGAGCTAAGAGCATTGTGTTCAGCCAGTGGACTGCTTTTCTAGACCTCTTGCAGATTCCCTTTACTCGGTAAAATTCTTTGCTGGTTTATTCGTTTCTTGAAAATAGCTGTTCCCATAGACAGTCATGGTTTTTCTACGTTGCGTTTTAATCATTCCATTGAAGTTGATATCAGCTTTAACAATTGCTGTGATCTTGCGACGTGCTTTATCTGTTCCTCTCTGCATCGTGCTTAACCATCGGTCTGGTTTGCAGATCAGGGTGGTCTGGTCCAGTTTTTAAAACTATGATTATGTGTTTATTTTTATTTTTTTTATTCCTTTCGGCGATAAACAATTGTTGGAAATTCTGCCTTCATTGCAGTCCGCCCCTAGGTGCTTAATTGCGGCATTTTGGTTGCCTTCATTGTGTTGGGTGTGAAGGGTGGATTTAGTCCCACTCCCACATTGACTAGAGATATGGCCTGTGTAGTGTTTATAAATCTTGGGCAGGCCTCATCTTTCAAGCTGGTTTTGTAAGGTTGAGTTAGGCTTAACCCAATATCTAAGAACAATGATCCCAGAGGTTAATTAATCATTATCTTTGTGTTATCATCTATGTTCAGGAATAAAATTTCATTTGTTCGTCTTGATGGGACATTGAATCTGCAGCAGCGGGAAAAAGTAATCAAACAATTCTCAGAAGACAGCGACATACAGGTCTTAACATATTTCCCCATGTTTATCTACTACTTAGTCAGTGTAGTGAACTGTTTCAATGCATTGACTATTAATAACCATCAATAGTTATTTCTTGCACCAGGTGTTGTTGATGTCACTTAAAGCTGGTGGGGTGGGTATAAATCTAACAGCAGCTTCCAATGCTTTTGTCATGGTACGTGCATATCAGTTTTGTGTTGCTTAAACTGATATGTATTTGTCTAGCTTCAGGTTTTCTAACACAGGGTAAATGAAGTATTTGAATTTGTTGAATGAGAAAAAATAGGACATATGGGGAAACCATGTGTTTCAACTACACAATGAGCTCTCTTTATATATACATCAAAGCAATTAATACAATAATAATTACAGGATATTCTGTTCTTATTTACACGATATGATATGATACGATATGCTGATCCTATATATATATATATATATATATAATAAAGTAAATACATGGATCCTAATCTTATTTTCAATAGGATTCTTTTGAGATTTTCTAACAAGGTTTCAGTTGATACTTGATAGAAACACTGCCTCAAAAAACTGAAATCGAAACATGACTCTTTGATTAATTTGAAGTTGGGAGATAAATTAATGTAACAACGCAATTTAAGTTATTATATCCACAATACTTTTACTGATTTCTATATAAATTTACAGTTTTTGTATTCCAAATAGTTAGTTGTTTTAGTATATATTTTATAGATGAAGAAATTTAATCTATGCAATTTATAGGGAGGAGCAATTTATCTTAAATAGGAGTATTAAGGATTCAGAATGTTGCAGCAGAATATGTTAATGAATAACCAACCTAACAGATGTAGCATTATTATTGATATTGGGAAAGTTATTTTTTTAAAGTAATTTTGATATAGATAGTTTGTCAATGTGAATAGGACCCATGGTGGAATCCAGCTGTTGAGGAACAAGCTGTTATGCGTATTCATCGCATTGGACAAACGAAGAAGGTGGCCATCAAACGGTTTATTGTGAAGGTACATTTAATATCCCAATTTTGGGAAATAATACATATATGTAACATCGTTTTATTACTATGAACTTGGGCCTTGTTAATTGCTTCACTAGGTACAAGGAATTTGGTTGTGAACTAGTGAAATTTGGGTAACAAAGCCATCGACTGAGCTGAAAATTTTCTTTTCACATGTGAATATTCCATCTATAATTTGTTTAATTGAAGTGCTAAAATTTTAATGAGGGTGGTGCTTGCTTATGACATGTGATATATGAGATTTGTCAAGGTCAAGCAAGTTAATATGTATGGATAGTTATGAGTGGTTGTTAACATGTCTGTTTGGTGCGTGTCACCAAATAATGTGACTTCATTGACTCGAATATGATATTTATTCTAATGTTTCACATTGCAGGGGTCAGTTGAGCAGAGAATGGAGGCAGTGCAAGCACGCAAACAACGGATGATTTCTGGTGCCTTAACTGATCAGGAAGTTCGATCTGCACGGATTGAGGAGTTGAAGATGCTTTTTACTTAGACCAATGAGGTTGTGAAAACATTGTTTGCTCATAGGTGCTCCTTCATCATTTTGCATCACGTGGCTTTCTTCTCTAGTGCTTGTGTATGGTGGGTAGTGATGACTCGTAAGATGGAAGTGCTTCTTCTTAGGTGGCACGTGAGCCAGGGAGTTGTCCCTTGACTTGCAACTTCCATTGGGACAGGTCAAGTTTTGGAAAGGGAATGATTTGAAGGGGGAACTCATCTTCTATATGGGGTTACTTACTTCCATTGAGAGGGATAAGGAGAACTCCCATCTTCTTCTATATGGGACTTGAACATAAAGCCGAAGGAAGGGGCTGATCATTGTCAGATAAAGGGGAAGGGATAGATTATTAAATATATTTTCAACATAGTTCATGTTTTGTGTATGTACCTATGTAAATCATTAACTTGGAGGGGAGGAATTTTTTAGCTTTGAAGGAGGATAAGAAGAGGTCATCCGTTCTTCCCTTACATTAAAAATCTCAGGGGTCATTTCCCCTCTTCTCTTCCCCTTCTAACCTTCATTCAAACAATAGATTGTAATTAGGGTTCACTTGTTTTGTATCAACTGTATAATAGTCTGAATGATCTAGTCATGGTGAACATAGATTCCACCGTACATTTATAGTATGTTCACTTTTACCATTTGCCGTAGTGGCATCAGATGCAACAGTTGTGTCGTTTGTTTGTGCTTTTTGATATTTTTGTAATAGTTTAAGTTTATATTGCATATTAACTTTCTGATTTACACATCCAGTTTAAATTTTTAATCTTATATATATGCGCACATGTTTCCTTATTTTGTGTGGTTACAAACGGCTTCATAAACTAGATTGCGCCACCATCTCTTTCCCCTATTCCCCAGTCCCTTTGTTCCACTGACATACCTCTACTGTGCCACTCTTCAACCCCTACTTACCACGCAACTGCCATTGAATCACCATCACAAGCTACAATCCCTTCAACTATTTGCGAATAGCTGTTTCATAGCTATTTACCTGTGATCGTTCAACTTTCCTCATTTGAAAACGATAGGGAATCTTTGTACCAAAATATTTGTCACGTTTGTATTAAAGAAATACATAAGTGAAAAAATTACTCTAAATAATCTTAATTTAGAGTAATTTGTCCTTAAATTATTTAGTTTATAAAAAAATGTCAAGTATTGTATATTTAAACCTTCACTAATCTTTTTTATGATGGACTACTTGTTAAGTGATTCTATATTCTATATTATATGAGCTCCTAACATTTTATTTTTACTCCTATTTATGGTTTTAGCATGTTAGTGCCGTGAGATTTATTTAAATTATAAAATAGTCTTGATTTGAAATCGATAGTCCTCTATTGATTTTGTGTGAAGCATGAATCCAATAGGTGGATTTGACTTTGAAATTGACCAAGTAGAATTTTTTTTCTTCCCAAAAATAAAAAATTAAATACCACCAACACTAATTACAAAAATGCTAGTAACACATTTTTCAATATACAATTTTGAACACAATATCTTACACTACATATATTCCCCTACGTGTACATCACTCCTCTACGATTTTTGCATGTTGGTGTCATGAGGTTTAAATTTTATTTTTACTCCTCTTTGATTTTCTCAAAATATAAATAAATTAAATACCACTAAAAAGTGTAATTTACACAGTGTAACAAAATTAAATTCTTTCTGTAATTTTCCATTCAACGGTGACTAAATTCCGTCAGAGAAACTGTTGGGTACACAAGGTTTTCTCCCCTCCCAACCTGAAGAATTTTCAAATGGTTAACAGTTAATGATCAGTTGGCAATTTTGAGTTGTTATTTACAATTTCTTCTTAGCTCATGTTAATTCAACCCTCTATCTGTTCACATTCGTTAGTTTCTTGGCAATTTTCACTTGCGTAAGTGTCAAGAGTATATAAGTAAGGTTGGGAAAATCCAAATTTATTCTTCTTAATTGTAACATTAAAAAGAAGAAGCTATCTTTAATGGAGGAAGTCTCCATCATGTGATAAATTTGAATACTAGCCAGGTATATGTAACACAAAATGCTATGTTCTCATTTCCGATTCATGCACTAAGCTTTGATGCGTTGGCTCATAGCTCCTTCTTAACTAGCTCCTTCTTAGTTATTGATCAGTTGGAACTTTTCAAATAGTTATCAGTTATTGGTCAGTTGTAACTTTTCAGTTATGGTAGTTGATTAGTTAAAAGCAGTTAGTTATAACCAGTTAGTTACATAGCTGATAGCTCCTTCTTATCTAGCTCTTCATTCATATATTATTGTTTGCATTCCATAGTGTTTCTTGAAAATTATAGATTGGGTTGTTCTTGTGGCCCAAATATGGAGCAGGATGATAAGAACAAGGTGAAAAAGATGATCAGTTCCACTACTGATCAGAAAGATGATGTAGCAATGAATGAAGCCGGTGGCGTAAAAATGGAGGAGGATCATAAGAACAACGCAGCAGCAAAGATGATCAGTTCAACCACTGATCATCATCAGAAAGAGGGTGGTGATGACGATGTAGCGATGAATGAAGGCAGCACTAGTAGTGATTCTTCAACATTGTCCATCCAAAAAGAGAAAAGAAGGACCTTCCGAAACTGAAACAACTTCTGAAGAAACTTCTTCCAAGAAAAGAAAAGGACTCCCTTCTGGTTCTTATTCTGTTGGGAAATTAACCTTACATTTGAATGCTGGCGAGGTATAGCATAAATTAACTAATCTTCACATTTCAGATGCAACTTTATATTTCATCAATGTACTGTTACTGTATGGTTTTGGAATTTTATTATTTTGCAGGATGTGGCGGACGTTTTATATGCACTAGCATGTTTGGATTTGAATAAATGAAATAATTCATAATAGTTGTTGATAACTTGTATTGCAAGTTATCTCTTTTAGTTAGTTAGTTTGTTGAGATATCTTAGGAAATTTGATTTAGCTTTGAATTGTATATATAAGAGGTACAGTGTAATGCAAGATCAGTTAGTTACTCAAGTTGAATAAACACAAACTTTCAATAATCACTTTTCCACTTATTTTTCTCTTTTCCCAGTTTTCTCTCCTTCACTTGTTTTCATGATTCACTTGGTTTTCATCATATTACAATCATTTTTCCCAACATATATAGCATGCCGTCATCATCGATCTGTTTGCTTAATTTCTGGGACTGGTTCTGTATCAAAAGCTGTTCTTAATACTCCAAATGGTCATTCCACGCGACAGGTAATCAAAGGTCCAAATATATTTAAATTTTGCATCTTATCTTATAATATACAGTATAGTATATTTAAAGCTCCTTTTTTCTCATAATCTGTGTGTGTATTTATTTGTTTATTTCAACTTCCTATATGCAGGGAGAATTTCAGATACTTTCTTTATCTGGATCATGTCTCGTTGGTGATGATGGCCGTCATCGTCGTGAAAATGCAATCTGCTCCTTTATGTTGACAGATGATAAGGGAAAGACTTCTGGAATGAGTAGTGCTATTAACAATCTTTAATTTAAATTCTTTACTATTGACTGAAATTCATGTTAGACTGTATATTCAAAATGGCAGAAGTAGAACTTACATAAAGTTTAATCCGTAATAAATAGTGTTAAAAAAAATGTTAGAGAAAGCGACAGTCATCTGTTTTATTAAAGTGAGGAACAGTGAATTAACAATCTTTATCTTTTGGTTAATCAGATTATTGCGGCGACTTTCAAGCAAGGCGTAGTTAATGAACCGAAGAAAGAAGAAATCAGCTGGAGAATCTTCTGCTGCTGCTCAAGATGGTAATTCCAAAAAGGTTATTAAAAGAGAAGCTTCTAGAATGTTGGTAGAAGGACAAACAAGTCACATTTTGCCAAAAACTCCACCAGCCGCAGATGGAACATGAATCCAACAGCCAGTGGCTTCTAGTACACAGTGAACAGATTTCTTACTGTATTTTCTATGATATATTTTAATTTAAGAAAATTTTAAGAATATTGTTCTGAATTTATTTTGAAAATAATTCATTTGATTCTTACTTGCTGAGGTTGCACAGAAGTAATAATTATGCAACTCTAGTTAGGGATTCATGGCCACAAACAGGATACATATGACTGTGTATTGGCCATTTACACTGTGTGTTGGGTAGTCCTCAGGCACTGTATCTGGTCTCAGGGGACTCTCATTCTTGAAAACATTAAATCATGCAATTCAGTTGTCAGGATATATGCACATCCTTAGAAAACACAGTTGTGGAAGTTGAGCCTAAAAAATGTGATTCAGATAACTTGCAAGCCTTAGCCTGCAAAGTTGAGTCAGGTTTCTAGTGTTGCAATGTGTGAAGAGACTTGCTGAGTTGTCCAACCGAATTAAAGACAAAATAAGTTTTGTAGTTTAGACAGATTATAGATTAAATTAGACATGTAGTTTTTTAGGTTTGACATCTCCCGTATTGGTCATTTAAGTTTCAAACTGTGCATTTTTGAAAAAAGCTCACGTGGCTATTACATTACTTCAGTTATACAACATCAACATAAGTGGCATTTTTATCTGCGAAAATGATGGTGCCCGCTATATACAGCAGACACGCCTCTCGTGAGTGTCTCCTGTGGCATGATCAACCTCTATGCCATGTGCTATGTTTAGCTGCTTCTGGTACTCATCACTGAGCCAGATGAATCACACGTGAGCGCCTCTCGTGCTATCACAATCCTGTATAGCTTCCTCGGGATCAGATATGGTCATCTGCGGATCGGAACATGGTCCAATATACGACTTGTGATGGGCAAATGCAGGAAACATGCCACATCATATAGAGTCACACAAATATTCAAGAGTCTATTATCTCCTCGTTAGCAAATAAAATTAACACAAGATTAAGAAAATGAAAAAGGATTTCACAAAGTAAACGGGGGGACCTAAGGATCCGTGTGAAAGCATTTTTAGTTTTCATAGAATTTTTGTTTATTTTGATTTTTTAAATAAAAAGATGAGAAACTTTTAAAGTGTGTTATTGTAATGGAGAGAAGATGAAATGCTAGTTAAGAATAATGCATTTGATTTTTTTTTTGTTGACATTTTCATTGTTCTTGGAATGCAAGATAATTATTCAATTCAAAAGTGTCTTTTCCTGTTGTTAATAAATAAAATTAACACAAATTAAGGGAAAAAATCACCAAGAAAAAGTGTCTTTCTCGGAATGCAAGATAATTATTCTCGGAATGATCAAAATTTGAATGCAAGTTAAATTTTGTATCTTATAGTAGACTTCTTCTAATGTGTACAAGTTGGAGGAGTCTTGCACCATGCACAACTAATTTTAACCTTTGGATTCAAATGCAAAACAATCCTCAAATTAATTGCAAATGATCTTGTGTTTGAATTCTTAGATAGGTTAATTATTTATAGAATTTCTAAAAAAAGTTCTAAGGATTTCTAGAAAAAGAACTCATAGATAATTTCAACATTCTTCCATATGATCAGGATATGAACTCTGCTTCTCAAGATTAACGAAGTTCTGTATATAATTAGAAATTTATTTCATATATCATGATGTATTTTAATTAATAAAAAAAATATTTGTTATAAATTATTTGTTTTTTTATAAAAGTTAGAGACAGAGGAAGAAAATTAAAACATGAGAAAATTAAAGCATGAGAAATAGTGGTTAAAAATGGTGATTACAATGTTAAGTCGTCAGCCTATCATCATTTTGTGAAGAATATAATTGATAATAGTAATATGAGGGTAGAGGAAAATTGGAGGAAATTATGGATTTTAAAAGTCCCACAAAAGTTAAAGTGTCATTAACTACTTGAGCTAGATTGCAAATAGGGTCGTCCCAACAAGTTTCTAGGCCTAAAGCGAATTTTAAAAAAATTAATAAAATTATTTTGTCATATTTGTAGGCTTTATCATAATTGTATGCATTTTGCTGTTATATGCTATTAACCCTTAAACATCAGTAAATTGTAGTTTTCCACTGCATTCTGAAATTAACATGACTAAGTGTAAATGGTTAACAGTTATTGATCAGTTGGAACTTTTCAGTTATGGTAGTTGAATAGTTAGAAGCAGTTAGTTATAACAAGTTAGTTACATAGTTCCTTCTTAGCTAGCTCTTCATTCATACTATAAATATAATTCCATGTGTACATGCAAATTCCTCTATCTCTGTTTGTTCACATTCTTGACATTAGTTACAGATTTCAAAAACCAAAATTTATTTTTCTTGTGACCAAAAAATGGAGAAGCATCTTAAGAACGAGGAACCAAAAAAGATGATCAGTTCCACTACTGATCATCCGAAGGAAGGTGGTGACGGCACTAGTGATTCTTCTATCAACATAACACCAGGGAAGAGAAAATTAGAAGGACCTTCTGAAACTACAATTTCTTCCAAGAAAACAAATGGAAGCCCTCTTGGCAAGCTGCATACCATTAATTTGAATGCTGGTCAGGTGCATAACATTATTCGATCTTCACATTTCATATGCAATTTTATATTTCATTAATGCACTGTTACTATAGAACGAGGAAATAATTAAATATTATATGGTTTTGGAAATATTGATTATTTTGCAGGATGTGGTGGATGCTATATACCAACTATCTGCGGCATATGATCATCGTCAATTTGTTAGCATAATTTCTGCGACCGGTTCTGTATCAGGCGTTGTCTTTTGTGATCAATATGGTTCTTACAAGCGCATGGTAATTAATTCAAGCTCCAAATCTCATTAAATTAAAATTTGCATCTTATAATACGTAAACTTCTTTTTCTATTTTACAGTATTATTTATTTGTCTGTTTCAATTTAATTCATACAGGAAAATTCTTATATGACTTCTTTACCTAAATTATATCTCGGTGGTCAAGATGGTCATCCTTGTCGCAAAAATGCAAGATGCTCCATTTCCTTTAGTGATCAGTATGGAAACAATTTTGAAAGTGTCGACATGGGTCGCCTCATAGCTGCCGGCCCTGTTGAAGTAAGGAAATCATGTTAACAATCTTTACTATTGACTGAAATTCATGTCGGACTTATATTCAAAATGGTAGAACTTAGATGAATTCCCATTGAATAATAAATAGTGTGTTAGATAAAGTCGTATGCAATTCGTTTTATTAAAAGTGAGTATATTGAATAAACGATATTTATCTATTGATTAATCAGATTATTGTGGACACTTCCAAGGAACTGAAGAAAGAGAAGAAATCAGTTGGAGGAACTAATGCTACTGCTGCTCCTGCTCCAAATGGTAATTCAGGTTCTGGAAAGTTAGTAGAAAGACAAACGAAGAAATCAGTTGGAGTATCTACTGTTGCCGCTGCTCCTGCTCCAAATGTTAAGTCAGATTTAGAAATGGATGTCAAAGAATTAGACGCTTCTGGAAAGTTAGTAGAAAGACAAGTGAGTCGCCTTTCTCCAACAACTCCGCCAGTGGCAGATGGACGCATAATTCCCACAACAACTAGTACTGCAAATGATCAGGACTTGAAGTCTCCTTCTGTAGAGGAGACTTGAAATTAAGTGTTTAATTCTGTAGAAAACCAAAAATTTATTGATTAGTTTTGGAGTATATGTATTATATAGAATCATGAAATGATATTCCAAAAAACCATAATTGTTTCCTTTTCTTTTCAGTTGTTTATTGGAAGGGTGATTTGGAATTTAATGCACTCCAAAATATAGTTCCTTGTAGAATAAATGATGATATATTTCAGTTCTAAATAGTTCTGATATTGAAGATTTCTATTGGATTTCTATAGCATTTTTTAAGATATATGTAGTGCAATGATTTCTTACAATATGAATATTTAGTGCAATGATTTATACAGTATTTTTTAAGATATATTATAATATAACTTGTTCTGAATTTATTTAAAAAATAATTTGATTGCTTGTTATTATTACTTGAAGAATTTCATAGAATAGAAGTAGTAAATTTATACAATTCTAGATTTGGCAACATAATAGTAATTCATGCCATTGCCAACGAACTTATGGGTTGGGATTAAAAAGAGACTTTTGGAGTGAACAATTGTCTTGCATTTCCAAAAGCAAGTTAGAATTTTAGAACATGATTCTAGAACATGAAAACAAAAAATAAACACATATAGCATGTTCCGTTGAGAATGATGAAGACGATTACTGAAACATTATTTGAATTCCTACATTTTTTGGATGAGAGCTGCTATATGCAGCAAATTTTAACGTCCCGAGAGCACCACAATAACAATTTTACCAATAAAAATGCAGCTTTTGCACAATACACGGGACTCTCTTTTAATAATGCAACATAAAATTTTTGTAAAAAAAAAAGGATAACCGAAATGCCAACACATGTCATTCATGAAGCCGTTCGCTAGATTTAGCATTTCTCTTTTTGGATTTCAAAATTAAGGAAATCTGAACGGAATTGTAATAAATAATTGAGATACATTATTTACGTTTATTGATTGGTTTCATCTCCAAATTGTAAGGCCTCTTAAATGTATGATATGTTTCATACCAGGAGATAACCAAGCAGAAGTTTCATATGTCTCATATTGTTATGGTTGCTGCAATAATGTAGTAGTTTGATAATTTTGGCCTCTGATTCATCCTAGTTGGGAAATTTATGTAAATTTTGTAAGTGTTGTGAAATAGTGGCGCTATACTGTTGTAAAATGACTGGTCTAAAGTTTTTTTAGTGCGGATGGTATTGCAGCTGTCAGATGGACCTTAAAAGTGTGTTTGGATGAGGTAATTGAGAAATTTTGAAGTATTTAGAATTCTAGGCAATTCAAATGATTCAATTAAATTGACTTCATTCTAAATATTCTTGTTTGGATGGAGTAATAAAAAAAGTTCTTGTCGTCATTTTTGGACAATTTTTATAAATTTTAATTTTTTGGGCCAAATTTGAAAATTGAAATTAGGGGTCAATTTGTAAATTTAAAAAATATTGAGGGGGTCGATTTATAATTTTGAATAAGTTGAGGGGCAAATTTGTAATTTCCAAAAAATATTAGGGTCAAATTGTAATTTTTTGTAAATTTATTGGGGTCAATTTTAAAATTTTGGGAAATTTGAGGACCAAAATGCAAAATTTGAAAAATTATAAGAATGAAGAAATTTGAAATTCTTAACTTTTAGGTGTCATTTGAAATTCTCTAAATTTAACTTGAACAAAATACTTCATATATTTCCATCATTTTGAAAATTCTCCGTATTATTATCCAAACAATGGAATTTATCCATCCAAACGCACTCTAAAAATATTTGAATTCCCTCAAAATATTACATTACCTCATAACATTCCTCCATCCAAACGCACTCTAAACAGAATTTTCAAATTAAAGCATTTTCAAATTAAACAGAATTTAAAGAATTTTTTAAACCAAAAGACAAAGAACTTCAAGAAATTTCAAATTGTTAACAGTTATTGATGAGTTGGAACTTTTCAGTTATGGTAGTTGATTAGTTATAACGAGTTATGTTACATAGTTAACTTCTTATAGTTCTTGTAATTAGTTGTAACTTGCTTCTTAATAGAGTACACCGTAGTCTAGCTGTCATGGCATTAGATAGTTAGAAGCAGTTAGTTAAATAGTTCCTTCTTAGCTAACTCTTCACATTCCAAAGTAACTTTCTTGACATTAGTTACAGAAAATCAAAATTTATTCTTCTTGTGACCAAAAAATGGAGAAGGATCTTAAGAACGAGGCACAAAAGATGATCAATTCCACTACTAGTGATTCTTCAACTACTGATCAGAAAGGTGATGATGTAGCAATGAATCAGGGAAGCGCAAAAATGGAGGAGGATCATCAGAAAGAAGGTGGAGATGATGATGTAGCATCGAGTGATTCTTCAAACAAGAGAAAATTAGAATGGATTCTTGCCATTGGACCTTCTGAAACTGAAACTACTACTGCAGAAAATTCTCCCAAGAAAAGATGTGGAAGCCCTCCTCCTGGCAATGTGCATGGATTCGGGAAATGATTCCAAAAGACATCATTGTTTCCTCTCTCCATAACCGTTTTTCTCCGGTGACGTAACTAACTCCGGCGATTCTCCGGTGAGCTTTTTTCTTCGTTTTTTCTGCAATTTTCTGGTGATTGCTGCTTCGTCTTGCTTTCTCCACTGTTTTCTTCGTTCCGTGATTTTGGGTGTTTTTCTCCGGTGTCCTTTCCATGGCCTTTCCTAGCTAATCTGGATGCTACGGCTACCACGGTGGCGAAGTCACCGGAACCTGGAAAATCCTTCGCTCAAGCTTTATCAGATTCCTGTGAAATTCAGCTTGCTCAATTGCCACCCAAAGTCGTTATGGGAGATTCAGTGCGTGTTAAGATCTCTCAGGACGAATACGAGTCTGGTATTGCTGATTGTAGGTGTAATCTTCACGGAAGAATTACTTTGAACAAAGGGTATTCGCCATTAACGACCCAAGCTTTGAAACTGAAACTCAGCAAATTGTGGCCAAACTTGAGCAATTGGAACTTGATACCTTTGGGTAGGGGTTTCTATGAGTTCAATTTTGGTTCTGTGGAAGATATAAATAGGATTTGGGCTTTGGGGGTGATGAATCTGAAACCTGGATTATTGTGTTTCTATTGCTGGACCAGGGACTTCACACCTCAGGCACAAGTTCAAACTCATGCTCAAATCTGGGTAAGATTAGTGCACTTACCTCAGGAGTATTGGATGAAGAAGACAATTTATGAAATTGCTTCTGGATTGGGTACTCCATTGACCATTGATGAGGCAACTCAGCAGAGGAGATTTGGTTTGTTTGCTAGATTGTTGGTTGATGTTGATCTTTCTGAAAAGCTGTTTGAATCAGTGGTGATAGAAAGGGAGGGCCATGCCTTGTCCATTCAGGTCCAATATGAGAAGCAACCCTCTTTTTGTGCTAATTGCAAGATGCTAGGTCATAACATTCAAAATTGTTTGAAGCTTGGTTCTACTAACAAGCAAGATCCTCCTTCTAAGATTGTCAAAAAAGTTCCTATTGCTGCACCTGTCCACAAGAAGCAAAATCTGTCTGACTTGTCAGGCAAGCAACCTGAGCAAAACTCTGAGAATCACATCGACAAGGTTGCTCAAAAAGTGGTTTCTAGTTCTGAAATTCATGAATCACCTCTTGTTGATGAGAATGTTGGAAAAGGTGACTTGCAACAAAATTCTACACAGGAAGAAGTCAATGAGGATGTGACTGTTGAGCCAGTGATCCTGAAGGAGGGAGGCCCTCCTTCCACATTGACTTTACACAACGCATTTTATGTTCTAAACAATGCTGAAAGTGAACTTCCTGAAGGGGAGGCTTTCCATACTGACAAGGCTCATGTCTTCAGGGCAATGGATATGCCTCATGCTATCATTGAACCCGTTGAACTTGCTTCCAAAGAGAGTGAGTGTTTGGAGCAAAGGGATAGTTCTGAGATTCCCAGTACATTGGAAATGAGGGCTTCTCAGACTATGTCTTGTGCTCCAAGCAATCTGTTGTTGAATCCTGTGCATGGGAGGCAGTCTTTCCCCATGTCAGGTTCATCCTCTCTTGTGCAGAGCAACATCACTGGGAGGCTGTCATTCCCCTGTGTTGCTTCTGTGTCAGATGGCAAGGCTTTGGATCCTATGTTTGTGGGCCAAGTTGAGAAAGTTCCAGTTAGGTATGTGGAACCTGTCACTACTTCTTATGAAATGCTAGGGCCAAATAAAGGTAAGTGCAGAAGCCCCCTCACTCTACTCAGCATACTGCAGCTGGCTTGAAAGTGTTCAAATCTTGAGTAAGTTTTGGGGAGATGAAGTGAACACTGAACCTGCAACTGATAGCACCATGGAACCAGACCCTGATACTGAATAGCTGGATACCATGGAGCTTCATCCAGTGGCTCTAAAGTATTTGGAAGCAAAGAATAACACTGATAGTTTGGTTAAGTATAGCAGGAAAGCTAGAAAACATAAGAGTCCTAAGAATCAATCTGCTACTAGCTCTGAAGAAGTTGTTACTAGATCCAAGAAGAATACTAGCAAGACCACTGCATCATGAAGTTAATCTTCTGGAATGCTCGGGGTATTGGAAATTCTGAAACTCAACTACATCTCAATCAAATGATACACTCTCTTAAGCCTGATTTTCTCTTTCTTGCTGAGCCTATGGTTAGCTTTAACTATGTTAGCCTTCAAGAAACAAGAGGGTGTGCCTTGGAGGATGCAAGCTCGATGGCACTACTGCATTCACTTCTGCTTGCAAATTAGATGTTTTTGCACTCATGTGTTTAGAGAGGGGAATATGATGGCTGATGCTTTGGCCAAGAATGGTCAAAGCCTTGCCTTATTCTCCTCTCAATGGTGGGAACATCCACCATCTTTTGTTTCATCCTTTCTTGATAGGGATTTCTAAGGTTTGCCTTTTTCTAGGGTTTCTATGAATTAATTGTTGTAAGCGGTTCAGGCAGCTCCTGTTTTCTTTTATTGCATTTTTAGCTTTATTAAAAAAAAATCCCATGCCATGATGCATTTATTGTCACCTATGAAGATGGTCATATTTCAGTTCTGAATAATCCCGACACTTTAGCCGTGGATGATGTGAAATTTGTAACATGGAATATTGTGAATGAAAATTTTGTGGCTTTTATGATTATGCTACTCTAGTATACAGTGAACAGATTTGTTATAGTAGCAATTTTTTGTGATATATTTCAATTTTAATATAATTTATTCTGAATTTATTTGGAAAATAGTTCATTTGAATGAAGTACACACAAACCACTGAATGGACACTTTCTGATTGTTTGTATAGTAGCATTTTTGAAATTATTTGAATGAGGACTACTTTGATAGCACAGGGCTCCACTTTCTGAAATCATTTTTGGTGGGGCAACCTGCATTGGTGTGACGAAATGGCAATAGCTATTGAAAATTCACACAATTTCAGCTTAATCATAATTTCTATATAATCATTTTGCCTCTAAAATCTCATAAATAAATAAACAGATACATGTATACCATAAATCCAAAATTATAATAGTTCCATTAACATCAACATAAGTGGCACTTTATCTTCGACAATAGTGGGGCTCACCAAATACAGCAGATACGGCTTGATTGTGACCTGTGAGTGTCACTTGTGGCATGATGACATCCTGTCATTACGTAATTTTCCAGAGTTTTTGTTAGTGTTATCTTCATTCGTTTAGCATTTTGAGACAGTTTGTGGTGAAAAAAGCAAGAAATCATCGAGAACTAGAAGTGGTTGCATCGTGACACGATTTGGGTATCGTGTCACGATTTCCTAACCAGAGAAGAGGTGTAATTCTGTCTGTAAAATCGTGTCACGATTGCACAATCGTGTCACGATTGGGAAACTGATTTGCGCAATCCTTGGGAACTTTAATGAAGAATCGTGTCACGATTCCTTACATCGTGTCACGATTGGGGGCTCAGGTTGCCTATTTTAGCTGATTCGTTTTCAGAAACAAGGGTTCGGAAATTCGGAGAATAGAAGCACGATTTTGAGAGCAAAGAACTGAAGAGGTGGCCACTCCATCCAACCAACAGTCAGTTTACATATGTTTCTATGTTCCTATTGATTAAGCTATTTTGTAATCCAATTATGAGTAGGTAAATTCTCCATTGTTAGGGATGAGATTAGCTAGATGATGACTCTTGTTTTGTAACCTTAATTTGATCATTGAATAAGTCTTTTGAATCATGTTTTTTATCTTTGTGCTTAATGCTTTTATTGATTGATCACCTTTAAATTGATGTATGATTCATATTGTGAAACGGAAGTCGAATGTATGAATGTTTAAAATAAGAAATTCTCGCCTTTGTTATCTAGGAATAGGTGCAAACCCTTGAAACCATTTAGTAATTCGTGTCCGTTCATGCTTAATTCTAAGTTGTAAAACTACTAAGGAATTAGGGTTTACTTTAGAATTAAAGATTCTGTGGCTAAGGAATTAGGGCAAGAGTGTTTCAGTGAATTAGGTCGTGATTCATTAAACAAGTTCAGTGGTCGTTTTTATGTGATTAACTTGAGTTCGTCATCTAGTGAAGCTCATCCCTGACAAGCTTCCTATTCTTGAAATTCAAACCAGTTTTATTTTCCGCAATTTTCTTTTATTGACAATTAAACAAACCTCGTACCCTTTTGTTCAATTGAGTTTTCAAAATTACATTCTAATCGTTAACGCAGTCCTTGTGTTCGACACTCGGTTTACCGTTTTAACTTTACTACTTGAACGATTTCGTACACTTGCGAAAATCGACATCATGGCATCATTGTCCTCTGTGCCATGTGATATGGTCAGCTGCTTCTGGTACTCATCACTGAGCTAGCTGAATCGAACGTAAGCACCTCTCATGCTATGGCATTTCTGTTTAGCTTCCTCGGGATCATATGCAATATATTTCACCAATAGTTCAACCTCCTCCCCTCTGCTGATTGGAATATGGTCCAACATACGACATGTGATGGGCAAATGCAACAAACATGTCACATCAACTAAAGCCAGTCATCTTACCGATCAAGAGATGAAAGTTGTTGGTTTCCTTCTGCCACCTCTCTGTAAATACAGACAGCAGACCTGGATCAGTAAAACTGTAGCTGGTTTTACAGAGGGATGACTACCCAATGTGATGGATGAGTTGGAGAAACCACTGCTCATCTTGAATCGGCAGAGTGTTAATCTTCAGTCCTCTGTTGACGTACTTTAGTGAATCACAGAAATGGTTTTTTTCTCTAGATAATCAAATATATGCTAAAAATTCACATTTGGTGAAGAAACGAAGAGTTGAGATGGAATGATCTTGGTAGGGTTTTGGGGGTTTGAAGGAGTAATTTTGAGACAAACAAAATATGGGGAAGAAGGCCTCGTGGTACGGCTGTATGCGGGGAGGGGGTCGGGAATAGCTTTCATAAGCATAAAAAGGCCACCAAAGTAATTAAGGCATTAAATTGGCGTATGTAAATTGAAAACAATTAAAAAAAATTATTAGTATTATTTTTCAATCATATATATTATAAGCATTAAACAGAATTTTAAATTTGTTAACAGTTATTGATCAGTTGGCAGTTTTCTGTTATGGTATAGTTGATCAGTTAGAGGCAGTTATACCTAGTTAGTTACATTTCCCTCTTGTTTGAGACTATAAATATAATTCCCTCAGTACTTGCAAATGCATCTTTTTCTCTCTATTCACATTCCACAGTGTTTCTTGACATTAATTACAGAAAATCAAAATTTATTCTTTTTGTTCTTGTGGCCAAAAAATGGAGGAGGATCATAAGAACAAGGTGCAAAAGATAATCAGTTCCACCACTGATCATCATCAGAAAGAGGATGTAGCCATGAATGAAGGCAGCACTAGTAATGACTCTACATTTTCATTGCAATTGGTTTCTTCTCTCAACATAACACCCAAGAAGAGAAAAGAAGGACCTGAAACTGAAACAACTTCTGCAGGAACTTCTTCCAAGAAAATAAGAGGACGCTCTCTTGGTTCTGGATCAAAAAAGAAGAGAGAAGATGGACCTTCCGAAACAACTACTTCTGCAGAAACTTCTTCCCAGAAAAGAAAAGGACGCCCTCCTGGTTCCGGTGGGGGAAGATTCACCCCTCATATGATGAATTTGAATGCTGGCCAGGTAGCATAACATTAGTTAACCAATCTTCACATTCCATATGCAATTTTATATTTCATTTATTAATATATGGTTTTTGAATTAATAATTGTTTTGTAGGATTTGGTGGACGCTATATACAATCTATCTGAAGCATTTCCTCGTCGATCTGTTATCATAAATTCTGCAACCGGTTCTGTATCAGAGGTTGGCCTTCTTGATCCAAAGTGAAATTCTGGCCAGGCAAAAAGGGACTATCAGGTTCTGAACCAGTCAGGTTCTGAACAAAACGCAGGGCACACTAGTTTGCTTAAAACAGAGCACACACTCACACAATGCAAAGCAAGAAAATAAAGTGCAGGAAAGTAAAAAGGCACAGAGGTTTGTTAACCCAGTTCGGAGTAAACACCTCCTACTCTGGGGGATACCAATCCAGGAAGGAATTCCACTATAGGAATTAATCCTTATGACTCAAGACACTGACTCCCAGTTCCCAGCCTAAGCAATTAACTTCCTCCTAGTCTTGAATTCTACCCAACACGTTGAGTATTAGAGACCACTAACTTCCTATTCAAGTAACAAACCTGTTACTGAAACCCTTAACCAAAAACACTCTGTTTTTCAGAAAACTTCAAACACACAAAGACTTCATTCGTACCTAAAGGCTTAGAATGAATCACAACTCTATAAAACTCTAAACCAACTCAAAACATATGAGTGGTGCACAATAAACTCTAAGTTAAAACACAGACTCAATTTTCTGATTTTCTAACTCTCTAAATCGTATATTGAATAGCAGCAGCCCTCCTCCTTATATAGCCTTCAGTCTTGCAAAAAAAACAACCAATCTTCTGATTTGATTTGTTACTGAAATAAGATTGGTCCAATAATGTAACAAATAAAACTGTACTGAATCTTTTAAAGATTATAACAGGAAAATATGAATTTCATATCTTTGAACCAAATCTTCAATAAAATCTTCTTCAAATCAACCAGCAATCTAGAAGCTTTAATTCATAATAAAACCTTAGCATATCTTGCAAAGATTCGCACAAGAATAACTTGAAAATATGCAGCTTCTGATTAAGTCAACAAAAGTCAACATGAGCATCAGAACCTGAATCAGCTTCTGAAGTGCTACAGTGCTTCTGATGAGCATTCAGCTTCTGATGTAAATTTCTGCTACGGAACAGTTTCAAATGAGAAAACTTCCAACTGAAGAAATGTTCTAGATACTAAGATGCTTCTATTCAAAACCTTGGTTTTGCCAAACAATGCAGCCAACACCAAAATACTCAACAATCTCCCCCTTTGGCAAATTTTTGGCTAAAACCATCCAAGTTCTTCAATCTCCCTTATAAACAACTCAGCAATGAAGAACTCCACAATAATATATCATAGCATAAACATAAGCAGCGGACACAGCTATGAAAAACACAAACCAGCTTCAGTTCTACAAAACATAACAGCTTCTGAAGCACACATAACCAAGTACTGATCAACTTCTGATCACAACCATGGTATCAGAGCTACACCAAGGTATCAGAGCTACTGATCAACTCTTGATCATCACAAAACTCCCCCTGAAGCTTCACAAACAAACTCCCCCTTACTACCAAAAGGTATCAGAGCACACTTCAGGAGCTGAGCACAAATCTTCTTCAGGATCACTCTTCTTCAGGACCACTACACTTCAGGAATATAACAAACTTGTACTCCCCCTGAGACACATACTCCCCCTCAATAACATCGTGACAGCACTTGTTGCATTGGTTATGAACTCTGAGCTTCACAAATAACATCTGAACCACACTGAGAACTGAACATCTGAAATTTGAACTTCTGAGCAGCAACACTTTGCATAAGATTTTTAGTATCAGAGCCAACACATTACATAAGATTTTCTCCCCCTTTTTAGCCACAAAATTCTGACAAATCATAGTCTTCAAATAGGGAAGGAAATCAAAACAAGTAACACAGATCCTGGAAAAGCTCTCAGATTCAGACACAGGATCACATTTAGCATAGGCACAACTGGCAGGTACTCTATCTTCCTCACATCCAGTTTGCAGTAATTGCTATAAGTCTTCATGTAAGCACACTCCTAACTTGCTTCTCAGATTCTCAAACTGCTTAGCATCCAAGGCCTTTGTGAATATGTCAGCAACTTGTTCTTCAGTAGCTACATGTTCCAGTTGAATAACTTTATCCTCCACAAGGTTTCTGATAAAATGATGCCTGATGTCTATGTGTTTGGTTCTGCTGTGCTGAATTGGATTCTTAGAGATGTTGATGGCACTCAAATTGTCACAAAATAATGTCATAGTTCCTTGCTCAATGTTGTACTCCTCCAGCATCTGCTTCATCCACACCAGTTGTGAGCAACTACTTCCAGCAGCAATATACTCAGCTTCAGCAGTTGACAAAGAAACACAGTTTTGTTTCTTGCTGAACCATGAAATCAAGTTATTTCCTAAGAAGAAACAACCTCCTGAAGTGCTCTTTCTGTCATCAGCACTACCAGCCCAATCAGCATCACAGAATCCCATCAATTCAGAACTTGAACTATGTGAATACATGATTCCATAGTCACTTGTGCTATTCACATACTTCAGGATCCTTTTAACTTGTGTCAGATGACTCATCTTAGGATCAGCTTGATATCTTGCACATACTCCAACAGCATAAGTGATATCAGGTCTGCTTGCAGTTAAATACAATAAGCTCCCTATCATGCTTCTGTATTGACTTTGATCAACTGAAACTCCACGTTCATCTTTGGTCAACTTCAGATGAGTAGCAGCTGGTGTCTTCTTATGAGCAGCTGATTCCAATCCAAATTTCTTCACTATGTTCTTGGCATACTTACTTTGAGAAATGAAGATTGTATCTTCCATTTGTTTGACTTGTAACCCAAGAAAGTATGTCAGTTCACCAACTAAGCTCATTTCAAATTCTGACTGCATCTGTTGTACAAACAATTTGACCATCTTCTGAGACATCCCTCCAAATACTATATCATCCACATAAATCTGAGCTATCATCAGACTCCCATTTTCATCTTTCACAAACAAAGTCTTATCAGAACCTCCTTTTCTGTAACCTTGAGCCACAAGAAACTGAGTCAGCCTGTCATACCATGCTCTTGGTGCTTGCTTCAATCCATATAAAGCCTTCTTCAACTTGTACACATGTTCTGGAAACTTAGGATCCACAAAGCCCTTAGGTTGTTCAACATATACTTCTTCTTGCAGATATCCATTAAGAAATGCACTCTTCACATCCATCTGAAACAACTTGAACTTGAGAATGCAGGAAACACCCAACAGTAGTCTTATGGACTCTAGTCTGGCCACAGGTGCAAAGGTCTCATCAAAATCCAATCCTTCTACTTGAGTATAACCCTGAGCAACCAACCTTGCCTTGTTTCTGACTACAGTACCACTTTCATCTGTTTTATTCTTGAATATCCACTTAGTGCCAATCACATTCAACCCTTCAGGTCTTGGAACCAGATCCCACACTTCACTCCTTTTGAATTGATTCAACTCATCTTGCATTGCTTCAATCCAAAATTCATCAGTCAGGGCTTCTTTCACATTCTTGGGTTCAAACTTGGACACAAAGCATGAATCAGTAGCAGCAGCATCTGATCTCCTGGTTCTGACACCTTGATCTAAGCTTCCAATGATTAAGTCTTTAGGATGATCCTTCTGAACTCTAATTGATGGCCCTTTACCATTAGGAACTTGATCTGGTTGATCTTCTGCTTCTTCAGACTCTAAATGCTTTTCTGCTTCTGAGGTTTGTTCTTCTGATACTTCAGACTCTGGAACTACTTCAGGTTCATTCTTTTCATTCTCAGCAGACAAATCATCAATAACCACATTTATGGACTCCATCACAACCTTGGTTCTGGAATTAAACACCCTATAAGCTCTGCTGTTCACTGAATAACCCAGGAATATGCCCTCATCAGACTTAGGATCCAGTTTTCTTCTATTCTCTCTATCAGCCAAGATATAGCATCTGCTCCCAAAAACATGGAAATATTTCACAGTTGGCTTTCTTCCTTTCCATAATTCATACAAAGTACAAGTGGTTCCCTTCTTCAAAGTAACTCTGTTATGAATATAACAGGCAGTATTCATTGCTTCAGCCCAGAACATATATGGCAGCTTCTTTGCATGCAGCATAACTCTTGCACATTCTGCTAATGTCCTATTCTTCCTCTCAACTACACCATTTTGTTGAGGTGTGATAGGTGCAGAGAACTCATGCTTTATACCTTCAGAGGCACAGAATTCTGAGAAACTCTTGTTTTCAAATTCTTTGCCATGGTCACTTCTGATTCTGACTATGCCACAATCTTTTTCTCTTTGTAATTGAACGCACAGGTCTTTAAATACTTCAAATGTATCAGACTTTTCTCTAACAAAGCTGATCCATGTGAATCTTGAGTAGTCATCTACCATTACAAAAGCATACCTCTTCCCTCCAATACTTTCTACTTGCATAGGCCCCATTAAATCCATATGAACAAGTTCTAGTACTTTAGTAGTTACCTGGTGAACTAATCTGGGATGAGACTTTCTTGTTTGTTTCCCAATTTGACAATCACCACAAACATTGTCCTCATTGATCTTCAGATTTGGTACACCTCTGATAGCTTCAGTACTTAGGATTTTCTTCATGCCTTTTAGATGCAGATGACCTAACTTCTGGTGCCAGAGCTTGACTTCCTCTTCTGAGCTCATAAGACAAGAAGTCAAACTTCTTTCTTCCTCAGAAACCCACAAGTAACAATTGTCTTTGGATCTGCAGCCTCTCATCTGAATCTTATCTTCCTGATCAGTAACAATACACTCTAGTTTGTTAAAATTAACCTTCAAGTCCTGATCACAAAGTTGGCTAATACTGATCAGATTTGAAGTTAATCCTTCCACCAGTAGCACATCATTAAGTCTGGGCAACCCTTCTCTGATCAAATCACCAATACCCAGAATCTGACCTTTTACACCATCTCCAAATGTCACATAACTTCTGGAGTATGATCTGATATTGCTCAGCAGCTTCTTCACACCAGTCATGTGTCTTGAACACCCACTATCAAAATACCAATCTTCCTTTGAAGTGGCTCTCAAAGAAGTATGAGCAATCAGGCCTACATTCTGAACCTTAGGTTTCCACACCTTCTGAACACTGTGTCTGGGTGCAGCTGGTTGCACTCTTCTAAATTGAAAGTGTTCAGGGTAACCATACAATTTAAAGCAGAATGGTTTGATATGCCCTCTCTGGTTTGATATGCCCTCTCTTTCCACAATGATGACAGACCCATGGATGATTCCTCCTCCTTCTGTTTCTGAACAATTTCTGGGGTTGCTTCTGAGGTAGCATCTGAACATGTTTCTGACCTTGCATCTGAACATACTTCTGACCTTGCATCTGAGGTTTCTTCTGAGCTTGCATCTGGGCTTGTTTCTGAGGTCTCCTCTTTGATGTTCCAACCATAGAGTCATGAGTTTGAGTAGCAGGAACAAAACTCATCTGTTTAGGAATCTGAGTCTGATCAACAAAACCTAAACCAGTTTTTCCTTGTTGCTGATTCCCCAAAATGTCCTCCAACTTATCAGTAGCAGAATTCAACATCTTCACTTGCTTTTTCATTTGATCGAGTTGGGAGTTCAGTTGCTTCACTTCATCTTTTAAATCTGAATTCTGCACTAACAGTTCACCTTTTTCAGCCTCCAGTTGAAGAATAGTCTCCTTCTGATCCAAAACTTGTTTGCAAACCTCAGCACTTCTGGTATACAGCTTCTTGTAGTTATCAGCTAGTTCATCATATGAGGTTTTAGCAGCTTCAGACACATATGAGGCTTCAGACTCTGAGTCAGACTCTGAAAAGGTCTCAGACTCTAAAACAGCTTCCTTCTTCAAGATAGCTCCTGACCTCACAACTAGACCAGTATCACACATATCAGATTCACTCTTCTTCAGAACCATCATCAGACCATGCAACAGCTAGGCTTTTCTTCTGCTTCTTGAGAAAAGTGGGACATTCAGACTTGATGTGTCCATACCCTTCACACTCATAGCACTGCACACCTTTAGCTTGGTTACTTTTCTCCTCAGACTTGGTCTTCTTCTCATCAGTTTGTTGCTTTTTGTTATTGAATCTGAAATTTTGACCTTTGGCTTTGGCTTTTCTGTTAACATTCTTTAGAATCTTGTTGAATTGTTTTCCCAGTAACACTAGAGCTTCTGATAAGTCATCCTCTTCAGACTCTTGTTGATCATCAGCTTCAGAATTTACACTAAAAGCTACACCTTTTCCTTTCTTCTCAGTCTGTTTACAAAAAGCAGTTTCAAAGTTGAGCAATGACCCAATTAGCTCCTCAACCTTCATAGCAGAAATATCATGTGCCTCCTCAATAGCAGTGACCTTCATATCAAACCTTCTGGGCAGGGACCTGAGGATTTTTCTGACTATCTTCTCATCAGACATCTTTTCACCAAGAGAGTCAAAGGAATTGGCCATATCCAGCACATTCATGTAAAAATCCTGAATGAATTCATCCTCCTTCATCTTCAGGTTCTCAAACTTGGTGGTCAGCAACTGTAATCTGGACATCTTCACCTTAGAAGTTCCTTCATGAGTTGTCTTTAAGATTTCCCAGGCCTCCTTTGCAACAGTGCATTGTTTGATAAGTCTGAACATGTTCTGATCAACACCATTAAAGATAGCATTCAAAGCTTTTGAATTTCCCAGTGACAGATCATCTTCAGCTTTGGTCCATTCCTCCTCAGGCTTCAGAACCTCAGTCTTGTTACCATCTTTGTCTGTATACACAGGATGATCCCAGCCTTTAATCACAGCTTTCCAAGTCCTGCTGTCAATAGACTTTAGAAAAGCACACATCCTTGACTTCCAATACTCATAGTTTGTGCCATCAAGTAGGGGTGGTCTATTGACATAGCCTCCTTCTCTATCCATGCTTGCCAGATATTAAGTCCTCTGGATCTCACCCAAATTACAGGCAGGGTGCCTGCTCTGATGCCAATTGAAATTCTGGCCAGGCAAAAAGGGACTATCAGGTTCTGAACCAGTCAGGTTCTGAACAAAACGCAGGGCACACTAGTTTGCTTAAAACAGAGCACACACTCACACAATGCAAAGCAAGAAAATAAAGTGCAGGAAAGTAAAAAGGCACAGAGGTTTGTTAACCCAGTTCGGAGTAAACACCTCCTACTCTGGGGATACCAATCCAGGAAGGAATTCCACTATAGGAATTAATCCTTATGACTCAAGACACTGACTCCCAGTTCCCAGCCTAAGCAATTAACTTCCTCCTAGTCTTGAATTCTACCCAACACGTTGAGTATTAGAGACCACTAACTTCCTATTCAAGTAACAAACCTGTTACTGAAACCCTTAACCAAAAACACTCTGTTTTTCAGAAAACTTCAAACACACAAAGACTTCATTCGTACCTAAAGGCTTAGAATGAATCACAACTCTATAAAACTCTAAACCAACTCAAAACATATGAGTGGTGCACAATAAACTCTAAGTTAAAACACAGACTCAATTTTCTGATTTTCTAACTCTCTAAATCGTATATTGAATAGCAGCAGCCCTCCTCCTTATATAGCCTTCAGTCTTGCAAAAAAAACAACCAATCTTCTGATTTGATTTGTTACTGAAATAAGATTGGTCCAATAATGTAACAAATAAAACTGTACTGAATCTTTTAAAGATTATAACAGGAAAATATGAATTTCATATCTTTGAACCAAATCTTCAATAAAATCTTCTTCAAATCAACCAGCAATCTAGAAGCTTTAATTCATAATAAAACCTTAGCATATCTTGCAAAGATTCGCACAAGAATAACTTGAAAATATGCAGCTTCTGATTAAGTCAACAAAAGTCAACATGAGCATCAGAACCTGAATCAGCTTCTGATGTAAATTTCTGCTACGGAACAGTTTCAAATGAGAAAACTTCCAACTGAAGAAATGTTCTAGATACTAAGATGCTTCTATTCAAAACCTTGGTTTTGCCAAACAATGCAGCCAACACCAAAATACTCAACACAAAGGGTCCTCCTAACACGCGCCAGGTAATTAAAGGTCCAAAATCTGATAAAATTTTGCATCATATCGTATATATGTAAAGCCCTTAATTTTTCTCTCATATCTAATAATTTGTGCGCATGTATGCTTGCAGGGAAAATTTCAGATACTTACTTTAGCTGTAAAATGTCTCGTTGATGATGATGGTCGTCATTGTCGTGCAAAGGCAAGGTGTGGAGTTATATTGACCGATGATAAGGGAATTACTTTCGGAAGTACTGCTGTGAATTCCCTCAAAGCAGCCGGACCTGTTGAGGTAAGCAAATCATAGTTTATGGAATGATTAGTGATATTAACAATCTTTGCTTTAATTTCTTTACTAGTAACTGAATTCATGTGAGAGTTGTATTCCGAATGGCAGAACTTATATAAATTACAATCAGTAGTGTTAAAAAGAGAGTGTAAAGCCGCACTCATTTGTTTTATTAAAGTGAGTAACTTGAATTAACAATCTTTATCTTCTGGTTAATCAGATTGTCGCGTCCAGTTTTGTGACAGACGTTGCTAAGGAATCAACTGCAAGAATTTTGGCTGCTGCTGCTGGTCGAAATAGTAATTCAGATTCACAAAAGGTTCTTGAAGAGTTAGAAGCTCCTAGAATGTTAGAAGGACAGTCGAGTCGCCTTTCACCAACAACTGGACTTTTGCCACCAACTCTACCGGCTGTAGATGGAAACATAAATCCCACAACAACAACAACTAGTACTGCGAATGATCAGGACATGAAGTCTCCTTCTGTAGAGGACACTTGAAATTAAGTGTCTAATTTTCAATAAAACCGAAAATTTCTTGATATCTTTGCGGTATAGGTTGCAGATTGACTCGGGAAATGATATTCCAAAAGACATATTTGTTTGCTTTTCTTTTAAGTTGTTTTTTTTAGGAAGGATGATTAGGAATTTAATGCATCTATAGGTTCCCTGAAGAAGAGATGATGATATATTTCAGGTTTCTCTTGTTGAGAAAAGTGGATTGAAATGATATTTCAGTTCTAAATAGTTCCTATATTGATGTGGATAATGAAACTGGTAACATTGAGATATTGCCAATGAAAATCTTGTGGCCTTTATATAGTTCTTTATATATGTTCAGTGAATAGATTTCTTATGATATATACTTAAGACCATTTAGGATAGATCTCTTTCTTGAAGACATGAATGGATATAACATAATTTTTTTTTAAAACTAACTAGCTTATTTCATTCCGTTCTATTCCAATCCATTTCATCACATATCACTCAAGAAACAATAGTTTGGAAAATCTTGGCTACAGAGTGTTTTGAAGCACTGAGTTTTAGTTTGGTGTCTGTTAACTTGAACAACTTAGTTTGGAAAAATATTGTCTCTGTCTAAGACTGACAAACATTTTTATGTTAACATTAAAACTGAAGGCTAAGGTTTGAAGTAACTCTTTAGAGTTACTCTTGGAGTCAATATATCGCTCCTCCTTTTATAATTTTAAGATAATTGCTCACCTTTTAATTTATAGGGTTGATCTCACCGGAGATATATAAAATCAAAATCCAAACTAATTATTCTAATGGAGTTGGACCTTTAGAGATTATTTGATTATGATATTGCTAGTGGAATTGGACCTTCCGATGTTCGCCAGTTCACTTTGCATCTTACAATTGTCGTGGAGAAATAATTAGATGTATCATAATATATAGTAGGCTTTATTTTGCAGATTCGAAACTATTATTTTCTTTGTCTTGATCATACCATTGAATCCATCTGTTGAATTAATAACAATATTATGGCTCTGTTTAATAAGGTTAAACGATTAATTTGTAGTAGATGTCTTCGATATAAATTCGTATAATTAGAATTATTTGGTAAAGAACTTTCTTTCACAAAATTCTTATTGAAATCTTTGATATTGTTTTTCTTCAACACATTGTAATTGATTTCGGTGAGAGCTAAGAGGATCAATAACTTACTGAACCAACAATTCTTGTATGACAATATACTAAATATATAAATACAAAAAAAAATGAACCAACATATATAGATCAACCTACATATGCAATTAATTAATGCTTAGTGGTGCTAATTTGTGTTACTACTATATGACAACCATTGATAACCACAATGCTCTCCTTGTACATTTTGGGACAATGACTTCTCTTGTAATGATTCTTAGCACAAATCAGTGACTTCAATGATTGAAATTTACCATGCTTTTGATTCCACGTACATCCTTCGTGAGCTCTCATATGCATCCTCAAATTTGCATCCCTCTTGAACCCTTTGCCACAAACTTGACAATAATGCGAGTACTTGGCTAATAAATCCGCCGCGTGCAGTTCAACTATCTTATTATCACATTCTAGGCCGACCCAAGTATAAGACAGCCCAAATTTTAAGCATTTTTCATCGCGATCAGAATTCTTCTTCTTTGTAATAGCTTCATTAGATCCTTTTATACTGTTATTGGTTTCACTAATTTCACAATCACCCCTTTGATCATCAATATCATCCTTGAGCCTATAAAGAATGTAACTATCTTAGCATTCATCAAACCAATCCAATAGTTCTGAGTCATTATTAGAAAATAAGCTTTGACCTCTAAGATCAATGCATCTGTCATTGTTGCCAAAATTTGATTGAATATTAGATTGTTGCTTTTAAATTCTTGGTTTGTACATTAATAGAAGTAGTACCTTGAGGGAAACTAAGAGCCATCTGTAGCTATAGCAAGGCGAATTGCCAACATTATTCCCAACAACTAGTGCAGAAAATGATCAGGACATGAAGTCTCCTTCTGTAGAGGACACCTGAAATTAAGTTCCTAATTTTCTCTAAAACCGAAAAGTTCTTGCTTAATTTTGATGTATAGGTTGCATATAGACTTATGAAAGGATATTTCAAAAACCATAATTGTTTTCTTTTCTTTTCAATTGTTTTTGGAAGGATGCTTAGAAATTTAATGCATTTTTCTGTCATCTATAAGTTCCTTGTAGAAGAGATGATAATATATTTTCAGGTTTCTCATGTTGAGCAAAGTGGATTGCAGATGATATTTCAGTTCTAAATAGTTCTGATATTGATGTGGGTGTGAAACTTGTAACATAGGGATACTCATAGAACAGAAATAGTAAAATTATATAACTCTAGTTAGGGAATTATGGTCACTGACAAGATACACTTTACTGTGTATTGGACATTTACATTTTGTGTTTGGTAATATATTTAATTATTTATATATTGTGCATTTATATATTTAATTTTAAATTTATTTTTTTATTAAAGTATCATGACAAATTTTAAAATTTTCCCCTATCGTCGTATCTGTATCGTGTCAAGTATTTGGGCTTCATAGAATCCATACCATTGGCAAGGAATTTATGGGTGGGGATTTTGAAAGAGGGGAAGTCTTGTTTATGTCCGAAAAAATCAAAGACTTGCTTAGTTGTCACGTCACTTCAAGAATACAACATCAACATAAGTGGCACCAAGGTAATTAAGGCGTTAAATTGGTGTAAGTAGTATGTAAATTGAAAACCATAAAAACTAATCAAAATAATTTATTTTTCAATCAAAAGTGATAAACAGTATTGTATAGTATAAGCATTAAGCAAAAGTTCAAGAATTTTGAATATCCTAACAGTTATTGATCAGTTGGAAGTTTTCTGTAATGGTACAGTTGATCAGTTAGAAGCAGTTATAACACTAGCTAGTTACATTTACCTCTTGTCTGATACTATAAATATAATTCCCACAGTACATGCAAATGCATCTTTTTCTCTCTATTCACATTCCATAGTGTTTCTTGACATTAATTACAGAAATCAAAATTTATCCTTCTTATTCTTGTGGCCAAAAAATGGAGGAGGATCATAAGAACGAGCCACAAAAGATATCAGTTCCACTACTGATAAGAAAGATGATGTAGAAATGAATGAGGCCGATGGCGCAAAAATGGAGGGGGATCATAAGAACAAGGCAGCAGGAAAGATGAACAGTTCTACGACTGATCATCAGAAAGAGGATGGTGATGACGATTTAGCGATGAATGAAGGCAGTACCAGAAGTGATTCTTCAACATTGCCGTCAAAGAAGAGAAAAGGACCTGAAACTGAAACGACTTCTGCAGAAACTTCTTCCAAGAAAAGAAAAGAACACCCTCCTGGTTCCGGTGAGGGAAGATTCATATTCAATTTGGATGTTGGCCAGGTATAACATTAATTAAGCAATGTTCACATTTCATATGCAGTTTTATATTTCATTAATTAAATATATGGTTTTTGAATTAATAATTGTTTTGTCGGATTTGGTGGACGCTATATACAATCTATCTGAAGCATTTCCTCATCAATCTATTATCATAAATTCTGCGACTGGTTCTGTATCTCATCTTATCCCTGTTGGTCAAAATAGTCCTAACATGCGCGAGGTAATTAAAGGTCCAAGATCTGATAAAATTTTGCATCTTATTTTGTAATAATACTGATTATCATGTATGTATATATGTAAAGCTCTTAATTTTTCTCTGATATCTTATTTTCTGTGTGTGTATGAATGCAGGGAGAATTTCACATTAATGTCTTTATCTGTAAAATGTCTTGTTGGTGATGATGGTCGTCACTGTCGTGCAAAGGCAGAGTGTTCCGTTATATTGACCGATGATAAGGGAATTCTGTTCGGAAATGCTCATGTGAATTCCCTCCTAGCAGCCGGCCCCGTTGAAGTAAGGAAATTATTTAATTTATGGAATGAGTAGTGCTATTAACAATCTTTATTTTAATTCTTTACTATTGACTGAAATTCATGTGAGACTTATATTCAAAATGGAAGAACATTACATAAATTTCAATGAGTAGTGTTAAAAAGAGAGTAATAGCGAAAACGAGTACTCGTTTATTTTATTAAAAGTGAGTGACAATCTTTATCTTCTGGTTAATCAGATTATTGCATCCATTTTCACGACAGACGTCACTAAGGAAGCAGGTGCAAGAATTTTGGCTGCTGCTGCTCGAATTAGTAATTCAGATTCAGAAGCAATTGTCAAAGTAGTAGGACAATCGAGTCGCCTTTCACCAACATCTTGACTTTTGCCACCAACTCCACCAGTTACATATGGAAACATAAATCCCAAAACAACAAATAGTACTGCAAATGATCAGGACATGAAGTCTCCTTCTGTAGAGGACACTTGAAATTCAGTGTCTAATTTTCAATAAAACCGAAATTCCCAGTTCTTGATGTTTTTTCGGTATAGGTTGTAAATAGACTCGGGAAATGATGTTCCAAAAGACATAATTGTTTGCTATTCTTTTAAGTTGTTGTTTTAGGAAGGGTGATTAAGAATTTAATTCATTTTTCTATCATCTTTAAGTTCCTTGTAGAAGAGATGATGATATTGATATATTTCAGGTTTCTCATGTTGAGGAAAGTGGATTGAAATAATATTTAAGTTCTAAGTAGTTCCCATATTGACGTGGATTGTGAAACTTGTAACATTGAGATATTTTCAATGAAAATCTTGTGGCCTACCTTACAATATATATATATATATATATATATATAGTTCTGCATATATGTTCAGTGAATAGATTTCTTGTGATATATACTCAAGATAAGATCATTTAGGATAGATCTCTTTCTTGAAGGCATGAATGGATATAACATGATTTTTTTTAAAACTAACTAGCTTATTTCATTTCATTCTATTCCAATCCATTTCATCACATATCACTTAATAGACTGTAGTTCGGAAAATCTCGGCCATAGAGTATTTTGAAGCACTGAGTTTTAGTTTGGTGTCTGTTAACTTGAACAACTTAGTTTGGAAAAATATTGTCTCTCTAAGACTGACAAACATTTTTAAGTTAACATTAAAATTAAAGCCTAAGATTTGGAGTAACTCGTTAGAGTTACTCTTGTAGTCAATATATCCCTCCTCCTGTTGAGATATATAAAATCAAAATCCAAACTAATTATTCTAGCAAAATAATCAAAACAAATTGTTTTCTTGTCCATGTAGCAATCTCCAAAATAAACCCTCTACGTATTATCTATAAATAGGGTTGCATCCATATGAAAACAACACAAAAATATAAGGAGATAAAGAAGTTCAACTTCCAGAAGAAGAAAAAAATAATCATGGCTTCTTCATTCTTTCCACAATCAGGTATATTTTATGAGAATTAGAATTTTAAGAAAAACTTAGCATGCATTGTGACTATGGCAGTGAGTTAAACTGTTGATGAGAATCATACATGGTGTATAAGGCATTAAAAATTAGAATCATTATTTTTATGCATACAATTGTATATGATTTTATTTTATTCATCTATGTATGCACATATATCATATCTTATGTTTTATGTTTTATCCAATTGTTCAGAACCAGCATGTTACTATTATGGATTATATGCACAATACCTTGAGGAATATGAATACCTTCGAAGCATGAACTACAATCTAAAGGTGCAGCCCCCCAAGCTCAAGCCCACTGATCGGTTAAATTTTCACATGAGTGTTATCTCACATTCAGTTGATTCTAACTCAGTTACGCGCCTTAGCACCATTATACTCCACAATTATCAAGAAATGAGCTGCTAAAGGTTCTTCCAAGAAGGCCGAGATTGAATTCTGTCTATCTTGTTCCACCGAGACTTTCCCTCTGAATCACTTGAGCAACTAGCACAGAGGCTCGTGCCCGAAGTTCATGAATTGCTCGATTTCGATGAAAGATTATTTGATTTTGATATTGCTAATGGAGTGGAGTTCGACCTTCCAATGTTCGCCATGTTCACTTTGCATCTTACAATTGTTGTGGAGATATAATTAGACGTATCATTATATATAGTAGGCTTTATTTTGCAGATTTAAAACTATTATTTTCTTTATCTTGATCATACAATTGAATGCATCTGTTGAATTAATAACAATATTATGGCTCTGTTTAATAAGGTTAAACCATTAATTTGTAGTAGATATCTTCGATATAAATTCGTATAATTAGAACTATTTGGTAAAGACCTTTCTTTCACAAAATTATTATTGAAATCTTTGATATTGTTTTTCTTCAACACATTGTAATTGATTTCAGTGAGAGCTAAGAGGATTAATAACTTTACTGAAGCAACAATTCTTGTATAGCAATATACTAAATTTACAATTTTCTTTTCTTATCAAATAACAGAGTCTCAAATTTTATTTTCAAGACAAATTAAAAATAATAGTGTGAAGCTGGGAGAGCACTCTTCATGATCAATTAATTCATAATTTCGAAATATAAAAATAACAAAAAAAATTGAACCAACATATATAGATCAACCTACATATGCAATTAATTAATGCTTAGTGGTGCTAATTTGTGTTACTACTATATGACAACCATTGATAACCACAATGCTCTCATTGTACATTTTGGGACAATGACTTCTCTTGTAAGGCACAAATCAATGACTTCAATGGTTGAAACTTACCATGCTTTTCCACCTACACCCTTATTGATGACATGAATATTTCTTGTTTTTCATACGCATCAAATAATCTCTATTCTTATTAATTGGATTGTTGAATGCTGCACTACTCTTGTACTCATCCCCATGACCTCTCATATGCATCTCAAATCTGCATCCCTCTTGAACCCTTTGCCACAAACTTGACAATACTGCATGTACTAGGCTAATAAATCCGCTTCATCCAATTCAACTATCTCATTGTCACATTCGAGGCTGACCCAAGTATAAGGCAACCCAAATTTTCTTTGAAATAGCTTCATTTGACCCTTTTATACTGTTATTGGTTTCACTAACTTCATGATCACCCCTTTGATCATCAATATCATCCTTGAGCCTATAAAGAATGTTACTATTATAGCTCTCACCAAACCAATCCAATGGTTCTGAGTCATTATTAGAAAATAAGCTTTGACCTCTAAGATCAATGCATGTGTCATTGTTGGCAAAATTTGATTGAATATTAGATTGTTGCTTTTGAAATTCTTGGTTTGTGCATTTAATAGAAGAAGTACCTTGAGGGAAACTAAGAGCCATCTGTTGGCAAGTGAACATCGTTGATGTGGAAGTTACTATGATTTCTTGTCTTGTTGATTTGGGAAGAGAATGACACCTAAAAGAGTTTGCACTTGATTGAGCTTGTCTTTGAGAGTAGAGAGACTGAAGAGGAGGGAATTGGAGGGTAAAGTTGAACTACAAATTCCTTCCATGGAATTTGGCAGTGGCATCAAATCTTTCGCGACCATAGGAAACATTTGTAGCTATAGCAAAGTGAATTGCCAACATTATTCCCAACAACTAGTGCAGTAAATGATCAGGACATGAAGTCTCCTTCTGTAGAGGAGACCTGAAATTAAGTGCCTAATTTTCTCTTAACCCGAAAAGTTCTTGATTAACTTTGATGTATATAGACTCATGACAGGATGCTTAGAAATTTAATGCATTTTTCTGTCATCTATAAGTTCCTTGTATAAGAGATGATAATATATTTTCAGGTTTCTCATGTTGAGGAAAGTGGATTGCAGATGATATTTCAGTTCTTAATAGTTCTGATATTGATGTGGGAGTGAAACTTGTAACATAGGGATACTGTCAATGAAAATCTTGTGTTTTTTCTTCCAATATAAATATGCAGTGCATTGATTTCTATAGTTTTTTTTAAGATATATTCTAATTTTAATATAACTTTTTCTGAATTCATTTAAAAAATAATTTGATTTATTGTTATTGTTACTTGCAGAGGCTCATAGAACAGAAATAGTAAAATTATATAACTCTAGGTTAGGGAATCATGGTCACTAACAAGATACACTTTACTGTGTATTGGCCATTTACATTTTGTGTTTGGTAATTTTATTTATATATTGTAGCATTTATACATTTAATTTTAAATTTAATGTCTTTTATTAAAGTATCATGACCATATATCAGTATCTTGCATTTTAAAATTTTCCCGTATCATCGTATCAGTATCGTGTCAAGTATCTGGACTTCATAGAATCCATACCATTTCCAAGGAATTTATGGGTGGGGATTTTGAAAGAGGAGAGGACTTGTTTATGTCCAAAAAAATCAAAGACTTACTTAGTTGTCACGTTACTTCAATAATACAACATCAACATAAGTGGCACAAGGTAATTAAGGAGTTAAATTGGTGGAAGTTGTGTGTAAATTGAAAACCATAAAAACTAATCAAAAAAATTTATTAGTATTATTTTTCAATGCAAAACTGAGAAACAGTATTGTATAGTATAAGCACTAAGCAGAAGTTCAAGAATTTTAAATTTGTTAACAGTTATTGATCAGTTGGCAGTTTTCTGTTATGGTATAGTTGATCAGTTAGAAGCAGTTATAACTAGTTAGTTACATTTCCTCTTGTTTGATACTATAAATATTCTTCCCTCAGTACATGCAAATCCATCTTTTTCTCTCTATTCACATTCCATAGTGTTTCTTGACATTAATTACAGAAAATCAAAATTTATTCTTTTAGTTCTTGTGGCCAAAAAATGGAGGAGGATCATAAGAACGAGCCACAAAAGATGATCAGTTCCTCAACTGATAAGAAAGATGATGTAGCAATGAATGAGGCCGGTGGCGCAAAAATGGAGGAGGATCATAAGAACAAGGCAGCACGAATGATGAACAGTTCTACTACTGATCATCAGAAAGAGGATGGTGAAGACGATTTAGCGATGAATGAAGGCAGTACCAGAAGTGATTCTTCAACATTGCCGTCAAAGAAGAGAAAAGAACCTGAAACTGAAACGACTTCTGGAGAAACTTCTTCCAAGAAAAGAAAAGAACACCCTCCTGGTTCCGGTGAGGGAAGATTCATATTCAATTTGGATGTTGGCCAGGTATAACATTAATTAAGCAATGTTCACATTTCATATGCAATTTTATATTTCATTAATTAAATAAATGGTTTTTGAATTAATATTTGTTTTGCAGGATTTGGTAGATGCTATATTCAAACTATCTAAGGCATATCCTCGTCAATCTGTTAACATAAATTCTGCGACAAGTTCTGTAAAAGATGTTGTCCATCTTGTTCAAAATAGTTATAAGATGCTCAAGGTAATTAAAGGTCCAAGATCTGATAAAATTTTGCATCTTATCTTATAATAATACTGATTATCATATATGTATATATGTAAAGCTCTTAATTTTTTTCTGATATCTTATAATTTTGTGCGCGTGCATGCATGCAGGCAGAATTTCACATGATTTCTTTATCTGTAAAATGTCTCGTTGGTGATGATGGTCGTCACTGTTGTGCAAAGGCAGCGTGTTCCATTATATTGACCGATTGTGAGGGAATTCTTTACGGATATGCTCATGTGAATTCCCTCAAGGCAGCGGACCCTGTTGAAGTAAGCAAATCATATTTAATTTATGGAACACTTATTTTAAATTTTTTACTATTGACTGAAATTCATGTGAGACTTATATTTAAAATGAAAGAATTTACATAAATTTCAATGGGTAGTGTTAAAAAGAGAGTAATAGCGAAAGTTGCAAGAATTTTGGCTGAGTAACTTTCAATTTAACAATCTTTATCTTCTGGTTAATCAGATTACTGCATCAACTTTCACGACAGACGTTGCTAAGGAAGCAGGTGCAAGAATTTTGGCCGATGCTGCTGCTCCAAATGGTAATTCAGATTCAGAAAAGATTGTCGAAGAAGTAGGACAATCGAGTCGCCCTTTACCAACATCGAGACTTTTGCCACCAACTCGACCGATTGTAGATGGAAACATAAATCCCACAACAACAACTAGTACTGCAAATGATCAGGACATGAAGTCTCCATCTAATTTTCAGTAAAACCGAATAAGTTCTTGATATTTTTTCGGTTTAGGTTCCGGAAATGATATTCCAAAAGACATGATTGTTTGCTTTTCTTTTCTTTTAATTTGATTTTTTAGGAATTGAATGCATTTTTCCGGCATCTATAAGTTCCTTGTAGAAGAGAATTTATAGTTCTGTAAGAAAAAGTATGATTTGTAGTTGAAGAAAATGTGGATTATGAACTTGCATTTGCAGTAAACTATAGAAAAATGTTGGTTTATGTAAAATGATGAGATATTTGACAAAAGGGGCATTCCGAGAATTGAACTCGGGACCTCTCGCACCCTAAGCGAGAATCATACCACTAGACCAAATGCCCTTGATGTATACTTCTGAAAAGTATTGAATCAATTCCATTTATCGTTAAAGTCTAAGCTATGTCAATTCATGCACATTGTTCTCTTCTCTGTAGTCTGTAGTAACGTTAATTGGGTCGTAGAGGCAAATAATATTTGACAATTGATTTCATTGTATTTTAAAAAAAAATCCATTATCTTAGGTAAAAAAAATCCATTATCCTTCTGTCAATAATAAAAAAAGCTTTTTCATAATAAAGAAAGTGATTCTAAGGTTTCTTTTAGGGGGTGGGGGTTTGGTTTCCTTTTGCCACACGAAAATTCACATTGGTCGCACTTTCCATTTTCCAATGTGTTCTACCTCAAAATTGTGAAGCTGAACATTTTCATGTGTTTAAAGGGAAACTCAATGTGGTTTCAAAGACATACTTTTAGAATCTTTAATGGCAATTTTTTAAGGAACTTAAACTTGGTTTTGTAACTACTAATAAGTGGTTCCCACATTATCACACCACACATATGCAACTCAAGCATATTTTGTTTCAACGATTGAAAATTAAGCAACTTTTATAAAAGTCACACTTTTAATCTTTTTTTAATGTCAAATGCATCATGCGCTCCTATATGTTGATGATTGTATTAGATTAGTCATTTACGTTTTTTAAATATCAAATTGGTACTTTAAGTTTAATACATTTGCTTTCTTACCCTTTTTTATTCAACTATGTTAAACATTGCTTACGTAACCGTTAAGTGATGACGTGACATGTCCGACTCAATAAAAAAAATTAAATTTTATGCTTAATTATACTTTTGATCATCCAATTTTCTTAAACTCACGAAAATAGTCGCTTTTTTATAAATTGAACTTTTTGATCTTCTATTTTCATATTTGTTGCAATTTTAGTCTCAGTCCATATATTTTGCCCTTAAAATGCTGACTTTTAGTGCCAAGAAAGGTGAGTTTAGGTCTCAAAAGTGATATCTAGTCTTTAAATTCAACATTGGACAATAAATCATCTTTTTGGCGCCAAAAATCATCATTTTAAAGACTTAAAATTGCAACAAATAGAAAAATAAATGATTAAAAAGTTAGATTTTAAAATGAGCAACTACTTTCTATGGAAGAGAATATTCGGTTAAGTGGTGGATTAGATTCAATCCTAAATTACTTAATGAAAAGAGATTAAATTCCTGGGTACAAGCTAATCCAGGTAGGTGTAAACATGCTGATAAAAATTCAAACTCTGAATTTTTATCCAGTAGATCAAAAATATCAGCCTCTTTAGCAGCTGTTACTGACCCAAAGAAGTTTCTAGAAAAATTATGTGAAGCCTCCTCTTCATTATCAGATGCTGGTAGTACTTCCAATAGTGCTGACGGCAATGAAGACGATTGCTATGAAATTAATTTAGAAGACATCAATTATTGTACTATTGGCCAACTGTCGGCCATTTACTTTTCCTTTATCGTTACTTTTTATCTTTACTTTTTCAGTGGCATATTGTCTGTCGGCCACTTACTTGTATAGTAATTAATTGTGTTGTATTTTATTTTGAAGTTCGTGTCTGTAACCCTTCTATAAAAGGGATTGTAAGCATTAGAGTCGGGCATTCGAAAAACACCAGCCTCAAAACCTTCTTGAGCATTTTCGAAGCCTTACAGAATACCCTCTGTAAGTTTTTATAAGAAATAAATTGTCGTTATTTAACTATTTTGTTATGTCTTTTAAAATCATTTACGTTTTTGTTGATCTTGATTTTCATTATATGTTAGTAAATGCTGAAGGTACTAAACATATAATATTTAATTTAAATCCACCTTTAGAAGAACTTAATATTTTTACTGATTCTGCCCTTTATGTTATTACTCTAAAACCAGCTCCTTCCGTTGCTAAATTTACTACAATAATACCTGATATTCTCGTCCGGATCCTCCCATCGTCGTATCAAAGAAAGTGGTGGCTGTGGGGTTCGAACCCACGCGCACTTACTTATGTGCAAATCCAAGTTTCTAACAGAACAGAAGAATCTAGAACTAAACAGAACCTTTAAATAAAAATAAAATCCACAAACCCTAACATCCAAAAATCCCTCTTTTTCTTCTTCTTCTTCTTCTTCTTCTTCTTCTTCACATCGATTCAATTCATTCCTTCATCTTAATTAATGGCGGAACATTTAGCATCAATTTTCGGTACAGAGAAAGACCGCGTTAACTGTCCATTTTACTTCAAGATCGGAGCATGTCGACACGGCGATCGATGCTCTCGTCTCCACACAAAACCAAGCATAAGCCCTACAATCCTCCTCTCCAACATGTACCAGCGTCCTGATATGATTACTCCTGGTGTTGATGTTCATGGACAACCGATCGATCCGAAGAAGATTCAGGATCATTTTGAAGAGTTTTATGAGGATTTGTTTGATGAATTGTCTAAGTATGGTGTTATTGAAAGTCTTAATGTCTGTGATAATCTCGCTGATCACATGGTACGTTATTCATTCAATTATGCGATTTAATTAAATTAATACAGGTGTTGACATGTCAGTGTCGTGTTTGTGCTTTATAGATTTTTTTAGGGTTTTGATTTTTTGTTTTTTCAGGTTGGTAATGTGTATGTTCAGTTTAGAGAGGAAGAGCATGCTGCAAATGCTGTTAAGAATCTCACTGGAAGATTTTATGCTGGTGTGTTATCTCATTTATTATTGTTTTTTTATTTTTGAATTTAAATGTTGATATTTGATGACGATTAGATACTAAATGTTAGTGACTTAATATGTATGTGTATTTTTTGGGTAATGAACTTAATTATGTATGTATGTATGTATGTATGTATTTGTATAGGGATTTAGATTCTATAATGTGAAATGTTTAGTTTAGAATCGTAAGTAAATAATCTCAATTGTTGATGAGAAAAACTGTTGATATTGTAACACATTCATGTTTATTGCTTTCATGATTTATGATAGTACTATTGCATAGTTGAATTTCAACATTCCGCTATTGTGAAACAGTGATAATAGCAGCGATAACTGCTCTTTTATGTGATCCGCAATTGACAACACTGATGTGACCATTTTTTTTAACCAATGTGACCAGTGTTGTTAAACAACAGTTTTAGTGGCAATATAGTGCTATAGCATATCGGAATTTGATTAAATTGTTGTTGTTTCACGTACACTGTTGAGTACAAAATGTTTTCAAATAGTGGCTATAGTGGCGCTGTAGCATTGTTGCCTAGCATAATTTGAACAAACTGATTAACAACATTGATGTGAACATATTATCAACTCTTGATTTTCTCATCGAAGATCGAGAGATTACTTAGTTTACTTGAGAATTTGATTTAGAGGAGCCAAATCCTTTATTACAGATGGTTATCCAATTGTGTGCTATTATCTGTCGAGCTGCAATTTTTTGTGAAGTTTGAATATCAGACCTTTTGTTCTTCCCTTGCTTGCAGGTCGTCCAATTATTGTTGATTTCTCACCGGTGACGGACTTTCGTGAGGCTACCTGCAGGCAGTATGAGGAGAATACTTGCAACCGTGGTGGTTATTGCAACTTCATGCACTTGAAAAGAATTAGCAGGTAATATTTGCAACATTGGTCAGTAACCCTTTTGTGGTTTAGGTATCTTTTAACTAAACGTTGGTGATTGTTTAATATGCACTGTGTCCAGGGAATTGAGGCGTCAATTGTTTGGAAAGCGCCACGAAAGGCACAGTAGGAGCAGGAGCAGGAGCAGGAGTCCTTACAGGCATCGAAGCTATGAGGAGCGGTCTCATCGCAGTCGTAGCAGTAAGTATGATGACAGAGACAGAGACAGGGACTATCATCGTGACAGTGATAGCAGAAGACGCAGGACTTCAAGTCCTGGACGGAGGAGGGGAAGGAGTCCTAGTCGCAGTCGAAGTCCTGTTGGAAGGAGGAATCGTAGTCCAGTCAGGGATGGTAGTGAGGAGAGACGTGCGAGAATTGAGCAGTGGAACAGGGAGAGGGAAGAGAAGGAACCCGCAAGTAAGGTTAATGCAGAGGAAACCAGTAATGGCCATAACGGCCACTCACAAAATGCTAGCGCATATCATGAGAATCAGCAGCAACGGGAATTTCCTCGGGAGGGATATTGATCTTTCTTTGTTACTGGTTTGTGTCCACTCTCTCTTGTTTGCATATTCCTATAGTTCTAGGCAACAGTTTTTATTCCAGCACAGACCACCCACAGAACAGGTATAGCTCACCACCCATTTTCCGCTGTGCAGGTGGTGCAGGTACACTGTTCCATGATGTGGAATATGCCCCCTCCCCCCTCGGGATTTTTTCTTTTGTTTTGCATGATGTATGATTGCATGTGTATGTTTGTACCACTTTATGCAACGTTCCCAAATTGCATCTCTAATTTGAAGCATATTTTCTGCATAGATCTCAGCAAAACTAGTTTCCTTGCATTTTTCAGTAGGCTTCCATAGTAGTCAAACATGTTAGGTACTGCATAGCTGAGCTCTTTCTTGTTGCCAATGCATGTATGCAGTTCAGCTGAAAATACTGTTTTTAATCCCTTCTGGCCGTCATTATAAATTTTTTATTATCCTCTATACGTAACTCTTTTTGGTTCTTTCAAAATTGTTAAATATTGACCCTTTTCTGGAAGAAAAAAAAATACCCCTTTTTCCAACTAGCCAATTATTAACACTTGTGTGCTTGCTTGTTATCGTGGTTTTATTTGCATTTGCTGGATGTGTGTGTTATTCTTTTACAGTCAAGGACCCTGATCACCATCACACGTGAAGACTAAGACTAGTGAACGACCTCTTTCAACAGTTCTTATAGGGTTTTTTGTTTTCCATGAGCTCTGTTTCAACCCTTTTGAAATTGGAAATAGCATTATCGTCTTACATATTTTATGAGTTTTGCAGGTTCAGGTATCCCTGCATCTAAGAGTCGAGCCATTGAGTTAATTGCAGTTATCATTGAAATTTGTGTACAGGTTAAGCCTACGCTGTTGGAGGATGTTTTTATGGATTTTTAAGATTTTATTTATTATGATATCTTGAGGAGCAGTTTCAGCTGGGAAGTAAAAGTGTAAGGATGACTATTTAGGGGAAGCCTTCTATCATGAGTTTTCTCCTTGTTGCAGGCTGAGGAAAATGACTTTAATTTTCTTTTTCTCGTGGCATGTTAGGATACTTTCTTATTGTGTAAGCTTTAGATGCCTATTGGAGACTGACTTTTGAACTCGGTATTTTTTTATATTTCGCCTGTAAAATTGTTACTGAGGTTGTAGATTTGAACCATAATGATGCTTGGATTTTCATTTGATTAAATGTAGGTGTATTTTCCTTGGTTGACAAGTATATTTGGAGACATGTTATGCATATGAATCTATAGTTGCTTGAACCCTTTTAAGCCCTGGAGCAAGAAATTGTGTAAAGTATGAGCTAGCATCGGCTGTATAACTTCCGCTAAAAGCTAGGGAAGTGGCTTGACAAATAAATATTTATAAACTTGGCGGGTCCAATTCTCATGGGAGAAATGTGCCATATTTTCTTAGGATTACTACTGGTGGGGAACAGCGGTAAATATTCCAGTATAGCAAAAAGTTTCATATAATTTGAAAACCAAGGTTAAGGATAGTTAATAATCTAAACATGCCAAAACGCCCTTTAAGGATATACTTACAAAGACGCAAAATTGTGAAGGAAGCCAAGACACGTCCCAAAATCTAAGGGTCCGTTTGGTTCTAAAGGGGAGTGGGGAGAAAATATTTTTAGTGTGACGTGTTTGGTAGGTATGGCAATAAAACCCATATTTACGGGTACCCGCCCGAACCAAATCCAATTTGATGGGTTTTTTCCTGCTTTGATTGGGTTTGGGTATAGGTTTGAGTTTTTTCCGATTTTAAAACACGTGTACGGGACGGATAACGTGGATATAGATACCCACCCCGAATCCGTCTCGAATGTAGAAAATCAATTGATTACCCTTTTTATATAAATAGAAACTCAACTTGAAATCATTTCACTCACACAGTCAGAGTCTTAGTCATTCAGACGACACTTACTTATCATAGTTCTCTATTTTCTCTTTCCATATCTCACACTCTCGGCCTTCTCTTCTCCTTCAATATAGTCATTGATCGTCATCATCTCTTTGTTGGATAATGCATTACAACATTGCGCTCGGGGCTGAAAAATACTTTTATTATTATTAAAAAAAAATTATCCACTGTGGGGATGGGGATGGGTCGGGGATACCCGAACCCGTCGGGGACGAGGATGATATTCGATTTCTCATCCCCGCTGGGTATGGGTAGGGTAACGGGTAAGTATGTGAGAGTAGGGTATGGAGACTGGGAAGGTAAAACCCGTTCCCATCCCGCCCCATTGTCATGCCTAGTGTTTGGTTCAATTTTTCGAAGGGGGAGGAAGGGTGGGGGAGGGGAGCAAAATCTCTTCAAAACCCACTTTTTGCTTTCCCCAAATCGGAGTTTTTTGGAGGGGAGGGGAGGGGAGGGGATCTCTTTAAAATTTTACTACATTGCCAAAATTATCGTTAAATTAATTTAAAATTTCAATATTATCCTTGTAACAACTTTTATTATTAGTAGGTTATACTATCCTTGTAACAACTTTTATTATTATTAGTTATATTATCCTTGTAACAACTTTTATTATTATTAGGTTTTGTTGTAACAACTTTTATTATTATGTTATCTATCACTCTTATTTGTTATATGTAAAAACAAACATCTTCGTATATTTAATTAAGTTTAATGGTAAAACAGTAAATTAATTTTAAAATATCTCCCCTTCCTATGTGAACCAAACACATTTTTAATTAAAATTCTTCCTGTCTCCTCCCCTCCCCTCTTTTGAATTAAACATATATTTAATTAAAATATCTCTCATCTCCTCCCCTTCTCTCTCCTCTATTTAAATCTCTCTCCTCCCATTTGTTGAAGGAAACAAACCCTAACTAACTTTCTATTAAAGTACCAATGAACCATCTACCCCTTGAAGGTCTAATTGTATGAGGTTATCATATGATGTTTGTGAAAACTTTAGCTTTGGGAGTTTATGCGGGAAAGTATAATGTTTTGTTACAAAGGAAGGAGAAAAGATAAATGAACCGAAGGATAGTGTCACCAACTTAAATATATAAAATTTAAAAAAGGTTATCATATAATGTTTTGAGGGCTTAAATTAGTTTTTCAAATATCTTCTACTTTAATACTCTCATAATTAAAAAAAGGTTCATTCCTAAGGAATAAATATTCCACAAAAATTCATTCAAAAATTTAAAGAGTGCACATGATCTGATTTTGAGGAATTAAAAGTCGAAGAAAAAATTTAAAGAGATTAAAACAAAAGGTTGAAATATTTATAAAACTTACTTGACCCTTTTTTATTTAAGAAGAGAATAATCAAAACAAGAGCAAGAAAAGAGATGAAAGAGTGAGTGACTATTGGGTTTCGGTTCTTATATTATACAAAGTAGTGTTCCGTTGCTCCAATTCAGAGAAATTGTTTTGAACGGTGATTCAGACGTTGAGCTTCCCTCGTAAACAATGTGTTTTGCTTTGTTTCAATACTGAAATACTCTCTCAACATTGAAACACAAGTTCGAGAATAAATTGTTCTCTTGTATACATTTTATCATCAAAACCAACTTTTTTTATTAGGTCTTTGGTTCCAACAAATGTTAAATATCGTACTGCCACGCCATCCTTTCTCTATGAGCCATCTCCCTATACTATACAACTTACTACCAACTACGAGCCATGTCAAATCATGAAGAAAAAGTACTGTGTCGTGAGCAACTTCCTTTTTTCGCCTCGAATAGACTATATGCCGTTGAAATTAATATCAAAGTGTTTTATTGTAAAAACTCTCACGAATTAGTATTCAAAGTCTTCATTTGTAAAGAATAACTCAGTTGGAGTTTTTTAAACAAGCTTGAAACTGATTTCATTTTTGTAAAAACTGTTGCTTGATGAGGGAAAGCAAGTGTTCGGTAACAAGCACAAGTGGTGGCATTGTTAAGAAGTAGAATAGTATAGGTTGAGTTGAGGTGCAACCAGGAGATACTCTCAAGTGTATTTTGTGATTGAATTATGGGTAATTCTTCTAAGTTTATATGGGAATGGATGTAAATACAAGGTTGATAGATAAATCGTTGTGTGCTTCTTTCTCATCCCTTATTTTGTTGTATTTTTTAACTAACGCATAAAAAAGGGGAGTTATCATTCAAACACTATCAACAATTTTAAAGACAAATATTTTCATTTTCATCAATCTAAAGTATTAGTTGCTTTATTATTCAGAAAGATTTTTAGAGAAACAATTTGAACTACAACTCAACTGTCCTTCCAGTGTTTATTTCTCTTGCTTTTATTTATGTATTTCATATTTCATAATGAATAATATTGACCATATTTAGTTAATGATATTCTAGGATTATTTGTTTATGGTTGTACCAATTATTATAATTCAATCACTTTACATCAATCGATATTTAAGTTACAAACTTTCGGCTTCTTTATGTTTTTTTCTTTCTAGTGTGACTTTGCACAAGAATGAGAGAAATTGATTAGGAAAAAAAAAATGTTAATATTGCATTTGATTTGTATGGTGAGGAACTGATAGAGGCAACGGTGGCGGAAGGTGCTCCGATACGGTGGCGACGAGTCTTCGTGAGGGAACGAAAAGTGCCTGCAGGCACGTTAGCACTCCGACGCTCAAGTCAGTAATGGAACTGAGAAAGAGTGCGTGAAAAGTGTGTGTAAAGTGAATCGTCACTTGGGGGTGAAGTTACCCCACCCTTATATAGGCGCACACGAGAATAACCGTCTCCGGAATATGCGGCGTCTAATTAGGGACGATTAGAGGACACGTGTACGGTACTTGATGCACGGAGGTGCGCTATGATACGGTGGTGCGCACTGTTGTTGGTGTGCATCTTCAGGCGACACGCCTTGGACTTAGAGTGGTGTTGTTTACATCTACGTGTCGCTGTTTGGTTGACCTTCTGACTGGTCCAGAACATCATTGATCATAATAACTATTTATAGAATCCTAGCAACTCATTAACATCAGCAGGGAGCACAATTCATAAAATGAATTTAAAAGGATGTTTATAATTTGTATAAGTGGAATCAGACATCCTAGTATTTTTTTTATACTTGAATATGAACTAGAGCACTTGACTACATGTTCATGTCTTGTTCTTTTGTTCTATATAGTGCTTTAAACCTATATTTGATTATCTAGATAATATCAAGAGAGGTATTTAGTGGGAATACCCAATTCCATACTAATCATGAGTTCACAACTTTTATATGAAGAAAACTCCATCAATTTGGTACGTGTTATTTAACTATGCGGATAGAAAAAAAACATAAGACAAGTCCTATTTTTTTAGTTACCATGATATTAATACAAAATTTTCATCGTTGATTAAAAAAACTAATCTCCGTCAAAAAATTTGTCGGACACGCAAGGTAAATTCTCTCGTTTCAACCAAATTGTTTTCATACATAAGGTGGGACTCAAGCCCTACTTATACTATTTAAAATGAAATACATTTTCCCTAAAGCGTTCTTTTAGTGTAAGAATAACAATGTTACTATAAAATGGATCATGATAATTCAGATTTAGTTCATTTCAATAATTTTTTAAATACATACATATGATATCATATTTTAAAAGAACAGTACATTATATGATATCATATTTTTTTTCTTTATTCATTAAGCTAGCTAATTAAAATTATCCATTGAAGTTGTTGTTCTTGATATCTATTATGATCAAACAAATGTTACAATACTTGAAATTTCACAAAAGCATGAGTCAAAGTGTGAGAATTTCATAATATTAGAAACATTATGACATAACATACACATCAAATTATAAGCTAATCAGAAGTAACAGAATTATGTATAACTAAATTATTACGCGGACAAGCAGTAACATTTTTTCCCAACACAAGTCGGAATTTTATAATTGAGACATACATCCTTTGCACAATCCAGATTAGTTTTTGTTGAAATTTGGGGCCTAACTCATCCTTACAAAATCGGCTTGTAAGGTGAGGAGTGCCTCCTATCTAACCGATGTGGGACTAAATCCACCCCCTCAAAGACAAGCCAACATAAGGCAACTAGGGGCAGATCGCAATTAAGGTCCCCCTCATGCTCAGGCCTAATGAGCATGAAGCGTGGCAATGCGGAATCCCGACAACGGTAGATCTTGGATAGGCTCTGATACCATGTTGAAATTTGGGGCCTAACTCATCCTTACAAAACCGGCTTGTAAGGTGAGGAGTGCCTCCTCTTTATAAACTCTGATCAAGCTTCCTATCTAACCGATGTGGGACTAAATCCACTCCCTCAAAGACAAGCCAACATAAGGCAACTAGGGGCAGATCGCAATTAAGGTGAGATTACCAACACACCCCCTCATGCTCGGGGCGGGATTTCCAACAGTTTTGCAGGGGAGTAAACCTGTATTTTAAAAGGAGTACATGAATGTTACTAGAAGATGATAGAATAATTTTCATATGATAAAGAAGAAATATTGAAATTTGTGTGAACACGGACTTACTATGTTGACCTAGAATTACGGAAATCAAGATGATGAAAGCATAAACAATTTTTAGAATTTCAGCCATATTTTGTCTCTTTAAATTACATGTAATAAACATACAACTATTTCATCACTTCAAAAGTAAAACACCTCATGCTTTAATAGTTTTAATAAAATTGGTTTTATCCCCTACGAAGTTGCAAAAAACCATTCATATAATCAATATTATTATAAATGCCTCTTCGGTACATTAACGTGTCATATGTTATCTCTTTCTTCACGGGAACAAACTCATAGTAGCGTCATGTTGTGTGAAAATGTGATGTGCAAGTATACACAATTGTAATAAGTAATAAAAGTGAACGTAGAGATTGATCCCATGAGGGTCGAGGATTGATTATACGTTCTAACTATCAACAATTTAGTGAGTTTCAACCTTAAATTATGGGAGATGGTGTCAAGTTACGAAAGATAAACATTTATTGACACGGGAACATTTATGGGAGATGTTGTGATAGCCAAAGCAACAGATTTGACCTTGTAGAAATTTTTGGTTAGATTATGCAGAGTCGGTGGACAATGCAGAGTAAGTAGGTGCTAAGGGTAGTGGTTAAGAAATTTTTTCAAGTTTTTACTTTTGTCTCAGCAATAATTACACTACTTTTTTATGCAAACTTACTAATTTTAACACTTTAATCAATGCTCCAAGGCACTCATTAGCATTCTCCTAATAGTAATATTCAGTGGAATGTTACTGCACTTAAGTGGCTTCCGACAAAGTTACTCATTATAATCATACCCCCTCATCGCGAATTTGGGTCGGAATATTATTTAATGTCTGGCGATGTGAGAGGCTAGTTCTTGGTTCCAACACTTAAAATATTTTTAGTGTTGAGAAACTCAGGCATATGGATAATATGTAGGTTAAGGTTTCGAAATTGGATGTCCATGAGAAAGTAATATGTTTTATTTGGATAGGGTTACATAATAGACTCTTAACAAACAATTTAAATACAAAGATGAGTTGATGAGGTCCCTTTTGTTACTGGTGCAGAGGTGAGGCAGTGTCGACATTACATGTTTTAGGAGATTGTCCTCAAGCTATGACTCTATGGATGAATGGGGTTCCTATGCAACTCCAAAATCAATTTTATTCTGTTGATCGACTTATCATATTGGATTAGAACTAATATCAATTTTGCTGGAGATTGGGAGTATGAAGTGAATTGGAATGCGTTTTGGATCATATTTGGCTTTGGCGTAATAGAGAGGATCACACGAGAATGTAACACATCCGACGTCGTCTTGGCTACAAGTACTCAAACTAACTAGAGACTATGCTAAGGCGAGCTAGAGTATTGGAACACATGCATTGAGCCCCCAAATCTCAAGTTTTGTTGCAATGGATTCCTCATCCGATGGATTGGATGAAATTCAATACGGACATACAATCTCTGTAAAGGTGGAGGACTCACATAATGGGGCGTTGTAATTCGAGGACCTCACGGCGAATGGTGTTTGCAAAGAGACTTGGATATTGTAATGCAACCATTGTTGAGTTGTGGGGGATTCTTGAGGGGCTTTGCCTAGCCTACGATATGAGCTTTCATGTTGTAGAGTTTTTCGTCGAATCAAAAGTAATGACTCTTGCTATCTAGAGCAAGCATCGTATTTTTTGTGGCAGATAAAAGATTGATTGAGAAGTCACATTTTTTCAATGGTTAATGCTTGTTACTACGAAAAATTAAACAACGAAAACAAAGAATTACACACCATCCATCCATGTTTTGCGTCAAACTCTTAAATTTTATTTTTTCTGGTTAAAAAAAAAAAAAAACAAAACTGATACGGAGCAGTACCATATTTCGTGGTTTTCGTGGAAATACCTTCGTGGGATATAGCGCGGCTCTTTTTCAATGCTACTAGAAACGGACATGTGTGCAGATAACTTAACAAATACGAAATGCAATATTAGAGATAACCTAATTATTTATGGCATTGACGTATTGTCCTACTCAAATTAGTCGGTCAACTTTACTACTAATATTTCTCGAGTTTCGACACTAGTTAGACAGTTTCACATTTTTTTTTTAACTAAAAAAGTGATTTAAAGTGATTATTTTTACTCTCAAAAACCCTGTCACTCATAACCGAAACCTCTCTCAAAAACACTCACTTTCCTCGCCAATCGTAATCTCGCACCGTATCTCTCACTCTCCGCTGCCGGAATTTCACCGTCGCCCGATCGATCCAGCAAAGCCACCGTACCGGTACGTACTTCTCTTTCTTCCTTTTCACGTTTCTCACTTCAATCTGAGATTTCTGATTTCTTATGTATGAATCACGTTTCTGAAATTTCCATTTTTTTCATTACATTCCTGAAATTAGGTTACGATTTTGATCAATATTTCTGAATCTGTTGAAGAAATTCACGAAAAATGAAGTTCAAAATCGAAGAAGTAACAGTGTATTTCCCCTATGACAACATATACCCAGAACAATACGCATACATGATTGAATTAAAACGAACCCTAGATGCAAAAGGCCACTGCTTACTCGAAATGCCGACCGGAACCGGAAAAACAATCGCTTTACTCTCATTAATCACAAGCTACACTCTTTCAAAGCCTCAATCACCAATCAAGCTTATTTATTGCACTCGAACCGTTCACGAGATGGAAAAGACTTTAGCTGAATTGAGACTGCTTCATGATTATATGGTTAAATGTACTGGTCCATCTGCGAAGATGCTTGCGCTTGGACTGTCTTCGAGGAAGAATCTTTGTGTTAATAATAAGGTTCTTGCTGCTGAGAATCGCGATTCTGTTGATGCTGGGTGTAGGAAATTGACTGCTAGTTGGGTTAGGGCGCTTGCTGCTGAGAATCCGGATGTTCCTTCGTGTGAGTTTTTTGAGCAGTATGAAAGAGCTGGGTCTGCTGCTGTTTTGCCTCCTGGTGTTTATACTTTGCAGGTATTTCGAATATTTGAGCTATGTCCGTTGGATTTTTATAGGCTTTGATTATTCCGTAATCTTTATAAAGTTATAAAAATAAATAAAAATTGATTTTTTACGATGTTAGGTTGTTTTGGAATGCTGGATTTTTATAGCCTTTGGATGATATGCTATTCTTAAATGTATAAAGTTTTTATAGAAATAAAATAACTATTGATTTTTATGATGTTAGGTTATTCTGGAATGTTTGATTTTTGTGAGTGGGGTTGAATGTTCAGTGATGGATACTGTTTTCTGATTTCTAAATGTTTGATGGATACTGTTTTCTGATTTCTAAATGTTTGAATTCGAAGTGTGGTTGATTTTGATGATGTTTACTGATTCTGGAATGTTTGATTTGATATTTTTTCAGTGGAGTCGAGTGTTCGGTTTTGGATGTTGTTTTCTCTGATTCTTAAATGCTTGAAATTGAAGTGTGGTTGATTTTGATGTTTACTGATTTTGGAATGCTTGATTTGATTTTTTTTTTCTTTCTGGCGGGGCTGAGTGTTCAGTTTGAATTCAAACCATAATTGACTGAAATTTTGATTTTTAGATGTTTCATGATTTGAAAGTGGTCAAACTTTGAGTGTAGTATGGCTGTCGGTCTTTATTCTGGAACTCTGTGTGGTTACAAGCAGTTTTGCTTCTGCTTTAGGTCATGTTGTGTTTAGCTTGACTTTGTATTTGCTTGCACCAACCGTGCCTCACTTGTGTTTGGTGTGGTGTCTTATTATTAATTCATTCACTTTGCCTTTGCAAATTTTGATTTATATAGTTTTTGGAGTTTTCCTATTCTAAAATGTTTGTATCTATATGCGTGATTTTTGGAAAACTTCCATTTTGATTGCTTTCCGATGTTCTTGGATTCCAAGATGCCGGAAATTTTGTGGGTTTGACTGAACAATTTGATTTTGAGCAGTTTTGGTTGTTTCTTGGTGTTAAGATTTAAGACTTTCAAAGGTTTACATAATTTTGATTTTTATTCATTTTTAGTTGTTCTGTGGTTTTGCATTTTGATATGACCAGACCTTTTAAAATGTTTGAATCTGAATGTGTATGTGATTGTAGGATCTGAGAACGTTTGGGAAGGAGAAAGGGTGGTGTCCTTACTTTTTAGCGCGACATATGGTCCAGTTTGCCAATGTGGTGGTCTATAGTTATCAATATTTGCTTGATCCAAAGGTGGCTGCCATAATATCCAAGGAAATGCAGAAAGAATCAGTTGTTGTATTTGATGAAGCTCATAATATTGATAATGTTTGTATCGAAGCACTTAGTGTGAGTGTGAGGAGACAGACTGTTGATGGTGCTAGAAGAAATATAAATAGAATGCGTCAAGAAATTGACAAGTATGTGCCATTTTTAGCTTTCTCCTCTTGTTTTGTGATTTAGATTTTGCAGTGACAAATTCAATAGTGAACAAGGGGGCATAATTAGGTAAAAAAACTGGGGGTTCTAGTGATTGCAATAACTTCTGTTCACTATGCATGTTATAATCTCGCCAATTTTCTTTCACCTAAAGCCCTTAAAGTCTAATTTTTCATTGAAGTATTTGGGACACGGTGATGAATTTGTGATATCAAATAATTTTTTAAGTTTTAAAGTTAATGTTTTATTTTATTTTATAAATTGACAGATTTTTGAAGATTTTGTAGGATGTGGGCCACATCCTACAAAGTCTTTTTATTAGTTAAATTTGATATTTTAATTAGTAAGTTTTAGGTAAAATACTAGGGGTATAATAATTTTGATATTTTTGATTTAGTTTTAAATAGTGAATAAGGGGTATAATTTGTTAAATAAATTAGGGGTTCTAGCAATTGTAGTATCTTAGGCTTCTTTGTAAATAGTGAATAAGGCCCTTCTTTATTCCTTTGGTTGCTTGAAAGTTGAAATTTCCCTATCTTTCCCTTTCGACAGTATCAATCTTACTGAATTTTCCATCTGTTCCCATTACTAAAATTCGTGTTCGGATCCTTTTTAATATTTGAACTGGTAGGAAGGTTCAAGGCCACAGATGCTGGTAGACTCCGTGCTGAATACAACAGGCTTGTCGAGGGTTTGGCTCTAAGAGGAGATCTTCCTGGTATGTATGATGTCAATTTTGTTATATTTCTTAATGTTATATCCAATATTCACTAACCAAAACTTATTTTCCTTACATAGCTGCGGATGGTTGGCTTGCAAATCCAGCCTTGCCTGATGATATACTAAAGGAGGCTGTGCCTGGAAATATTCGTAAGGCTGAACACTTCATACAGGTTTTGCGTAGATTAGTTCAATACCTTGAAGGGCGCTTGGAAACTGAGAATGTAGAGAAGGAAAACCCTGTTAGCTTTGTTTTCTCTATTCTTAACCATGCTGGAATTGACCAAAAAACATTGAAGTTCTGTTACGACCGCCTTCATTCATTAATGATGACATTGGAAATTACAGACACTGATGAGTTCCTTCATATCCAAACAATATGTGATTTTGCCACACTTGTGGGCACATATGCTCGTGGTTTTTCCATTATAATAGAACCTTTTGACGAGAGAATGCCTCATATTCCTGATCCTGTATTGCAGGTTAGCGCTGATGTTTTGATTTGTATTTACTTCATTACTATGTAATGCTGAAAGTTAGTTTTAGTCTATGTGAGATTTATATATTTTCTATGTTTCTAGTATATATTTTTAATTTTTCTTCACCTATGGCATTTCAGCTTTGTTGCCATGATGCTTCTCTTGCCATAAAACCTGTTTTTGAGCGATTTCAGTCGGTTGTGATTACATCTGGCACATTAAGTCCCATAGATTTGTACCCTCGTCTTCTGAATTTTAACCCTGTTGTCAGTCGAAGTTTTACAATGTCCTTAACAAGAGATTGCATATGCCCTATGGTTCTTACCCGTGGCAGGTATTCCCAAGTCTTGTTAATACATTTTCAACATCTGTTTTCCTTAAAGCTGCCTCTCTCACTTCCCCTTTTGGTTTCTTTTAATGTTTAATTGGTTTGTTGTTTCAGTGATCAGCTCCCAGTCAGTACCAAATTTGATATGAGAAGTGATCTTGGCGTAGTGAGGAATTATGGACGGCTCTTATTGGAGATGGCATCAGTTGTTCCAGACGGGATTGTATGTTTTTTCGTCAGTTACTCATATATGGATGGTATAGTCAATAGCTGGAATGAAAATGGAATTTTGAAGGTGAGCCAAATGTCCACAATCCCCTTTATTACCGGTAGTGCCGGTTTCATATTGCTAAAAACATCTCTTATGCAGGAAATAATGCAGCATAAGCTTGTCTTTATTGAGACTCAAGATGTGGTAGAAACTACATTGGCTCTTGACAACTACCGCAAGGCTTGTGATTGTGGAAGAGGTGCTATCTTTTTTTCAGTTGCGAGGTAAGATAACTGAAACTACTTATATTCTCTTGGGTTTAGTTTTTTTTTTTTTTGCAACACTCGATAAGATTAATCAAACTGCACTCTCTGTTTAACTAAAAGGGAAATATGTACTGTTTTATGGTATATTGAATGGAATATTTATCATCAGCTGACCTATATAATAAGCGTTTAATGATGCTGCACTATCGGTGTAAATTAGCTTTACACCGACGGCCAACGAAAACTCATCAAATCGCCACATAAGCCCATTTTATAACCGCTTTTTAGAAATAACTACCACATACTTGATTCTTATTGATGTGAAAAACTATTTCTCAGATGGTGCATATTCTATTCTCATAAAATATTATTAATTAAAATATGTAAAATAAAGGCGGAGAACAGTAGAGCAAAATACCAAAAGATAGTGGGGGATAAAACATACTTTTTTGGTAAAAGGGATAAAACACTTCAAGCGCAAAACAGAGCACAGCCATCGATCGAATAAAGAACCTTGTTTTCCTCTTGTTTAAAGTGCACAAGGACGTGTCTAATAAAAAATGTACAGAAAAGATAGTTTGAGCACACAAAATAGCCTTCAACCGTATCAGTCTTCACAAAGAGAATTCTGGGTGAGCAGCCTTCATTAACATCTCCACGAAATAGAATGGCTTCGTTTCAGACTTTCAGCTTTTTGCCTTTCATGGCCTTTTGAAATTATTTTGAAAAGATCCTTTAAAGCAATTACTGAGTCGGTGGGCTAATGTCTAAAAAATTACAGAGTCAGAGGCGTGACTCCACCTGCATGTTCTCACCATGCTTCAGCAATTAAGTTCACATCACTCTCCCTATATGTACCGTGCCGTAGCAAAAATGGGGCATACACTTGGTACATACTGTATGCGTACTCGGGCCGTACCGGGTACCGGTACCCGGTACGTACCTGGTACTGGTACTTCTACCAATTTAGCGTACCCATGCTTCAGAGTTGTAGGTATAAAATGATTTGTTGGCATATATTTGGATGGTTTTGCTAGCTAACTCAGTTTCTGCTTCCTATTTCATAATTTGACAAGAGAAGTGATTAGAGGGTTTATTTTCATGTGGATGTACCTTGGTTGGTGTATATTAGCCAGTTGAGTACAGAATTTCATGCTAAGTTACTATGTTTGAAAACTGAACCTCCTGCATCTATTTCTGTGTTTAAGACAATTAATTTAGTCTCTTTCAAGCTCCTTTCTCCTGAGTTCTACATTAAAACAGGATCTCCAGATTTGAACATTGATTTTTATCCATAGCCTTTTTTTTTTGGTCAATTCATGCTTATGTACATACTTGTTGCATTGTTTGCTATACATGCAACAAGAACTAGATTGTTCAGATTTTAGAAATTATAATTGCATTTGCAACTCCTTTGGGTTATGGCATATTCTGACCCTGGTTGTTTATAGAACATAAAAAGTAAACAACAGAAGCCACTTCTCATGTGGGTTTCAATCAGCTTATTTTTGCTGCCAAACACACTATTTTGGCAGCTTCTTTGAAAGCTTTTGAAAAAATTACATTTCCCTAATAAATAGAAGTTATAACAGCTATATTGATCAAATGGTTTTGCTGTGTTTTGTCAAAACTAAGTCTTTGGAAACTCCATTTTGATCCAACTCCTTGTAATGGTTTATCTTAGAGTTTCTCTTAATCTTTCTCTGCCTCTAGTTATGGTGTTGTTTTTGTGTGACTAACTTTTTACTTAGGGTAGTATTCTCTTCTTTTCACATGACCTGGCCATCTTAGGTGCAATTGATTCTACCATATTTTCTTAATATGTAATTCTAATATATTTACTCACGATCTTGGAGTCAAGTTCATCACAGGCTAAAAATAAATATTGTACTTTTTGCAGAGGAAAGGTTGCAGAAGGTATAGATTTTGATCGACATTATGGCCGTTTAGTAATCATGTTTGGTGTTCCTTTTCAGTACACATTAAGCAAGTGAGTTTCATTTGATTAAATTTTTGAATAAGAGTAATTTATAACTATTGTATATCTGTGCCTTTTTTTCAATGTCCAAATTGTGGAGGTTATATTACTGGTTGCAGAACTTACTAGAGAAATTTTTCAGGATTTTGCTTGCACGCTTAGAATATCTACGAGAGACTTTTCAAATCAAGGAAGGAGATTTTCTAACTTTTGATGCCTTGGTGAGACTATCTCTCTCTTCCCTCTCGGTGATATGATTATTTGATTGTTAAACTTTCTGAAACTAGAATCCTTGGTAACATTAATTTTTTTTGCGTAAGCAGAGACAAGCTGCACAGTGTGTGGGCCGTGTAATCCGTTCAAAGGCTGATTATGGGATGATGATTTTTGCAGACAAAAGGTTAGTGTTTGTATGAACATTTCTTCCACTTTCAAAATTTTAGTTTGCAAGTGGAAAGTTCAACATTGCTTTTGTAACTTTCTTAAAATTCTGTGTCTATACTGATGAGATCACAACTTGTATTTATAATAGTGTTACAATAAATACATTGGATGCTTGATGAATAAGCCCTAACCTAGGAAGTTGTTTACTCTAGGAATAATAACAATCAATCTAGGAAGTTGTATAGTTAAAAGAATACAGATTTACTTGATCTAACAACTTGAGTGCAATTGTGCTTCTGAAAGTTGCTGGTTTCTTTTTTTATTTAAAGTGCACGGAATTTGTCACAAATTGGATTGAAAGTTATTGTCTGTCCCATAATAATAAATAACAAGCAACAACTGTTTTGACAAGCTCTAGGCAAAGAAATAAATGTAAGTTTAGGGCTGCTAAATTGGGGAGATGTTGCTGTAAATAACCAATTTAAACATTGAAAATGTGGTAACATATTTAGTTGCCTAAGATATTTCCCTCTACTTTGATTCGGCTTCTACATAATTCAAAATCTTGATACTACATGTACTGAGCATACCTACTCGTGATGAATGTATCATTTACTTGGTTTTGGCTTCTACTTCATTTGTCTTTGATAGAGTTATGGTAGTAAATATATGGTTGGTTATTACCATTTGCAGGTATAGTCGTCATGATAAACGATCTAAATTGCCTGGTTGGATACTCTCTCATTTACGTGATGCCCACCTGAACTTGAGCACAGACATGGCTTTGCATATAGCACGCGAGGTCTGTCCTCATAGCTTTATTTTGAAATTTTGTAGTAACTTGCATTACATTACTGGAATCTCGTTGAAACTATATGGGCCATCTTGTTTTTGGTTTTAAGAATTCTCCTGCTTTTTTTTTCCTTTCTATTACAGTCACCTGCCATTAGATAGATTAATACAGCTATTTATCTAGATAAGTATATAGTCCCAAAATTTGGAATTTGAAAGTACGAATTAGACATCATGTATAAACACATGGGCTTGTTTAGGGTCTGCCTGCTTACTTTGTGAAAACATTTTTTATTTTTACTTTCAAAAATGTGTTCTTTTAACTTGCTAATAGTTATACGTGGGTACTTTGAAGTGAACCATTGTGATGGATAGAAGATGATGCTAGCTAGGGATGATGTATTTTTGTAAAGAGAAATGTTATTTGGACAACCATTTAGTTGTCCAACAACGCACTTATATACTGTATAGATATGATTTCGTTTTATTAGTTTTTTCTCTATCCCCGGGTCAAATCAATAGTTATAAATTGTGTATTTTAACACGGTTGTCAAATTTTGGTTGTTTAAATAACATTCCTTTTTTGTAAATAATGAAAACAATTCTTTTGGTATTTTCATTCTTTCCAAAAAATGTGCACGATTGTTCACTTCAAGAGTCTCTTATTTCCTTATTAGCAAGTAAAAATAACAAATTCTAAAAAATGAAAATAGGAAATGTTTAGTTTTACAAAATAAATGGGCCCTTAGTTTTTGTTTCGATTTTTATTTTCACTTGACTACAAATTTTTTGGTAAACAAGAAACAGAGTGAATAAGATGGCATTTTTTGTAATGAAGTGACAAAAGGAAATGAAAATAGACACCAAACAGGCCCTAGAAGAGTCTCTTTAGCTCTAAAAATTGTTTTCCGTTGTATTTGTTTCTTGTTTTAAAATACTTGTGTAGGTAATTGTGAACAATATTTCTATTTTTACTGTTTCTTATCAAATATTTGAAAATGTAAACTAAGTGAAACAAAGTTGACTAGTGGTGGTGTCTTGGGACCTTGGAGTGTGTGCCTCTCAAAGTCTCAGGTTAGGTTCAATTTCCCCTGGTGCCAATTTCGGTAGGCTAAGTCCATACAGAGCTATGTTTTGGCTTTAAATGGAGCCCCTGCAAGTGGGCGGTGGGATTGAACCCCTCGGATTAGTTGGTCCTCGGACCGGATACCGAGTTTTAAAAAAAAAAGTGAAATAAAGTTGATACTTTTGTAGTTATTAGTGAAAATATAAATAGAATAAAAAATAATTAAATAAAAAAATCTTAGGTCTAAGTTTCACTTGTGTGTTTAGACTTGGTAACTAGCAGGGTTCAAGTGGCTTTTACTCGGCAGTTTTGAAATGTTTTTTTCCTAGCAGCCAAACTTTTATTTTCTCTTCCTTATGCTTTTAACTCAGGAAGAGATTCTTTCTGAGCTCTTTCTGCATCTTTCAAGGTTAGGTAAATGCGTATATCTAGGTAGCATTATATCAGCTTTGAGCATCTTTTTGTATTTATATATGTTGGGTAATCCATGAAGTTGATGTTGGAACAATGTTACAAAAATGGGAGGCCTTATTAGTTTTGCATGTTCATAAGAATGTGATAATATATGGTTGCATAATGACCAATTTCTTATATTTTGGATGCAGTTCCTCAGGAAAATGGCCCAGCCATATGATAAGACTGGTGGCACTGGCAAAAAAACCTTGTTGTCTCAGGAAGACTTGGAGAAGATTGTTTTGGAGGGCAGCATGAATGATATGTTGTATTGAAGCTATCTATGAATTTTGAGTGTAACTGAGGTGGCCTTCTTGTCTATTGTATTTATTAGGGTTAAATATGTTTTTAGTCCCTATAATATCACGAGTTTTTAAGTTTAGTCCCTATAAAATGTTAATGTTAATTTTAGTCCTCCAAAATATTGTAGTTTGTAATAATAGTCCCTATTTTGAACACTTTTTACAAAAAATGGATATTTTTAGTCATCCAAAATAGTCCCTATAAAATGCAAATAGGGACTAAGTGAATAAAAAAATTGTTGGGACTAGGACTAAGTGAATAAAAAATTTGTAGAAACTAAACTTAAGTTTGTAATTTTGTAGGGACTAAAAACATATTTAATCTTATTTATTAATTCCTAATACAGTAATCATCTTCACAGATATTTAGTGCTTGGATTCGCGTCAAGAGCATCATTCTTGCATCTGATGTAATTTTAACGTTATTTTTTGCAGTTAGAAATGCGGCTACCGTGCCAAGGTGTGGTAATACCGTGTAAAAGAGTCGTTTCCAAACATACACACAATGTCATTTTGATGTGATGGGCGCCATGTAGCAATCCATAATGATGAGGAAGATGCAGTCCTTGTTTAGCATGAAGGTTCTTGTTTAGGAATTGGACTTGAAATTCTTAGAATGTTTTGTAGTACTTAATAAAATTAAATTATGCATTTGTCAAGGCTTCTAAGGGGTTTGTCAAATTTAGGGTGGTAATTTTTTGCATGCATGTTTTATTCGGGTTCCACAATTTAACTAATTTTTCATTTTAATGTTGTTTATGTAATCATCTATTAGTGATTCATAATGGAAATCTCTTCATTCGTTGAACTCGTGAAGAAAATCAGTTGATAACCTTGGACGATCTTCTCACCTTAATTAATCTTGCCATTGCTTATGAAGACCACACAAAAGTAATACAAAAATAATTAACAATCATACCGTTCATGATGGAAATCTTTTCATTGACCGAGTGTCTTTATGTTTATATCTGTAAATACCTCCAGCTCAGTTTAATTGGTTGAATCATTCAATTTCAGTTCAATTTTACAACGTTGGATGTAAGAACATTTTGATTGTTGATACATATTGGAAATTGAAAATATGCACATCTAGCAACCCCTCAAAGGAACAAAGTTCCGTAGATTCATAAAAACGTTTACAGATAATTTAACAAAGCTAGTTTTACGGTTTGTGGATTAGATTCTTAAAGAAAAATGATATTTGTACAATAATTTTGTGATAACTTTTGAGACAACTCTAATTTTTTTTTTTTTGTATTTTTTTCTCTTTTCCTATTGTTTTGATTTTCGTGTCAATATTTATATTTTTTGTATATTTTAGTTGTTCATACCTCATTCTTAAAACATTGCTTATATCTAACAAAAGGCAATTTCATGATGCATTTATTTTGGATAATTTCCTTGGATGATTTTTTCTTCTTCTTTTGATTCCTGACTACAAAGCGGGCATTCCCTTGTTTATTTGGGGATATGGGGTGATATTGTTAATTGTGATCCCACCGAGGACGGCATGACATGGACGGATGATGAACTACATGATCATTACGAAATTAAATAACTACTTTACTACTGATCTCATTACTTATGATTAGACTACTTTTTTCCTCATAAGTTCTTCCCATGGAAGGCAATCCTATTTGAGGGCAAAATATTGTTAGATATTAAATACAGGCACCTCTCCCAAGTAGAATTGGATACCTGATTCGTCAGATTGTGGAAGTCTAACTTCTTCTGTTAGACTCAAGTATGTTGGGATATTTGACTACCTTCTTCTAAACTAATTATTTTTAACATCAAATCTTTGAAATTAATTTTGCTGGTGTTCAAAACAAACAAATCCTAAGTAGCTTTACTACAATAAGATAAGATGTAAAATTGTTGGTTAATCTGATCTTGCTTATCCAATAAATTAATAAAAATTATAATCATGGCTGGTACATTAATAAGTTTCCATATAACATATACATGTCAATGTAAACAAGTTTTCCTAATAGGCACTTGTTAGGCTAACAATTGGATAAATGCTTGCAAGTAGTGAATACAGAAGGAAATATGTTCCTCTCATAACTTTCAGTCAATTTTTTTTTTCTATCAATATATTTTCCCTATCAATTTTTTTATTCCTTTAATGTTATAAGCACAAAAAAAAAATTAATCCTTTTAATAGTTTTCATCAAATTATCAAATTTTTCTATCCTATACACGATAAATATCCACCGATAACACCCATGCAAGTCATGCCTCCAAAACCTTAGTGTGAAACTATATTAACAAGTTCCAAATCATGGATGGGATAATCCCTTTCACAAATCCTTAGCGAGCTTGAAGACATAAGCTCCAATTTCCTCGTGCTACATAAAACACATCCTAATCCTTGCTGAGGTGCATCATCATAGTTCCCTTAGAACTCCTCTAACTGCAACAAAATCAAAATGAGTAAGGTTTCCAACTTCTCCTTAAAAACTTGGATTATTTTTTCTCTCTATTGTTTTGGTTTTTGTGTCAATATCTCATTTTTTTTTTGTAAAATTTTGGTTGTTTCAAAAGTTGTCATATAAATAGATGTTTAAATAACACAAATCTATGTCATTAGCCCTAAGTGCACAATTTAGGTACATGACTTCAAATGTTAAAACCAGATGTATTAGACTTTTGTTAAATGGAGAATTCCATGCCACACAGAAGGAAAGAAACGTTGTTTTTTTTAAAAAAAAATAAAAAAAAAGTTAATGGATGAATTGCATACCTTCCCTCAAATTGTGTTGAGCCACCGTTGGAAAAAATAAAAGAAAATCTGGGTCGTCTTCTTCTACGCTATTTTCAGTTTCAATTTTTTCAAGCGCTAGAGTTGTCTATTTGTTGTTTGTCTCGGGAAGACAACTCTATTGTTTGGAAAATTTGAAACTTAAAATATGAACTCCACCAATTCATACATGCACTCCGTGGTTGTTTGTCTACTATTTTTACTACGATAATGTGTATAAATTACGAACAGTAGTTTTTATGAAATTTTGATTTTGATTAAAATTATAGATATAGATATTTCCCACTTTCAAATTATAACAAACTATAATTATTTTTCAATGACACCAAAAAATAACATTCTTATAAAAAAACTTGTTCAGGAGTATAATTAGAAATAAAAAAGTCACCACAAAATCATGTATCCCAAATTGGATTTTACTATTTTTTAACTAATAATAATTTAAAGGCTTAATTGCAGTTTTGGTCCCCCTATTTTCACCATTTTGTAAAATTGGTCCTATTTAAAATTCCATAGTTTTGATGACTATATAATATTTTGTCTACAATATGGTGATATAACATGTTTTAAATTAAGTTTTTAAGAGAATTTTCTTACGATTTCATCGATGTTGATATTTTCTCATCTTCATATCATATACCACGACATTTAAAACCTATCACATCACCTTTTTTTTAGTAAAAAATATGATAGAGGACCAAAACTGTCGAGTTTTAAAATAAGGGGACCAATTTCACAAAAACATGAAAATAGAGGGACCAAAACTGCAATTAAGTCTAATTTTAATAATATTATTAAAAGGATAAAATAGTAGATATAATACTTTAAATGAAGAGTAAAACCAGAAAGGGGAAATGGAATATAGGAATAAATTTAAAATGGAATGCATTTTCCCTTAAGAGTATATTTGGATGGAGGAATGTTTTGAGGTAATATAATGTTTTGAGAAAATTCAAATACTTTTAAGGTGAATTTCATTGTTTTGATGATAATTTGGAGAACTTTCAAAATGATAGAAATTTATGAAGTATTTTGTTCAAGTTAGATTTTAGAGAATTTCAAACGACACCTAAAAGTTAAGAATTTCTAATTTATTCATTCTTATAATTTTTTAAATTTTGCATTTTGATCCTCAAATTTTCAAAAACTTTCAAATTGACCCCAATAAATTTCCAAAAATTGTAAATTGACCCCTATTTTTTGGAAATCACAAATTTACCCCTCAAAATTATAAATTAACCCCTCAAAAAAATTTAAATTTGCAAATTGACCACTAATTTCAATTTTCATATTTGGCCCCAAAAATGATGACAATGAAATTTTTTATTACTCCATCCAAACAATAATATTTAGAAATGAGGGCAGCTTAATTAAATTATTTGAATCGCCTAGAATTCTAAATTCTTTAAAAGTTTCCAATTACGTCATTCAAACACGCTCTAAGGTGTTTTAGTGCAAAATTACCAATGTTATCATAAATCTATTTACGATAATTCAAATTTATTTCAATGATTTTTGAAATATATACATACAAATATTGATTCGGTTTAAGTCAATCGCCAAACTTATTTAAAAGAACAATGCATTATAATTTGACAAAATCATAATTTATCTCTTTCACTAAATTCGATAATTAAAATTATTCATTGAAGTTGTTGTTTTTTATATCTACTACTTGCAAACAAAGGTAACAATACTTGCATAATAATAAAATAGTACTAACATGCTTTTGACTATATTAAAAGAAATTGAAATGTCAAAAAAGCGTGAATCAAAGTGTGAGAAATTTCATAATAGTAGAAACATTATGACATGCAAATCAAATATAGTAGCTTATTAAAAGTAACATAGAATTATTTTTCACTTAATAGCAATAACATTGTTTCCAAAGACAAGCTGGTCTTTTATTATCACGACATTTGCAATCCGCCTTGGTTGCGCAGCGGAGGGAACCTGTATTTCAAATAAGAATAAATGAATGTTACAAGAAGAGGGTGATTGGTGAAAGATTTTATATATGATAAATAAGGCACATTTAAATGGGTGTGAAAATGGACTTACTGTGTTTTTACAACAAGAATTAGGGATAGTAAGATGATGAAAAAATAAACAATTTTTAGAATTTCAGCCATAATATGTGTCCTTAATTTGCATGTAACAAACAAATAAATATTTGATCATTTTATATGTAAAACACCTCATGCTTTTATAATTTTAATTAAATTGGTTTTAGCCCTTCTAGAATTGCAAGAAACAATTCGTATAAACAGTATTATTATAAGTGTCTCTTAGGTGTATTAAGAAGTCACAATTTATCTCTTTTATTTAAAGGAACAAAATCATAGCCTCATCACGTTGAAATGGACCAATAAAGATATTGGTCTCGTTAGTGATTGCATGTAAACTCGAGAATTGAGAACAAATCATTTGACCTAACGAGATGGCACGTTTTATGTCTTGTGTTTAATTAAGATATTTGGATGATGAGCAATTAACGTACAATAAATAATGGTCACACTAAGGTTTAAATTGTATCTTTGACTAAATGACAAAGTGGTCATCAAACACAAGACAAGATGATCAATTTCATAGCAAGCTAGCAAATCCTTTGGTCAACACATGTCAACAAAACACATCATTTGTGCCAAGCATTTCAAGCCATCATCTGGACTTGACGATCATCTTCACGGTCAGGTGCATCCGTGCCTAATTCAATATCTGACCAAGAAATCATTTGGGTGATTGATATATTCAAATATCAAAACAATCATTTGGATTCAGTGTTAAAGATCACGTGCCTAGATCTGACTTTGTTCAGTAATGTTAAGATCTTCAAGTAGAAATAAGTTATTCTCTCAAGCTCTTCGATCACAGAAGTCACTTTAAAGACAAAGAGATAGAATAGATACTTTTACTTATCATGTGTATCCTTATAACAATTATATCTCTTATTATATTATCCAATTATATTATTCTCAATTTTATATAAAAAGAAGTTATTCATGTTGGTAGAGTTTTTGTTGTTGTTGTTGCTGCTGCTTTCATTGTTGGGTCTGAAATCACCATATCCTTCAATGTGAAGACCAATAACCAGTGTGAGTATTCAATACACCGCATTGATGACAATTTTCTAACAAGTATACTAGAGTGTCGACAAGTAGTAAATTTATAAAATTCATCTTCACACGGATTGCGTGATTTCAACTTAACTACTACGATGATGGTTTAGGATACATGTAACAAAGGATGTTGTACTTGGCAACTAGATTGGTTTTATTTACTTAAGAGATGGATTAAAAGGCGACTAGGTCATGTCTGATTCCCGTCTCTAAATTGTTTGGGTAATTACTCGATTTTAAGATATTTGATCAAAATAAGTAGGCCAATGTCTTGGTCACTAACACTCTCAATTATTATTGCTTCCTAATGTCTTAGATGAGCTCATAACTCTTGAAGGTTTAAAAACACCAAATTAAGCACACAAATTATTATTAGTATGTCTAAAGCTAATAACAATTGAACAATTAAATTAGGTCAAGCCCCAAAGTTAGGGTCAGTAATCATTGAAACTTAGATCGGTTTATGAACATTCATAAACACATAAAAAATATTAAGAATACAATTAACTGAATAAAATACAAAAGTAATCAGCTGAATCCGTAGAATAGTTTAAAGTTACATGATCACACAATTACAAGGAGGTTCCTCTTTCATTATCTAACCTAGATAGAATTATCTACTCATGATTCTTAAACATAAAATAATGAATATGAAAAAGAAACATAAGAAAAGGATCACTAGTTGATGATTCTTTGACTCCCAGATGGCTCTGGTCGCTCCTAATCTGCCGAAATCACGTTTTTGGCCTTCGTCCACTCATCAAAAGGTGTTTTTCACTTACCTAAGGGCCTGCCTTATATGCGCGCGTTTCACTAAAATTTAGGGAAAGTTGGCTAGTGACACGAGTGTGTAACTCGCATCGCGAGTTAAATAAAATGCAAAACCCCTTACCCTTTCACTCAACACTCACGATGCGGGGCTCATAGCCCACGATGCGAGTGAGACTGTAGCAAACACCTTGCATGTCCTTCATATCAATGTAGGGCTCATAGCCCGCAATGCGAGATAGGCAGTAACTGATTCTTTTGTTTTCTTCACTCCTTGCTCCATTTCTTCTCACTAGAACGTCCTTAATGACTATGTTCCAATAATCATCAGTGATAAACCTGTAAAAACGATAACATGGTCATGCAGTTGTCTGGTTTGGCTGAATTTCCATGGTTTCAAGGCTATACTTTCTTGCTTTTGTCCTTTCTTGTTCTCAAACACGAAGAGCTGCTTACATCCTAAATAATTCATGTGATTAAATTTAGGGTTAAATATGTTTTTGGTCCCTATAAAATTGGGAACTTCTAAGTTTAGTCCTTACTTAATTTTAATAGGCTTTTTAGTCCCTACAAAAACAATTTACTTATAATTTTAGTCCCTGCTAAAACAAAGTTTGTTTAATTATCCTTATACTCTTAAATTTTTGAACGATTTTTTTGAGACAAGTTTAGAACACTATGAAAGGTTCATTTACAAAAATTTAGAATTTTTTAACATGAAACGAATTAAATATGAATTTTTTAAACCGACAAAAGTTAAAGATAAAAGTAACAAAATCTGGACGTAGAAATCAAATTTTGCGATAATTTTTTGCGGATGAACTTTTAGTAATGTTCTTAACACGTCTGCAAAAAATTGTTCAAAAACTTAAGAGTTTAAGAATAAATTAAACAAATTTGAATTGAGTAGGGAGTAATACTGAGTGCCGAAATTTTTTTTAGGGATTAAAAGAACTATTAAAATTAAGTAAGGATTAAACTTAAAAGGTCCCAATTTTATAGGGACCAAAAACATATTTAACCCTTAAATTTATTGATGATGAAGCTCTAGCTAAGAGAAACAAATGTTTAGCTTTACAATTCATAAGCAAAACGTCTACTTCTAAAGTTTTTCATGCTAAAAAAGAATCCGAAGGACAACAAATACAGTGGGTGGTATATACATAAATAATTGGAAACTTTTATTATTAAAAAATAAATATATTTGTATGATTCAAAATAAAATTCTGCTAAAAAAAAGTTGTCCAACATTTACCAAAAGAAAAATGTGGTGGGTAAAGCAATTCAATAGGTGCCATCGACTGTGGGTATAACTAAGACTTTGTTCAACAACATGAAAATATCTTAGCTATAGGATATTGGGATAGTATAATTACATGGGTATATAGAGAATTAAAGGCCAAAGAACAAAACGTTTATTGGAACAAGTTTTATCATATACACCCATGGTTTTTTTACCTTTACCTACAGATTTTTTCTATCACTATGTGAAAAAAAATTGTAATGATATATTGGTGTATAGCTAATATGTTGCTTTCTGTTTCAGAAGTTTGTACAACACATTATTTGTGTTTGAAAAATATTATTTACTCGTTTGAGCTAATCTTATGATATAAGTATTTCAATAATTGTATGAAAATAACCTATGATATATATGTTGTGAAAGAAGTTCCTTCCTTCTCTCTAAGACTCACCCACCGCCTACCCAAATTGTCTCTCAACTTCCTAGTTTTCTTTCCCCTCCGATCCATACTTGTTTAGGAAACATGTAGAGAATGTTTTGGTGTTGTGCTAGTCTTGTTGATGTGTTGCCTCCTTGATCTCTGATTCTTTCATATCTATTGAGATCTGCAATTTTCTTGGCTTTGGTTCGTCACCCCCAGTGTCGATAGTTTGGGGGTGGTTGGGAAGTTGTTGATGCCTCATGCTTCAGGCTCGTGGCTTTCATCTTCTCAAATTTGATTCAGTCTATAGTGATTGAATTCAGACTCTTGGGTTAGAAATGGTTGTTAATTTGTTGTTGTTTATCATATTAAACAATTGGTGCTTGTGGATTTGTTAGTTACCGTGCTATCGATCAGATCAACTCCTTACTCTCAAGATCTATTCTGATGTTCGTCCACTTGTGCACCTATTTTTTTGCAATTTGGTTTTGTTCCAAGACGCGAGTATGTTTAATTGTGCATGTCGTGTATATTGGTTTGCTTCCTATGAAGTCTGGATACGTAGTACGGGTGCGGGTACGATACGATACGGGTACGTGGATACGTGAAATTTTAAAATTTAGGATACGATACGGCTAAGATACGTTAACAAAATATTTATATTAAAATTTATATGCATGTAAAATACTTGAAAAAAAAAACATCGATTACTCTTCAATAATATATAATCATAAAAGTCACAATTTACAAAAAATAATACATGTGATCAAAATAAAAAATGAAACCTTTTTCGTATGAATCATATTCTATTTTCATTCATATGTTAGAATATCAACAAATGCATCAATAAAAGAACTCAAAACAAAGTTTGTTTAATGTTGATTGATTGAATCTCCTCTCTCTTGTTACTTTCATCCACCAAAAACATAATTTTTAATTGATTAATGAAAAAATATTCATAGTGATTCTTATCTTAAATTGAATCAAATATATCTCTATTGAATTTTCACAACACAATCTCACTTTTTTACCCTTCATTTTTTTTCAGGATACGTCTCTGTAAAGTATCTAATAAGTATCTGTGGATATCTGTCGAGTATCTTATAAGTATCCGATAAAATATATATTTTAAATTAAAATAATTAATTCCGATACTCCGTGGATACGTATCCGATACGGGTACGTCTCCATTTTGGAGTATCCGGGCTTCATAGTTTGCTTCAGATTGAGTTATGTGGTCATGTACCATTTTGGGCTATTTTGTTTTATCAATTATTTTTTTATTTATACAAGGTTAAAATTTATGTCCTCCCATCTTCTTTTTTTATTTTTCCCTTTCAATCTAATCTACACAGGTTGTTGCAGATGCTTTTGCACCCCATTTGCTTCAGAAAAAAGTTTTTATATTGAATTCCGTAAGTTATAATTTTTAGCTTATGATAGCTTATATGAACAAATTACAACTTGTGTTGGAATAATTTAACCTCATTTTTTCTTTATTATTGATAAAAATAATTGTTAAAACATCAACGGTGAATTTGTTCTAGTGGTAAGGGTTTTGAGACCTTTAACTAAATGGTGTGTATGCATCTTTTGGAAGCGAAGAACTTGTCTTGTGTCTCCATAAGTTCTCCGACAGAGATAACAAAGAATTAGTTTTAACTTAGTTGTTACATGTACAAGCAGTAACATTTTTTCACAAGACAATACAGATTTCTAATAATAGGACACACACAATCATCTCTAGTTTCACTGGGGAGTAAACATGTATTGAAAATAGTAATAAATGAATCTTACATGAAGAAGATGAAAGATTTTAGGGTTAATTATTGAAATTGACCCTATAATATATGCGAAGTCTGAAAAATGACCCTATAAAATAAAAAGCACATATTTTAACCCTGTTTGAGATTCTTATTATTTTTTACCCTGTAATATAGTTGAAGTCCAAAAAAGCTACTTAGAGGTTGAATTTTTTTCATGATTTTTTCAGACATGTTTAGGACGTTAAAATATGACTTTACACAAAAAATTAGAATTTTTCAACTAAGGACGAATTAAGTATGAATTTTTAAAGCGTCAAAAACTCAAAAAACAAAACAACAAAAACCTCAACCTAGAAATTGAATTTTGAGTTGATTGTTTGCAAAGACATCTATAGAAATACATAAAAAAGATTTGCAAAGTTTCGTAGCATTTCAAAGACATTTCAATTTTTTTATTCTTCAACCAAAATGTACGAAATAGCAATTTTGTTCCGAGTAAACATATACTCACGGATCAAATTATGTTCTCTAATTGTGTAGGCATGGTTAGAACATCATAAGAATTTTCACCATGAAATTTTAGAGTTTTTAAACGAGATACAAATTAATTATGAATTGTTTAAGAAATTCATAATTATGGGGAATAAAAAATCATAATAAATTCGTCCCCAGTCGAAAAAATCTAATTTTGTGTAAAGCCATGTTTTAACAACCTAAAGATGCCAGAAAAAAATAATGAAAAAATTCAATCTCTAGATCACTTTTTTGGACCATGCATATATTATAGGGTCAAAAATAAGAAGAATCTCAAATTACAGGGTTAAAATATGTATTTTTTATTTTACAGAGTCATTTTTCAGACATCGCGTATTTTATAGGGTCGATTTAAACAATTAACCTAAGATTTTATATATGATAAAGAGTAAACATTAAAATGAGTGTGAAAATGTGACTTACCTTGTTGGTAGCTAGTTACAACCATGATTAGGGATATCAAGATGATGAAAGCATACAGAATTTTATGAATTTCAGCCATGATCTATCTCCTTAAATACCATGTAACAAACAAATTCGATCACTTTATAAGTAAAACATCTCATCCCCTAAATAAAAAAATTAAATAAAACACCTCATTTTTTTGTTAACTTTAATAAAATTGGTTTTAGCCCTTGCGGAATTGCAAGAAACCATCCAAATTAATCAAATATTATTATAAGTGTCTTTTAGGTACATTAAGATGTCACATTTTATCTCTCTTTTTTCACGGGAAAAAACGCATAGCCTCATCACATTTATCTCTAAAGCTCCCTCAATTGGCCCCATGACTTCAATAAAGATATCACTTAATATCCTGATGACAATAAAAAGTCATTAATTTTTTAATTATTAAATTACATGTTTGGTTCATTACGTTTATTTTAGGTTTCAAGTCTTTTCTCTATGTTGTCAAAAAAAAAGTCCTTTCTCTATATTTAAAAAGTTGTAAGTTTGTCCATTACCTTACTAACATTACAATAAGTTAGTCATTTTAGTTAGATTTTCATTTAAAACATCCATATGATTAACAAAGATGCCGACGTAGATAAATTTGAGAGTGTCGACACATGGACGTTTTAGACAGAATTAACTCATAATTTTATATGGGGGAATCATAGGATAAAAAAGGTGTATTAAGAAAATCAAATAGAATCAGTTTTAGTTGGGTGAGAATTGAAAAAGAAGTCTTGTCCCAATTAAAGAAAACAGTATGTACTCCCTCCGTCCCAAAATATAAGCAAAAATTGGTCAACAAAAGTTAATGTATTTGGTTCAAAATTTGTATCAAATACATCAACTTATGTTGACTCATTTTTGCTTATATTTTGGGACAGAGTAGTATCTTCTAAAGGGTTTGTTTATCGTGTTGCACATGTTAAAGCAACTAAAAGTAGTAAGTTTTAATTGAAAAACAACAATTATTTATTAAAAAATATATATTAAATACAAAATGTACAAGTTTCAATGCAAAGTTATTATTTTAAATTTCTTAACATGAGCAAATTCGCACGTGATAGAAAAACTCTCAACTAAAAATGGTGCAGAAAAGAAAATTAATTTATGCTAGTTTTTTGGACCAAAAAAAAATGGCAGAGGCATAAAAGTTATTTTCATGATAATGAATGGCTAAGTTTTTTGTTTAGGATTAGAAGAACTTCTGAAATTATTTTGTGATTGAATTTTCGTATAATTTATGCGAATGATATTTATTTTTTATTTACCTTTTATCTCTGTTTCAAATGCTTTTTGACCTGCTAGTTCCTGCTCCTTCTATGAGTGGGAGGGAGGTGTAGCCCGTCCTGTGTTAGAATCGGTAGGGTTTTGTGGTGGTGGTTTTCCTCGGGTTGTTTGGGGGTGGGGTGGGGTTTTTTGTCTTCGCCTTTCCTGCCTAGCCTCCTGGGTTTTTCTTTTGCTTTCTGTTTCCTGCAGGTGTCTGTTTGGTGTGTTGTTTTAGCCTTCCGGCGCTTTTACTTTTGGTGTTGTTTTAGTGGTGTCTTAGGGGCGTTTTCCCGTGCTCTTATCGAGCTGGGTTAGTCCTTTGGGGTGTGTTTGGAGCGTCTCCTGACAGTTCTTTTAGTGTATCTTGTATATTTCTCGTTTTTTCTTGTTATATATATTTTGCCATTCAAAAAAAAATGCTTTTTGGTTATTGATCAGTATTAAATTGAATTTTGGATTGCTTCGCCATTGGCAGATGGGTAGTAATAATCGGAAATTGAAATTATTAGCCATGGACATATTTACTGTAAGAATATTGAAAAATGTTTAATTTTTTTTTGAAGGAATTGAATAAAAAATGTTTATGTATTCATAATAAATCGTTTTTTTTAAAAGAGCATGTTGTATTCATAATAAATCGTTGTTCTTAATACTTTAGCTTCTTTTTTTACAAATTAATACTTTAGCTAATATTTAATCGTCATGGTAAATAGTGATTTTTATTGGGTTAATGGGATTTTGAGTCAAGGAATTATCCTTAACCTATTTATGAATAAATGTGATTGCTTTATTAATTAGAGAATTCAAGAGCTTGATGAAATTACTTTATTTCTTAGGTGAGTAACTTTGTTTAGCGGATGAAATTAATAACAATTCATACGAAGACAATTTTACTTATTTTTATTACTTCCACGATTTTATATACTTACAAATTGTTATCACAGAGAAGGAGACCGGAAATGGCAAGAGGTAAGTAGAAGGAAAATATGTGGTTATTACAATGGACAACCCGAAATTCAATCTCGTGGAGGGAATGAGGTCAAGGGGGCATGGTGGCACACTTTTTTCTCCAAAATTTTCTGATTATTTTGGGAGAAAAAAATGTTAGGATGTTCCAAATACAACAATGGTAAATTGACACTTTTAATTTTCGCACATTCATTTAGAGAAATTATATTTGTACAGTTATTTTATGACAATTTTAAAAGAAAAAAATTTTATACTCTTATTGTGTTTTTACTCTCTCTCTTACGTTCTCTTTATTGTTTATGACCAATAAAAATAGAGAAAAGGAAAGTTGTCACAAAATAGTTATACAAATATCATTACTCCTCGTTCTCAAAAAAAAAATATCATTACTCCTCATTTAACACATTACTCTCTCTTTATTTTTTGTCTTCTCATGACATCATCAATATATTATATCTATCATATCTCTCTCAAATTGTAAGTTGGATGTATTGTGTCTTTGAAATATTTCCCTTCCAAAAATATTGGAAGACTCATGAGATCATCATTCCAACGAAAAGGAGGGCAAAGAGTATGTTTGGATATTTTCCGTTTTCTAACATAAGGGATGCAAAGTTAATGGCCAACAAACTCGTCAACATTATTATTGGTTCTTCAAAGATCCAACATATTTTATATGTTGATCGCTTCTCTCTAGAACTCACTCACCGCCTACCCAAATTTGTGTGTCAACTTCCTAGTTTTCTTTCCCCTCCAATCCATACTTGTTTAGGAAACATGTAGTGAATGCTTTGGTGTTGCGCTAGTCTTCTATATGCGTCACCACCTCTTACCACTTCTGGGGCGGTTTGAAGCTACCACACCGCAATTCACTTTGAAGTATTTGTAACTGCTTCTGGAATGTGGGTTGTTTGGTTTTGTTTTTGTCGGGTTTTGTTGATGTGTCGCCTATTTGATCTCTGATTCTTTCATATTTATTGAGATCTGCAGTTTTCTTGGTGTTGGTTCGTCACCCTAGTGTCGGTGGTTTGGTGGTGGTTGGGAAGGTGTTGATGCCTCATGCTTCAGGCTCGTGGCTTTCATCTTTCTCAAATTTGGTTCAGTCTGTAGTGATTGAATTCAGACTCTTGGGCCATAAATGGCTGTTAATTTGTTGTTGTTTATCGTAGTAAACAATTGGTGCATGTGGATTTGTTAGTTACCGTGCTAGCGATCAGATCAACCCCCAACTCTCAAGATATAATACGATGCTCTTCAACCTATGCATCTCATTTATTTGCAATTTGATTTTGTTCTAGGACGCGAGTATGCTTAATTGTGCATGTCGTGTATATTGGTTTGCTTCAGATTGAGTTATGTGGTCATGTACCATTTTGGGCTATTTTGTTTTACCTTTTTTTTTACTAGGTTAAACTTTATGTCCTCCCATCTTTTTAAAATTTTCCCTTTTAATCACATAGGTTGTTGCAGACTTTTGCACCCCATTTGCTTCATAAAAAAGTTTTTATATTATGTAAGTTATAATTTTTAGCTTATTTTAATCGTGATAGCTTATATGAACAAATTACAACTTGTATTGGAATAATTTAACCTCGTTTTTTTCTTTATTGATAGAAACGATTGTTAAAACATCAACAATGAAATAGCTCAAGTGGTAAGGGTTTTGAGACCTTTAACTAAGTGGTGTGTATGCATCTATTAAAAAGGAAAAACTCGTTTTGTGTGTCTCATAGGTTCTCCGACAGAGATAACAAAGAATTAGTTTTAACTTAGTTGTTACACTTACAAACAATAACATTTTTTTTCCAAGACAATACGGATGTGTATCAATAGGACACACACAATCATCATTAGTTGCACAAGGGAGTAAACCTCTATTGAAAATAGTAATAAATGAATGTTACAAGAACTCTCCAACAAGCCGCCCCTAATTTTTTCTCTCTAGGTTTTCTCTTCCAGTTTCTTCATTGAGGGGGTGGTTTTGGGTCAATTTTTGACCTAAAATCACCCCTTTTCATCTTTTTTCTCTCTATTTCAATCTAAATAAGTGATTTTTACGTAGATCTAGGTTTTTCTTTGTGATTTCGTAATCTAAGGGTGGTGGTGTGTTGTTCGTCGTCTTGTGTGGCGTTGTTTGATTGTCCATCTTGTTGCGGTGTTCATTTGATTCATATTGAAAGATCGGTTATTCAATCAAAGATTTGGGCGTCAATGTTGCAGATCCAGAGACATGAGTATTCCAGTCACTTTAATTTTATCATATATTTTTGTAGGCATATGCCGTTATATGCTATTAACTTGGATGTTGTGAGTTTGTTCGCAGATTCATCCTTTACGTTTTTAGTGGTGTTGAATGATGTACTCTATCGATTTGAATGAATAAATATCATTTTGTTTTTTTAAAAAAAAATGAATGTTACAAGAAGAATAAGATGAAAGATTTTATATATGATAAAGATTAAACATTAAAATGAGTGAAAATGGGACTTAGCATGTTGGTAGCTAGTTACAACAATAATTAGGGATATCAAGATGATGAATGCATACATAATTTTTTGAATTTCAGCCATAGTCTATCTCCTTAAATACCATGTAACAAACAAATAACTATTTGATCACTGTAAAACACCTCATCCACTCAAAAAAAAAAAAAGAGTAAAACACCTCATGTTTTGTTAATTTTAATAAAATTGGTTTTAGCCCTTGCGGAATTCAAGAAACCATCCAAATAATCAAATATTATTATAAGTGTCTCTTAGGTACATTAAGATGTCACATTTTTATCTCTCTTTTTTCACGGGAAGAAACTCATAGCCTCATCACATTTATCTCTAAAGCTCACTCAATTGGCCCCATGACTTCAATATAGATCTCACTTAAAATCCTGATGGCAATCAAAAGTCATTAATTTTTTACTAAACATTCCCTATATATTTTTAACTAATTTGTATGTTTGATTCATTAAGTTTATTTTAGGTTTCAAGTTCGTCTTCAACATTTAAAAAGTTTTAAGTTGGTCCATTATCTTCCTAACATTACAATGAGTTAGTCTTTTTAGTTAAATTTTCATTTAAAATGTCTACATGACTAACAAGGATGTACACATTGATAACTTTGGGAATGCCACATGGATGTTTTGGACCGAGTTAACTCGTGTAATTTTATTTGGGGAATCATAGGATAAAAAAGGTGTATTAAGAAAATCAAATAGAATCAGTTTTAGTGGGGTGGGAATAGAAAAAGATGGTCTGTCCCAATTAAAGAAAACAGCAGGTTTCTTCTAAAAAAAGGTGCAGAGCCGAAAATTAGTTTATGCTAGCTTTTTGGCAAAAAAAAAAAAAAAATGTTAACGAATGCCCCTAGGGCACTCTTTAAGCACCAAAAGTGGTAAATTTTTATGAAAGTTTGTGCATTTAGTGCATTGGAAATTGAAGTTTTTAATTTTTTTAAAGAATAATTTCTTTATTATGGATACTTAAAGAGTGTCCGGGAGCACTCGTTAACAAGACAAAAAAACAAACGGCACAGGCATAAAAGTTTATTTTCATGATAATGAATGGCTTAGTTTTTTGTTTAGGATTAGATGGACTTCTGAAATTATTTTGTGATTGAATTTCGTATAATTTATGCGATTGATATTCATTTTTTATTTAGCTCGTCAGCATTATTATTGGTTCTTCAAAGATATTTGTGAATCTTCCAAGATTCCAAAGTCCTAATCCAAACAATAGGAGTTTTGGGGAAGGCAAATTAAAAAGGGAATAAGGGATTGTAAACCGTCCACCACTCTTCCAATTACTAGAAATACATATCAACTCTTTCTTCATATTAAATTTGTATGATCTATGGAACATAGTTGAAGAGGGTTACTCAATCTCTCAAAGAATCACACCCATACCATATTCTTCTAAAAGATTTTATGAAAGAGCAAAAAAAAAAAAATTAACCAGAGTTAGTTTTCTATTAGCCAATCAAATTATGAAAAATAATTAGCAAAAGAAACTATATGGGATTCACTACAGGAAGGAACTTTCAAAATTTTTTTAATGATAAATATTAATATATTAATTGTTATATTATATTATTAGTGAACTTTTAAAGTGAAAGAATCAAAAGCAAGTATTTTCCTAAGAAAATAAGAAATGTTCAAAATGGAACAAGACAAATCCATTGAAGACATGTTTGGAAGATTTCAAAAAACTTGTCAAAACTCTTAAAGAGTTTTTGAAACAAATACTCTAGGAATGTACATATAAAATGCGATCAAAAGTAAAACAACTATTGAAAAAGCAAAGAACTTGAATGTTCTTAAACTAGAAGAGCTACTTACATCCTTAAGAATTCATGAGACTAAATTTAATGACGATGAGCTTCGGCTAAGAGAAACAAATCTCTAGCTTTACAAATTACAAGTCAAACGCAAAGCCTCTACTTCTAAAGCTTTCCAAGCTAAAAAAGAATCAAGGACAAAAAATATAGTAGGTGGTATATACAAAAAGTATAGGCAAACTTTTACAATTAAAAAATATATTAAAATGTATTCTTTGTGTTCCAAATTATAAGTTATTTCGGTCATTTCACACATTGTAAGATATAATTAATTTTGTATGAGAAAAATAAATTATGAGTTATTTTACAAAATTATCTTTCATTAATATTATGAGAAAGATAAATTAAAAATTTAAAAATAGAGAATAATAAATAGTTAAAATATAATACGTAGAAAAAGTAATTAACATTAATGTTTCATTGATATTATAAAACGACTTATAATTTGAGAATTTTTTTTCTCAAAGACACTTATAATTTAGGACATATGAATTATTTGAGTAAAAAAAATTGTACCAAAAAAATGCTGCCAAACATTTACCAACAAAAACTGTGATGGGTAAAGCAATTCAATAATAGACGTCCCTAACTGTGGATATAGCTCTGAGACTTTCTTCAACAGTTTGAAAATATCGTAGCTACTCTGTTTGTCCCTATTTATAAGATTAGTTTACAAAAAAAAAAAATTGTCCCTAAATATAGGATCATATACAAATTTCTATATGCATTGATTACTCCTTTTTCAAATATACCCCTTATTAATACTATCAATTTGTGTTAGTATATGAAAAGTTAACATTAAATATATTTAATTAAGGGTAATCTAGTAATAGTTACATCAATTTGAGACAATTTTATTACTCCAACAACTTTTCTTAATACACGTGATTTTTGTAAACTACTTCTATAAAAAGGGACGGAGGGAGTATAAGCTATTTGGGAGCAAATTTATGTGGATCTAACGAATTAAAGGCCACAAACGTTTGTTGGTATAAATTTATCACTTATACCTACGGTTTTTCATATTAAATGAATGAGCTATTATTAGAAAGAGATAAATTATTGTATCAAAAGTAGTAATATTTATTGATTATTTTGGTTTGTGTAAAATGTTAAAATGTGACAATCAAAAAGAAACAGAGGTAATATACGTAAAAAAAAATCTTAGTAGCAATATGCTAGAGTCTAGCTAATCCGTTAATTTCTGTTTAAGAAGTTTGTGCAAGGTATTCTTTGTGTTTGAAAAATATTATTTACACTTTTGAGCTAATCTTATCATATACACCTAAGTATTTCAATAACCATATGAAAATAGTATATAATATATATTGCGATGATAAGTCTTTTTTTATAAAAAAAAAACCCTAAAAAGAGTTTTTTTAAAATGAATTTCATAAGTTTTTAGCTTATTCGTGGTAGCTTATTTAACAACTTACAACTTGTATTAAAATAGTTTAACCTCGTTTTTTTCTTTGTTTATTGAAATAATACGTAAAACACTTATAAAATATAAGCAGTTAATCACGTGTTCAATAAGTTCTCAATTAAATTGCTTACTCAAGTGAACAAACCACTATTGTAATTATGTCCAATACTGTTCAGAGCACATGCAGTTGCTTTTCGTGGACATCACAGCATGAAGGACCACTAGGTCTAGCAAGTCACATTCAACTGGTCATGGCCAAATAAACGAGAAGACGATGCCTTGAATGGGAACCTGCCCAAAAAGATCCAAACCCCATTATTTAAAAGTAAAAGTCTTGATATTTTGTGCTCTAAGGACAAGATAAGAAACTAATTGTAGGAATTTAATTTTAGAAATTGTGCATTTATAATTTTAAAAGCTTAAAAACTTATCTTTTCAATGTAACATTTACTACTCCGTTCCAAAATATAAGCAAAAATGAGTCAACATAAGTTGATGTATTTGGTACAAATTTTGAACCAAATACATTAACTTTTGTTGACCAATTTTTGCTTATATTTTGGACGGAGAGAGTATTTTTTTAATTCTATTTTTAGATCTTTATCTTGTATCATTAGGATACAAGTTACCATTTTCTTAAAAGTAATGCCTCATTCAATGCATCTATTTAGTATTAGAAGTAATGTCTCATTCAATGCATCTATTTAGTATTAGAAGTAATGCCTCATTCAATGCATCTATTTAGTACTCCCTCCGGTCCTATATATAAGAAAATTTTCAAAAAACTTTTTGGTTCTATTTATAAGAAAATGTCACAACTTTTAAGATGTAGTTATTGTTTAAAAGACTTTTCTACCCCTAATTTAATGTTTGTCTTTTTAATATTTGTGAATGTATTTAATGCTTCACAATTTTTTATGAGGGTATAGTTGTAAAAATATTTAAAAAGTTATATCAATTAATGATTGTATTGGTTTTGATGTTTTTTGGTTTTTCTTCTTATAATAAGGACCGGATGGAGTATTAGAAGTAATGCCTCATTCAATGCATCCAAAAGAAAATTTGGTCAAGCATTACTATATTTGTTCAACACTGCCACTATATTTATTGTTGAATTAGTTCATGTGTAAACGATAGACTTGACTCTAAGATAACCTGATGACATTTTATTGAGTTTGTTGGTGTCATATCAACCTATTTAACTATTATTGATTCTCTTTGTTTCTAAGTTAAATATTTGCTTCTTTTTTTTTTTCTGATAAACTTCTTATGCCGTAGAATTTCAGCACAGTAAAAATAAAATAGGAGTGCTTGTAAAGTTGGTTGATATTTACAAAATACTCTCTAGTACATATTTTATATGTTGGTTGATACTTGACCGGATTACATGGCTCAAATAATTAGAAAGAAGTTAATCTCTATCACCAAATCAAAGAAATCTAGCTACTTATAATCAAAACATGACTTTTTTTCTGTGTATTTTTCAACCCCCAACTCAGTTTTGGTTGTGTCCCTTTATAGAGCTAAAAAAAATCCAATTTTACAGGGTCATGTGTATCACGCACTCTATTCTTGTGGCACAATCAGAACTGAGTTGGGGTCGAAAAATACTGCAACTCTATTTGTGTGGTCACACTTCATTCTTATGATTAAAATATAGCACATAGATCATGTAGAGATCAACACGCCTCATTTGTGTTCTTTTACTTTTTTCCTCATTTCTCTTCAACGTAACGTCCGTGATGACTGTACCCAAAAGACAACTTGATTGATCTTGTTAAAAATATAACACAACCGCAAAGGTTTTGGGTTAAGGTCGATTTGAGCCGGTTTCAAGGTCTTGTTCACATATTTACAGTACAAAGCTAATTTCTTCCCTTCCTGTTAAACTCTACTAAAACAAACCAACTACCTCGGTCAATAATTATACGACCCTTTTGAGAATTTTTTGTGTCCCTTTTTATAATACCCATTTGGTATTTCCAACTACATTATGTTGGATTTAGGTCTAAATAAAAACATATTTCATAAAACATGTTCAAATGAATCAACAGTGCAAGCAAACAAGACATTGAACATGGTTATGATCAGATCTACAACATGTTTGATTTATCAAGAATAGTAATAATTAAAGGTGGGTATTAGGAATACTTGGATGAATCTTTGATAGCAACCCTCTCAACATCAACAGTCGGAAATAGAGATGAGATGGTCTGATATGAAAACTCAACAAAGGGTTAGTGACGACTGATCTGGTTCTTCCTCAACAGGTACCTTTATGCCTCAAGTTCTATTCAGATGGGGGAGAAGAAAGTGTATTGTCGTGTACGGTATATTGGGGATCATAGCCTCTTATAGTGTGATGGCCAATTAGGGTTTCTCATTATTCCGTTAATGGGTCATCAGACATCCACTCATTGAGTTCGAATCAATTAACTAAATATTTAATTAATTATCTACTTAGAAATCTAATAGCTTTATTACTTAATTTGATCACTAATCAATTAAGACTCACAAATTGATAAATAACTAATATAATTATTATTACGATATTTGTCGATATAATGATATTGGAATATAATTAAATAATAAAATATTCCGACACATTAATTATTATTGTTACCAACATACCCCTATTTATTTTACATATTTTTCTTCAACCAACAATAAATATTATGTTGAAAACACATACAAACTTTCTCTTCAAGGATAAAATTGTAAAAATAATTTAATTACAAACAAATTTAAGACTATTACAAACTTTCTTAATTCACGTGATTTGATAAATAATATCCTATATTTAGGAACATAGGTAGTAATAATAACTCAAAGTACTATAAAATGACTCTCGAAGGATGCTAAAAACATGATATGACATATTGTCATTACAGCCACACACTTGAACCGTGGTTTGTCCTTAAGTAATAAACTTGTAAAATAAAACTCGACAGTAAAACAACAAACTTCTCTAAATGATAAAAATACCAAAAGTTTGTACCTCATCCGGTAATGGAGCCACCGTCTTTTGTTGCATTCTTCTTCTCGAAAGGTTTTGGTTCTCCAGACTTCAATCCAGTAGGTCCAAAGAATTCATCACAGAGATGTTGTTAAACACAATCTTTTCCTACCTAATTACTCTACTTAATCATTGAAAAAGGGTGATCACTTAGTCGACGTGCACATGCCACTTAATCATACCGCTCGAAAACATTATAAACGGGAATTAAAGTAAATACAACACACAATTTTGGAGGACTTTATAGGTTATAATTTGGCTTAGGTAAACGATGAATAAACTTGAAAATGTTGTTTTATATTTGGAGTTAGGTATCCACTACTTTTCTATCTATTCAACATTCCAACAATTACCAAGCAATTGTGCCATTCAAGATTCGTAAAAAGTGAGCTTTAAAATTTCACGAAGGGACCATTCTTTTGAAGTTTGTGTGGTACTTTTTCCTTCATTTCTTCATTTTTGTTTATTGAGAGACTTAATTTGATGAGTATCCCTTAGTTCACCCCGACCCCCGACTTATAATGTTGCTAATTACAGAAGCAACTCGAAACTTTAAACCAAACCTAAACCAGCATAGTAAGACATATATCTTAGAAAGTATTTTAATGCTTTTACCTAACTCCATAGAGGGTAAACAAATTTAAACAAACCTTTAAGTCCATAAATGCTACTTTTTTTAATGACAAATGTTACTTGAATGCTACTTGAAACCAATTGAGCTACTCAACCCCCTGCTAGAAATGCTACTTGAATGAGATTAATCACAAATTATGAGTTAAATTAAATATCCGGTAAAAATTGTTTTTATTATAGGTTTAGGACAATTGGGTTTCAAAGACCCGCGGATAGGTCAAAGCTCAATGAGTGTATCACCTATCAAATTGGTTCTCTCATCAACGATGGAAGTTGAACCACAATCTTACAGAAAAGTTAACGTTTTATCAACCGAATCAATTTTCATTTGCTATATCCGACAAAAGATCTTTATTAGTGATCCTTATTTTAAAATAAATGTTTGATTAAATTATGGAAGGTGCGTTTAGTGGAAATTAATGGACAAAATGTCCACAACGTCACTAATGAATTGACTTTTTAGTTTGATTAATAATTTGCAATTGTACACTACTGAGGGCTTTGTTTTACTCACCAAGGCAACAAACATAAGATTTGGACAAAATGTAATAAATAAAAAGTCTATGATATGTGTCTTACTATGCAAAGAAAAATGCATCAAAATAGAGACATGGGCAAAAGATATGCCGCAAGTCTGAATAATTACAAGGAACAAGCAAACACCCTAAACAATATTCCTCAACAAAAAAAAAAGTCACGAAGTCTTACTACCCAGGTTTCAATTTTGTAATTCCCACTTAACAAACTCTCACGTGGAGTTTATTAAGAGGCAAGTTAATGTGGTTGCCTATAAACTAGTCAAGGTAGCCATAATTTGTCCTAGTTTCCGTATATTTGATGATGTTCCGACATGTATTACTGATTTGATTAATAATGAAAAGCTATAAGCATTTTTCCCTAAAAAAAAGTCTTACTACGGAGGTATATTCGGTTATACTTCGGGCACTCATTAAGAAGAATAAAATAGAAATAATTATGAGTTTTATGAAGTCAAAGTCAATTTTTAATGTTTCAATGTAATAAATGTATAATTCCAAAAAAAAAAATTCTCATTAGACTTCTTATTAATGACATTTGTTAAAGTTTCCAACATTTGTTTTTGTTTAATTCATACTCCCTAACCAAAAAAACATTAAAACCAATACAATCATTAATTAATATAACTTTTTAATATTTTTACAACTATACCCTCAGTAAAAAATTGTGAAACATTAAATACATTCACAAATATTAAAAAGACAAACATTAAATTAGGGGTAGAAAAGTCTTTTAAACAATAATTTCACCTTAAAGTTGTGACATTTTCTTATAAATAGGAACAAAATTTTTTTTTAAAATTTTCTTATATATAGGACCAGAGGGAGTACTCTTCTATACTTAACAAAAAAAACTTCCTGAGAAACTCACAATGTTGATGTGTTGTTAGTATGTATTACTCTTCAGTCTTAAAATAACTGAACTATTTGCAAAAAAAAATGTCTAAAAATAATTGACTTAGTTTCCTTTTTCAATGCAATATTAATTTTTTTCAATTATAACTCTAATTACTCCCTCCGGTCCTATATATAAGAAAATTTTCAAAAAAATTTTTGGTCCTATTTAGAAGAAAATATCACAACTTTTAAGGTATAGTTATTGTTTAAAAAACTTTTATACCCCTTATTTAATGTTTGTCTTTTTAAAATTAGTGGGTGTATTTAATGTTCCACAATTTTACATTTATGAAAATTAAAATTAGTGGGAGTAATATTATTTTTATCACTCTTAATTCAATATATTCTACTTTACATTTATGACAATGAATAATGCATTAATCATTAACAAGACACTCAAATTTATTTTTATCTCTCTTTCACTTATACATTGTTTCTTAATAACAAAAGACTTCGTTTATTATGGAACGGAAGGGGTATCATCGAGCAAAACCGTTGTCGATTAAAGCACCTAATCACGAGTATGATTTTCGTTTCCACTGAAATTCAGTGACGATATTTTCAAATTAACGTCAAAATTTTAGTTAGATATTTCTCTCACACAATTCATCTAATCAAATGATATACTAGTACTAGTATTATAAAATAGCCGTCTAAACCTTATCTTCAGTGCAAACTACGTCACCAATCTTTTACTTGTTTTCAATTGGTTCAATTAAACCACAATTTTACACAAGGAATCTGGTCAACCAGTGAGGCTCTATTATTACGTAAACAAACATTAAGTTGTTACCGAATCTCCCAAAAGAAATGTGCGTAACGTAATAGACACGGTACTCCACATTTTTTATTGCGTCTGTGGGATAGATAATTCAGAATGCAGACAGAATCATATGTAATAATAGAGTTTGGGAATTGAAGAGAAATTATTGGCAAATGGCTCATTTTAAACCACATGCAAGCTTATCTCTAGTCTAGACATTACCAATCCAACTTCTTCAACTTGTTTGATTGGTATGGTATGTATTATATGAGCATGTATCCAGATAAAAAAAATGGTGTATATGGATGGTGTTTAATTACCCTATGCTGCTAGAGAGGCATCCTAGTAAATTAAAGTTCGGTCAAAAGATTAGTCATATGTAATCAATAGCTTTTGTAAATAAATAAAAAAAGAACGAGTATGATCAATAATTAATCAAACTTGTATTATCTCATACGGTTCATCTTTAAGTTGATATTATTAGCTATTTGAGTTCATTCATTTTATTTTCACTTGAATTAAAAATAAAAAGAAAAAACAAATTTAACATTAAGAAGCGTACTTTTTCAAATTTCACAAAGCAAAATACACAATTTCTAAGGTAATATTTCTTTTTATAGCTCCTTAACTAGTGTTTTGGGGGCACTAGTTAGCATTTACTTTTTTAATATTTAGTTATTTACACTAATTATATATATATATATATATATATAATTATTTAATATCATTCTTTTTGCTAAACGAATAAAATAATAAATAAAATATACTATATATTAAATTTTAATTTTGCTAAAAAAAACAACTAATTGGCATCACTGTAATTTTTCTTTTTCCTTTTGCTATAAATAGCTGTTATTTCTAGGCTTTATCTAATGTGCATGAGCAAATTAGTATTATATCATGTACAAGTAATTTTTCCATCATTTGATTATTAAATTTCATCGTATTTTATTTTATTTAATAGTTAAATTTATTGATCTAAGGATAGAAACGATCTTTTACATGGTGCAAGACATATATTCATTGGAAAAAACTCAATCTCAAATAAAAAAATAAAGTTTAATTGATTTTTTTTATAAATAGAGACATTTCTTACTTTACAAATTAATTTTGTAAGAATTGATTACATCCAATATAAAAACATAATACGGCATCAGCGTCTACAGATCGAGCCACCTTCCATTCAAATTCACACATCAAATATAATATTGTTGAAGGTGATGGAATGTATTTAGAAAAACACTAATCCCAAATACAATCAGGGCCGGCCCAAGGGGTAGGCGCACCAAGCAAGGGTTTTAGGCCTCGAAAAAAAATATTTTTTTACTAAGGAAATAAGGCCTTCAATTAGTGATATGTTTAATAGTCCATAGTGAGATAATCCCTTAAAAAAGGCATCGTAAAAAGACACAATGGCCTACGAGAAAAAAAATGTGCCTTCCGTCCCATTGTATCAAAAGAGTTGTGATGCTAATTTGTTTTCTTTCGATAAAAAAACTCTTCGTATATTCTTTTTTTTTAGACTTAAATTTTCTCTTTGAAACCTGAGTATCAGAGCAACTCCTTCATCATTCATTCTTTTGTTTGCTTTAATTTTTTTAGGCTTTTGGTTTTTTCAATTTCACATTTACAATGTTTCAACAAAGATTAAATGAATAGTTTTTATTGTTGATTGAAAAATAAATGTCAAATGAAATTGATTATGATAATTTAAAAAATGATTTTGTATCTCATAATTTATAAAAAAAAATAAAAATTTAAATAAAAATAAAATATTATTAATATTTTTTTAACTAAAAAAATCTCACTTTAGAGTTTGTTTTAGGTCTCATCTAACGTTGGGCCGGCCCTAAATACAATAAAGATAGAGTCTGAAAAAGTTTATAAAGTGCTTAACTCGTTATCTTACAAACCGATATTTACACGGATTAATAAGATCAATATTAAAATCTAAGACGAACAATCAAAGGGTTTGACTTGTCTCTTTCTGTCACATGTTTCTTTGGCTTGGCTCATGTAGGTAGAGGTTCTGTTTCTGCGTAGCCTAGCCACCGTCACTAGCGTAATACCTTTTTGTGCTAATTAGTCACTCTTGTAGTTGTCACCTACACCGAAAGATACAAATTAGGTAGTGTACTCGTGCCACACAACTTTGAACCTTAAAAACAAATGTGGTCCGAATATTTAAACTTTTGTTAAATGGAGATTTCCTTGCCATGGAGGTAAAGGAAAATATAAAATTGAAAACAAAGACATGTACTAGTAACAAACAATAAAATATAGAGTTGTGTTATTTGAACAATCATTTTAATGAGAACTTATGGGACAACTATTGATTTACAAATAAATTAAGGTATTGACATAAAAATCAAAGCAATAGAGAGAAGGTAAAAACATAATGTAAGTTTGAGAGAGAAAGTTCTCACAAAAGTTCTAACAAAATGGATGTACTTTCTCTCTTTATTGATTTGGTTTCCGTGCCACTACATACTTTTCTTTGTAAATCTATGATTGTCTCAAAAGTTATCACACTATTGCTTGTTTAAATAACACACCTCTTAAAATAATTAATAACAAAGACACATGCATAAAACATTACAAATATGATAGCTGTCGTTTAGATGTGTCAAATTTCAACACCCCCTAAAAAATTTGTACACTCTTTACACACCCACTTAAAATATTGATTCTATATTGTTAATTTTGTTTAAAAAATAAAATAACGAAAAGTACCCCTCAAAAAAATAAAGAAAAGTAATTATGTGTAAAACAATGATTTGAAAAGAAATATTACCTTATTTTTTGTGAAAGTCAACTAAGAAATTTATATTATTAAAAGAAACTAAAAAAATATATGGATATACGTGCAAATTTAATCAATTTATATCACGATACCAACATTATTCTTAAAAGATCCATACAACTATTATTTTTTGGGAAACTTGATATTCCGTCTGATTCAAATGACCGACAAATTTGGGAGATCGATTTCATTGGGCATGCAACAGTGTTAAAACTTTGAGAAATATTTTGATATTCATTTGGGTTGTACAAAGCTCGAGGAATTAGTCTCTACAATTACGTGTGTGGAGGATACCTGGTTTACACAAAAAAATTATTGATCTGATTCAAAATTAATAAATAAAGAGATCATACCCATGCAATATAGAAATAAATGTTATTTGAACAATAAAAAATCAACAACTTATCTAACAACGATATAAAAATACATCATTTATAACTAGTAATATAAATAAAAGAGAGAGAAAACAATAAAAAATTTATTCATACTTAATATATACTATATATAAAGAAAATAAGAGATTTTGAGATGACTTTATCATTATTACAGTTATACTCTTAAACAACTTTTTCTATAATAATCATTGTTGTTGGTGTCATTAAAAAAATAAGAATTTATATTATATTTTTTGGTTATATAGTTGATGTCATTGAAATAGACAAACATTTTGTCAAAAAATTGAAATAGATAAACATAGTTAGTTTGCTTTGTTATAATTTGAAAGTAACAAGAATTTATACTTAAACTTTTAATCAAAATTAAAATTTCATTAAAAAAACACTATTCATAATTTTCAAACTTTAGCGCAATAAAAAAGAGGGAAAAGACTGGCACGTAAGTGTCAGTCTTTTAGCTACTCCATATAAAATACGTCGTTGGAGCTTGGCAAAAAAAAATTTACGTTGTTGGATATCCTCTTAATTGTTTATCATTATTCATATATAAATATAAATATGTTGTGGCACAACAAAATTATTATCCAAATAACATTTCCAAAAAAAAAAACATCTTGCATCCTACTCCTAACTTAATTTTTAATTATTTTTACATAAATGTTATTTTGTTAGTAAGAGGGAGGAGGATTATGCAGATCAACTGATTTGATCTAATGGTTAAAGAAGTAGGAGTTTTTAAGTTCAATAAATATTAATTTATTTATTTGTTAGTTCCTTCGGTCATATATATATATATATATATATATATAAGAAAATTCACAAAAAGAAAATTGGTCCTATTTATAGGAAAATATCACAACTTTTAGGATATATTTATTGTTTAAATGACTTTTCTATCCATTATTTAATGTTTGTCTTCATTCATTCCTTTTCAAGTGCTCTTTTGTAGAAAATTTTTGTTTCTATTTTAAATGTTATTTTACCAATATTACTCTTAGTTATTTATTTAAGAGAGATAAATATATGAAACAAGATATTAAATAAACGAGGTTATTATTGAAAATGATAAATTATTGTATCAAAAGTAGTGAAATTTATTGATTGTCTTGGTTTGTGTAAAATGTCAAAATGTGACAATTAAAAAGGAACAGATGTAGTAGTGTATGTATTCAATGCTTCACAATTTTTTATAAGAGTATATTTGTAAAAATATTTAAAAAATTACAATCATTAATAATTGTAGTGATTTTGATGTTTTTTTGGTTTTTTCGTATAATAACAAGGACAAAAGGGAGTATTAACCTTTGTTATTAAAAAAACATAAATGTAAATTGTCTTTTTTTAGAAAAAAAAATTAAATTGTTAGAGCGGAAGGAAATGGTTAGTTTAACCCAACATTTTCTCATTAATATTTTTTAGGATCTTGTTAATGAGTACTCCCGGACACTCTTTAAACATTCTAAATTAGAAAATTATTCTTTAAAAAATTTAAATAGTTTAATTTCTAATACATTAAATACACAGTTTTTCGTTAAAAGTTATGATTTAAGATCCTTAAAGGCAGGGGCGGATCTACCCTTTCACTAGGGTGTGCAGCTGCACACCCTCAACTTTTTATATTTACACCAATAATCTTGGTTTTGCTCATTTTGCACACCCTCCACTTTTTAGCTTGCACCAATTGTACTTTTCTCTCAGCAGCTCTCAAGCTGATAGCACACTATAGTCAATATGTCGGGGCACATGGGTCTAGTCAAAGTACACGCACCATAAGTATTTTGAATTGTTAATTTATACAAATGAAATTAAAAGCAAAACATTCTCCAAAAATGACCGTGAGGTTTGTATAATTTATACAAGCTCTAACATTGATCCTTTAACACTAAGCTAGAGAGGTAGACGTGATAATAAACTGTACCAAGTAAAATATATTCCAGCAAGTGAAATATACAAGATATTCAATATAAATTGTGTACATTACTATTAGTATATATTAGCATAATATACTAGTAACATTGTCCCGCGATATAAGACCCTTTTATGTTTTCTATTTGTTTCTTTTTACAAGACATATTTCAAATTTTAAAGTGCATTAATTATTTCTTTATCAATATACCTCTATTTATGTTACATAATTTTCTACAATATATAATAAATACTTTATGAAAATATTAACTAGTTCTATCTAATCTAAATGGTAAACATGTACAAGAATACAAATTAGCAACAAAATTAATAAAACAACTAACTTTCTTAATTCCTATGTTTTTTTTTCTTCTCAAAAGAGTTCTATATTTAAGGAGGAAATGAGTATAACAAAGCTCCCTATTTAGGAGCTTAAAAGAATCTTACACATGCATATTTTATAATTTATTTTACTATTTAATAAGCATTCTACCTTTCCACAAAAAAAATGTAAAATAATTAAAGCAATTAATTTATATCATTTCATTTTAATTAAAATAATTTATTTTCATATGATTTATTAAGTGGTGTCGAGAAATGTAAAGAAAGATGGTGTTTTCATTACTATTCTTCTCTATAGGCGTTCAAGTTTTTTTTTTACCACAACGAGGGTGTGTGTTTAACTTGGTGCTAAATAGGCAAATCGTCAATCATTTTGGATGCTCCAACTTTACATTAGATTAAATGTTATTATTCTAATATATTATATATAATATTAATAATAATTTTTTCCTTAAAAAAATTATTAAAAAATTTTTAAAATAATTTGTACCCCTGACCTAAGGTCCTGTATACGCCACTGCTTAAAGGATGCCCCGGGAATCCGTTAACCTTTCCCATATTTTTTTTGTGTTGCACACACGAAGTTTCATAGTTTCCGCGTCATTTTTTTCCTACACGTGTTGGCATCCATCAAACATACTTAACTTTATCTCAGAAAGCCGAGTCAATAATCACCTCACACGTTTCGACCGTATCTGGCTACCCAATCTATCTCTACCTCCCATTCTCCCAATACCATATTCCCCGCAAAACCCTCTAGAATCTTTCATTATTACCGGCTACACCCGGTAAACCCTATTAATTAATTAATTATTTAAAAAATTCTCCATTTTATTTAACCATATAAATTCACACCAAGGAAAATCTTCCATATTTCAATCTCTATAACCAAAATCTTCATTCATTCATTCATCCCTCATCGTTGCTCGGGTTATTTACTGTTCTACCCTTCTGGTTATGCTAGCTTCCGTTCCACGTCAGCAACTCCGCCGAAGCTTTTCCATAGCTCTCGGCTTTCCTCGCCGCCGTTATGTTCGCTACCGCCGTCTAAGGTAGTAAAAACTTCCTGAAATTCCAATTTCACCCCTGCACATATACAAATCATTCAGTCAGCTTTAATTCTATTCGGTCCTTGTCAATTCGATTCGTCGGATATTAACAATATTCCATGCCGAGTCCTAAGAGGAGTCCCCAGAAGGGAATATTGAACGAGAGATCTTCATCTTTTCACGGCAACAACGTTATGTCGACCACCGCTACAATTCGCCGTCCAAAAACCGTTCCTGATCTCTTATCTTACCGGAACAACGTCTTACCGGTGACGGAAGGTCTTCCTAGACAGCCACCGAAGTTGCTTTTGAAGGTGACGGTTCTTGGAAGCCTTGGTCCGGTTCAGATGCTGATGAAGCCGGAATCAACCGTCGGCGATCTGGTGGAAACCGCCGTGCGGCAGTATATTAAGGAAGCTCGCCGTCCAATCTTGTCTTCAAGTTTTGGCTCGGATTTTGAACTTCACTTTTCACAGTTTAGCCTAGAAAGTAAGTATTCACAATCTCTACTGTAATTTATAATCTATGAAGCACAAATATTTTTCTCAAATTAGCGTGTTCTGGTGTCGGATATTGTGTTAGATGCATGTCCAACATCAACATATATAAAGTACATTGAATTATGTCATTTTCTAAAATTATTATTGGTGTCTGTATCTCTCAGTTTGTGCTTCATACTTTATAATCATAGAAAATTAATTTTGTTTTGATTAATTTGATTTTGATTAGTAAGGTTTTGATTGATTTGGTTTTTGCGATGTGAAGGTTTGAACAGGGAGGAGAAACTAGTGAAACTTGGATCAAGAAACTTCTTTCTGTGTCCTAAAAACACTGCACACGCAGGGGAGGGTATTTCTGGAAATAGAAATGATGGTGGCGTTACGACACCTTTTGCGGCGGCCTCGTCGTGTGCTAATGAGGTTGACAAAGCTCGCCAATATGTAGGTTGCGGTGGTGGTGGTGGGGGTGGTTTTGGTTGGTTCAAACTCATGCATTTCATGCAATAATTGCTTAATGGTTAGTTATATTGTTTAATTAAAAGGAAAATAATTTATTGTTTTTTGTTTGCTTTCATTAAATGAATTGCCAGTTAGTTTGTATAAAAATAGGTTGGCAAGTAGTAGTAGGGACAGCGTTTGAGATATGGTAGCATTATAAGCAAAGCAAAATTGTAAAACTTGCATGTGTGGTTTTTATTAACACATATGTACATGATAATCTTAAAGATGTTTGAACTTGGTTCTGTTTTTCTGTATTTTTAACGTTTTACTAATTTATCTGTCCTCCTCCATGGTGAGGAATTCTCCATTTAACAAACTCTGTTATATATTCTAATCACGTAACGACAACAACTCCTTTTCTAATTTTTTTTAAGTTATCTATGTTGAGATTTCCGGAATAATGACAATAATTACGAGATACACAATGTCAATTGTATATGATTATCCCCTCAGCAGCAGCAGGAGGTAAAAGAGAAAGACAAACAGAAAAATTGAAGATAGAAGTAAAAATTATAGTGATAGATATTTCATATTATTATTGTGTTAACCCTCTTTTTCTTCATAGAAAGGGGTCGTGTAAAGTCTCACAAAAAATTGTTTCACTCAGAAATAAAGCAACCAATCCTGCCAAGGCCGGTCCAAAGTCTGGGTAAAAGGAGAGGGTTGTGTTAGGCCTCAACAGTCAACGTAAAACTTTGTCGAATCCCTATGACATGTAGTCTTACCTGGTGAGTCGAGGGAGGTATTGAACGGGAGGCTAGAGACCTGGAGACAAACCTTAGAAGTTTATGATATTCGCCTGAGTAAAAAGGAGAAGTAGGTGTACTTTGGAGGTGAAAGTTGAAGATTGTATCATACCCCAAGTTACACGGTTTAAATAAGAGTCTCATGTGTTTTGTGTGATAAGAAAGTATCATTTAAGTTGAAAGAAAAGTTATATCGGACAGCAGTCAGACCGGCGATGTTGTATGCTACGGAGTGTTTGGCGGTTAAGAGTCAACACAAGAATCTTGTAAGTGTAGCGGATATGAGGATGTTGCGCTGGATGAGCGGTAAGACTAGACGTGATATGATTAGGAATGACACCATTAGGGAGAGAGCGGGGGTAGCACCTATAGTAGAAAAGTTGGTAGAAAATAGGTTTAGATGATTTGTGCATGTAGAGAGAAAACACGTAGATGTCGTCGTAAGCAGAGTAGATCATATGAGTCAGGTCAATAGAGGTAGAGGAAAACCTAGTAAAACTATAAGAGAAACCGTTAGAAAGGATTTAAAGGTCAATTAGTTGGATCCAAATATGGTTTATGATAGAGCACTATGGCGTAATTTGATCCATGTAACCGACCTTACTTAGTGGGATAAGGCTTGGTTGTTGTTGTAGAAATAAAGCAATCATCATCATATTTTAGCACGTATGAATGTTGGATATCCAAGTAGAGAGAAAAAGAATCCGTCGTGAAAAAAATATAAATATCGAAATCCAGTAATGATGTTGGATTTTATGTAAAAATAAAAAACATTTCTATATAGAATCATATATTTAGAGGGTCTCGATCAAACAACTTTGTTAGCCCATGCGCTGGATTGCTGCCTTAGACAATCTCTACAAGATATAGAGCACATAGAAAGATGTAAAGCAAATGAATGAAGACACACAAACTGGTGTGAATTTGGGGATATGGCAAACCCTAAAACCAAACGTGATATCTGCAATATAGCCACCAAAACAGGGCAAAAATTGTAACCTTACAAGCGTGCTCACTAAATAGACAACCTGTAAATTTTATGGAAAAAAAAGTTCAAAAGCACATTGCAAAGATTCAAGGATGGATCTAGGACTAAGCTTTTGATGTGGCTAAAATAATAGTATCAACAAAATTTGTCTAATAAAAATTAAACACTATATATTATTTTACCTAAAATAGTAGTTTTATTTGTCCAATTTTAGTCCAAATGCATTTGTAAAATGAACTACCAAATTCCTTTAACATTTCATTCTTATAAACATATTTCATATGTAAAAACAAAATTGGGAAAAACGTGGTGTGGCTATAGCGACACCAAGACACAGAGTGCATCCGTTCATAGAGAGCCAGAAAAAGGGAAAACTTTGTATAAAATGAAATGAGTTTATCTTAAAATATCATAGTACAACAATGCCAACAAAAGACAGGGTGAGTCACAGTTAATAACAAGTGATGTATAGAAGTAATAGTTCTCTTTAATAACGGTTGTTTAACAATCATGATTAATTAAAGTTTAATTACATTTTTTATCCCTTAACTTAATTTTGGGGACACCCTAATAGAAGTTTTTGGGGAAATTCTATGTTACCTTGATTTTTGAAGAGAGGCAATGTTTCTTCCATCCTCATTTCCTTCCTTTAAATCCTAACTTAACTCCAAGTGCTTTATCTTTAAGTGTGAGGGTTGTTGTGCGTCGTGTGAGTGATATAGGAAAATTTTCCATTTTTGTCATAAGACAAACAACGACTTAAGTTTGGGATGTGATAACTCTCCAAAAGAGTTATTATTAAGCACAACTAAATTTGAATTAATGTCTCTTTGAGTGTGGTATTCTTTTATTTTTAGGACTATTTTAGTGAATTAGGATATTGTATATTTTTAGTATAGAATCAGTGAAAAGTTGGATGATTAAATGCAAAACCAAGTCACCCTATAGCTATGAGTAGCAATACACACAGAAGACGAAGTGGGATGTTGCGCTCAATGAGGATGTTGCGCTCATGATTTAATTGATGATGTATGCTACTTTATAAAACTTGGATTAGTTGTGAGTATTTTAAATTTTTGTTTTTTGTCATAGGACAAACGACGAAGTTTGGAATGCGATAACTCTCCAAATTTATTATTAAGCACGACTAAATTTGAAATAATGTCTCTTTAGGTGTGATATTCTTTTGTTTTTAGGAATATTTTGGTGAATTATGCTATTGTATATTTTTATTGGTGAATTTTTTATATAATAAAGTAATGGGCTATGCTATTAGGCCTGTTAGTTCAGAGTTCATTAGCTAAGGGTTTATTTACATAAAAGTAAAACATCCAAATCTCGAGATGATAAAATTCAAATACCCAAATCTGTAACCAAAAATGCTAAAAGTTTAACCTCAAGCATAAAATATTATAGCATACTACACAACAACACCAACTCAAGACAAAGGACATCAGTCGCAAGGGTCCTACTCAAATGCATCATTGTCGTCAATAGGAAGAGATTGATTAGCAGCTTGAAGAAGCTTATCCTCATGCTTTTATTGTGCAGCTAAATCGATTTGAACTTCTGATGGAGCCAGAGCAGGAGATTCTACAAAGTGCAAGTTAGGGTCGCCTGCAAGCTTCCTAGCGAGGTACAAGAATGGCTTCTCATAGTACTGCAAATAACTCTTCTTGTGGAAAGTAACCTGCTTTGCCTTCACTTCTTATGCGTATAATATGTAGTTTTATCTTGATTCCAATAGTAAAAGGCAGCTTCTAGACTCTGAATACCTTGCATCAATTGAGTTTATTTTTACTATAACACAGCTTTAATTTTTTTTTTAATTGAGGAAATGTTTCTTGCCCGGCAACAATTGAGGAAATGAGTAACAATCATGGACTCTTTGATGTTTTAGGCTTTGAATAGCTTGCACGTTAGGGTGACTTTGTTCATTCTTTTATCTTGAATTCCTTATTCACATTAAACTAACATTGTTCATGCTTTATGGATTCTTGATTTGTTTGATGTCTTATAGATATATATACATTGATTTTGCACGACAACAAAACCCCCCAAATGGCTCAATCTATTTTCTCCCCCACACTGTTTTCCCCTTCTTTATCATCCTTCCTTCACCTCCCTCCTTCTCCTTGCCACCATCCAAACCTCTTCCCTTTCTTCTCCGATTCACAAAATTTGTTTCCACTTCTATTTTATAATGTTATTTGCTTTGTTCAAGATGCGGTTTGGATTCGCAACTGAAGATTAAAACACTTCACTCATCTTCAAGTCATATATAGGGTGAGATGTTTCCTTCTTCCATTCAATGCAATTACATTTAATTCATCAGCTTTAGTGTAATTTTCCCATCTTTAATTACTTCTTATTTTACATGTTTGACGGAATGCCTCATTGGATTTACTTTTAAAACTTATGTTTTTTTTGGATTACAAATGTGTGTTTTATATTTAGGTTTTGAAATTGTCTCCAGTCATGTTACAATCTTCAATGAATTCTTTTATTTTCTTTTATTTAAGTTCTAAATTCAACTCTCAGCACCATTATGCAAGAGATTGAGAAGAGATACAATAAGGCCCTTGATTTTGCTTTCTTTATCTACATACTAATCCTACTATTCATTTTCTTAAAACTTAAAATAAAGTTGTAAAGGTTAAGAATAACAAGGACTAAATAAGGTAACATGGGATGCTAAATTAGTTTTATTTTGTTTTGTTCATGTAAAGTTTCTTATTAGTTTTCTTTGTCTTTCTTTGAATCCCAATCTCTTGCAATTTTGCCTTTTTTTTTTGCTTTTGTTTGTTCTGTATGTGAAAATCATCATCTCCATGTTATTCACTATTTGTTTCTTCTGTAGTATTCACTTCAAATTTTTTGCTGTTAAAATGAAATAAAATTTTCAATTTCATCTCTCTCTAACTCTGTCAAATTGCCCCTAACTCCAGCCCACCAGAGCCTTTCCTCTCATATTCCAGTGCAATCGATGTATGCACTGTCTTGCTTATGATATCATCTGAGAGAGCGCCAGAAATAGCCGAACAAAGGTTCGTATATCTATCTCTTTTCCTTTGATTGTTGTATGCTTCGCAGTCTTTGACCTACCTATTTTGCATTGACATTTATTGTCACTCTGCTGCTATTTTTATTGTCATTTTGCTGCATTGTAAAATCTCATTGGTCATTACGTTGCTATTGATTTTTATTGCACATTAAGCAAAAGTTTTATAAGGATCTTATGTGTTCACATTTAACATTAAGATTTGAGCTTTTGATTTCTGAATTTTTTTTACACTTTCGATTCCACAATAGTATGCGTTCTTGGATTTTTGTTTTTAGGTTTCTATCACAAATTAAGGTCACTGTTCATATAAATAATTGCCGAGTTTCATTTGGTTTGTGTTTAGGTCATTGAGCAATATTAGCATTGCTTATCTCACTTTTTTTATCACACCATTTTGTATCATTTGATGGTCATGATTAAATGTTGTGCAGATGAAACCTAAGGATATAGCATTAGTAAGTTAGATGGTGTATGTGCTTTAGCAGTGGTTAGGGAAACAGAAATAGGACTTTAGACAGGGTTTTCAGTTTAGTGTTGCTATAGTGTTCTTGAAACTTTGCACAGTTTAAAGAAATAGGTCCAATTTTGTTCGTGTATAATGTCTACATATAGTCATTCAGGTTCACATCGGCTTTGACATTGTTTCTTTTTCAATTTATAATATTTGTATTTTTCAAGGCTTTGGAAATAGTGGTCTATTTAGCAAGAAAGGAATGAGTGTTTGTTTCATAATATTGTTCTTTAAGTTAAGTAGGTTGTTGAGAATGTTAGCATGATCGTGGTTTCTTGGAAGATTTGCTTCAAATACGCGCATGTATTATTGATGGACATTTGAACTGTATAATTTGGAGCTGTTTTTTTTTTGAAAATATGTTGTGTTTTCTCGGGTGTATTTGGCCTATGGATTGCAGTTGTACAACATAATTTTCTGGTGGTACAATACAGCAGCCGTAGCAGAGCGAATTTCATTATGCTCTTTACTTTGGTCTGCAAGTGCTTTTGCTACTGATTACAAGTTTTTAATTTATGATTTAGCTGGTTGTTTGCATTTCTGTGCCATGATGGATTTTCAGTTTAGGTGGGTGTGGTTTGGTCTTTTAGGATAGTAGGTTTTGTTGTTTTCTTTTGGGTGGCTTCTTTTGTTCTCTCTGTCTTTCTTTTGTTACTTTCACTGCTACTGCAGAACTATTGTAGTTTCTTCACCTAATTTATGTATTGTGCATGTGTTATAAGGTATCTAATTTAAGGTTGTTTGTGCATTTAGTTTTTATTAGCTTACTTGAGCTCCACTCATGTAGCACATCGTTATTGATTCACATTATTTCTGTTTGTCCTTTTTTCAGTTAAGTATGACGTTCTTCTAGATGGTAGTTTAATGTTGGAGACGAAAAGAAGACTGAGTTTTGATCAAGTTAAAACCTTATAAAAGAGCTTTAAGTTGGACAACAAGCTAGAGCAAGCGTGATATCGGTGATGTTGGTGTTCTAAAGTACAGTTTCGATGTTCTTAAGTTTGAGTATAGTAATATCAATCACTTTGATTGCACAAACAAATAATGGATAGCTAAACACATTAGACCAATAGAACTAAATACATATGGTACATTTGTCGCACGGCTAAATGTGATTTAACTATGTTTTGTCCCTCTGTCCCTAATAATAAGCTTCTTTTGAAGATGAATTGTATTCTTAAAAATAAGTCTCTTTTTTTCGATCTAGAATATAAACCCCTATTTAACGTAGTATGTGTATGGTAACCAAAAAAACATAGTAGGTGTATTGATTTTTTTTCCTTTCCATACCCCTTAATAGTAATACAAATTTATCTTTAAATAAGATAAGCTAAAGTTAAATAATAGCCAAAAAGCATTTTAGGAGAATCTATGTGTAAAATAGTTACATTAAATTCATCGATCATTTTTTTAATATATGTGAATAAAGTAAGAGGTATTTATAACTGTGACAAAGGGAACAATTTGCAAGTTGTCCTGGTACCCATGTAAATGCTATAATAAGGGTAATTGAAGCAACTTTGCATATATTAATCCACTTATTGCAAATATGGTCCGCGAAGTCCGACAAGATTTTTTTGCATTTGACTATTTCACACATGTTAACAGAAGGATAAGTTTTGTAAAAAAAAGTGGTAAATAAAAGAAAGTGAATGCTGATTTAACACAATTACTCATAGTGTATTTCTATTATTGATGTACTCCCTCCGGTCTTATGTATAAATAAAAAGTCAAATGTATTTGATCCAAATTTAAATCGAATATATTTGATTTTTTGCTTATATATAAAATCAGAGAGAGTATTTCTATTATCATATTACTATGTATTTATGTACACTTCATAAACAATTAATAATACAATATCACCAACCTTGTAATTCAGATGGACCTTTGCGATGCATGGGTCAAAGTTATGTCAAGAAGTAATATTGATGAAAAAGTTTTCATATCTAGATTATCTTTTATATAATTTGATGCCAGATTATATTTTAACATCAATGAAAATATATAATATAATTTATTGCTCTCTATTACGATCGATAGGACTCGTGCATCGCACGGGTCGAAAGTCTAGTAATTCGAATAACAAAAATCTAACCCAAAATCTCCTATTTTCTTTATACTTTATGTTGAAACAAAATGGGTTTTGTATAATGCCTCTTAGGTTTTGATGAGAACAAGATATTAAAAGAACAATTGGGTATGCTAACATATGTTCAAGTGTGCAGGACCTTAGACATAAAATCAATGTATTAAACCTAGTTTTTGTACTGAAAGAACATATACAAGAGCATTTGGAATTTGAAGAGAAACTGAAGTGTTGGACCAGAATCTGAAGAACACTAAACTCTGAAGAAGTTTAGCCTATGGAGGATCGGACTCTAAAGACATGGACTCTGAAGAGGTAGCTTCTGAAAGCCATCCGACTCTGAATAGTGAAGACTGTGAAGAACACGTCAAACTTTGTCGTCTTATGAAGATGTCACTGTCAGACTCATATAGTACACTCTATCTTCTTTTAAGCACGTGCAAAAACAAACAAAGAACTTCAAGGACAAATGAAATGAAACTGATAATTCCTTTTGAAGCAAAGAAATTTCAAATGTCTTTTCAATGACATTAGACAAATCAAGAAACATTCCAACGTCTATGATCAAGCTTCTCAAAGACTCTAAATTATGCGCTGCCACCACTCCAACGTCTCTTATATCCTTCTCTATATAAGGAGCCGAAGACTTGAAGAAATTTACAAGACTCTTTACATTTTGAGAGTGTCATTACCCTGTCAAAATCAAAGCGCATTTGAACTTTGAATTTCTTACAAACTTATTGTCTTTGAAATTCTTAAGTCTTAGGGTCTACTAAGTTTTGTAATTGTTTGCATCTCTGATTGTATACCAAGTGTAAAACTAAACCATCTTTTATTTGATTAAGTTAGATTGTGGGAAGTCTCTTTCAGTTGTGATTGAACATTAGAAGTCTCTTGCTTGTGTGTTTTAGCATTGGAAGTCTCTTGCTTGTGTGTTTGAGCATTTGTAATCTTTAGTGATTATAGTGAAAACCCCTTGGAAGTGCAAGGAGACTAAACTGCTCTCGATTTGTGAGAGGAACTAGTATAAATTGTGCTGTCTCTCTCTTTGTATTTTTGAACTTAACCGTTGCATTCAACTCTGCATCAGACTCTGAACAGTGAAACACTTAAAAAAAGTTTTGCAAAGGCCAACACAATTCAACCTTCACTTCTTGTGTTTTTTCTCACCGTTATGTTATAGATAATATTGTTCCTATTGTAGTATTGTAGTGAGGTATTCATGTTTCATTGTGATTTAACTACTTTTTAATTAATAATTTAAGTTATATTATAAAAAAGGTAAAATAGTAAATAAAATACTTTAAATGAAGAGTAAAATTGGAAAGAAAAAAGCCAATTTAAATCTATGTACCTTCTTTATATATATATATATATATATATATATATATACTCCCTCTGGTCTTATTTATAAGAGAAATTTAGGTCAACAAAAGTTAATGTATTTGGTCCAATTTTTTAACTAGATACATTAACTTTTGTTGACCCAAATTTCTCTTATAAATAAGACCGGAGAGAGTATTATAGTATAAATATTTTAATTTTAAATATTTAAACAAAAATATTAAAAGAGACTTAAGTATGAAAATAATAAAGATATGAAATTATTAAACATTTTTTTGCTGCTTGTTCATGAAGTAAAAAAAGTTTCATCTGTTCCTAAATAACTTCCTTTAGAAGGGCTTCCGCTGCCCGTAGCTCAACGACATATTGACTTTCTCATATCGATACATAAAAATTTGCTTCCGCAGATATACGCACATAAATTTCACGACGAGTGTGGTGCAATCATTTGACAATGTTTTGCAAATAAAATAAACAAAATATTTAATAGAAACACTACATTAATGTTAATATTTTAAAAACAGTTATTAGTTTTCAAAATTTTGTCATATTATCCCTAAAAAAATCATATTAACTTACTCATATGGATACATAAAAATTTGCATCGTTAGGTATAAGCAAATAAAATCCTTAGCGAGCGCAATGCAAATATTTAACATATTTTTTACATATAAAAGACAAATATTAAATAGAAACATTACATTTATCCTGACAATTTTCATTTAATACCTTTAAACAGTTTATCTCATCCAAAAGAAATGCTGAACCTAAAATAAATCACAATTCGATTGATGACAAATGAAACATTGTTGTAGTTTATTGAATCTAGATAAATAGTATGAATTTATATAAAAGAATAATACTTAATATATAAAAAAATCAAATAAATGAATTCATATTGGTTTTTTTAGAAAGATCTACTATTTCACACACACACACACACACACACATATATATATATATATACATATAAATTGATTTTTTGTTTTACTAAAGCTGGATTATAAGACATTGCAAAAAAAAAAATATTGCTCACTAATACCATATATCTCGCATTCCAATTTATTTCATAAAAGATGTATTGGTCAAATGGTTTGGAAATGTGATTTGAGCGACAAAGTACATGCTAAATTTGCAAAATAAAATAATAAATGTAATTATTGTAATGGAATACATATGACTATTTTTTTATTGGTTTGAGTAAATTGTCCATAAATTTTTAAAGGTAGCCTAGACCTAACCCACACAAACAAAGCCCACCCTGAATATGGGCCGAGATAGAGACCCAAGTAAAGAATCAGGCCCATATTATATCACCGAAAACGTCAAAACCCTAGTTTTGCAAAAACCCTTTTTCTCTCTCAGATCACTATATAATTACAAAAACCCTTCATTTCCTCTTCCTCTATTGCCACACACACTTCCAAAACCCTAGCATACCTATTTCTCTCTCTCAATTTTTCCAATGGAGTTTTGGGGTAAGCTCTTCTCTCTCCTTTCATTTAATTTATCGTTAATCTGAGGTCTGTTATTGTTAATTTGAACTCAGAACTTGTATGCACGCGTATTAGGGTCTGATTCATAGTTTTCTGATACGTTGATTTTCGTATTAGGGTTTGATTCATAGTTTTCTGATACGTTGATTTTTGAATTAGGTGCTGAGGTTAAGGTTGGAGAAACTATCAAGATTGACCCATATGAACTTGATGCAGCAGCTATTCACCTTTCTCAGGTTAGTGTTTTGTTGTTGTTGTTTATGATGATGTTGTGTTGTTATGTACTACGTTGTGTGTTTTTGTCTACAGTTTATCTAAATTTCTGATTGTTTAATTATCTAAATTTCTGATTGTTTATTGTGTAGGTTGCACTTGGTGAAGCAAAGAAAGACAAACCAAACGAGTCTGTGGTTATTTACCTCAAATTTGGTGACCAGAAACTTGTTTTGGGAACCCTAACCAGAGACAAAATTCCTCAGATATCTCTTGATATTGTTCTTGAAAAGGAATTTGAGCTTTCTCACAATTCCAAAGCTGCGAGTGTCCATTTCTGTGGATACAAAGCTTATTTCGAAGAGAATGAATATCCTTGAGCTGATTTATTATTATATAGTTAATTCATATTTTTTAGTTAGTTTGTTAGTGTATTTGCTGCTCTGTTATCAATTAACCCAGATAAGTCTATTTGTCATCCTAGTGTTGCAATAATAGCTTAACGTGTATATTGACATCATTTTAATTTTTGTTTATATTTTTACTCGATATTTAAAGTATAGTTTAGTTTGTTGCTATCCTAAGTGTCTTGCAGATCTGTTATCTAAATGTGTAGTTAATGTTGTAATTGTTTAAATTTTAAATTGGCATCATCTTAATTTTTCCTTCACTATTGATGTGTTTTGGCCTGCACGAGTGACGAAGAAGGTGAAACTGGTGAGGCTCTGAAATTTGTCATGCAATTGTTTTCAAGGTTAGATTAAGATTGTGTTGGTTGCTTAAACATTGTTGGATTGTCGTTGTCTTGAACAGATAGTGAAGATGAAGACATCCCATTGATTACCACAGAGCAGAATGGTATGTGTTTCCTCTTGGTCTGGATTTTTTTTTTGTTGGTTGGGCTTGTTATTACTTTAGAAACAGTCAACTAAATAACCAATGTTCTTTTTAGGAAAACCAGAACCAAAAGCAGAGGAGTTGAAGGTTTCTGAACCTAAAAAAGCTGATGCCAAGAATGCTGCACCTGCAAAACACGTGAAGGTTGTTGATCCAAAGGAGGAGAAAGATGAAGATTCTGATGATGATTCTGATGAATCTGATGATGAAGATGGAAGCTCTGATGATGAGGTATTTGATCAATGTTTTGTTTAGTGGCATGTTGCTATAAGTTGTCCATTTTTGCTGGTAATAATGTCCTTCAGTCCAATACATACACAGTTGAAATGAGATACATTTGTTAAATGTGCTAGTGGGTTATTATTTAGTGTTCTCAGTTTACGGAAATTTCCTTATCATCTTCAGTAAATACACGTCTTGATTATGCATGTCTGAGGTCAACAGTTTATTAATTTTTTTTTATGTTGATAATTGTAGATGGAGAATGCTGATAGTGATAGTGAAGATGAAGATGAGAGTGATGAGGATGATGAGGAAGAGACTCCTGTGAAGAAGGTAATGGCACATTGCTATCATGATGTTAGTTTATTTGTTATAATTATTATGGTTACTATTGTGATTTGAGATAATCTTGTCTTTTTGTTTTGAAGGTTGACCAGGGAAAGAAGAGGCCCAATGAATCTGCTTCAAAAACTCCAGTTTCTTCCAAGAAATCAAAAAATGCCACTCCTGAGAAGACTGGTGAGACCAAGCTGTATTATGTATTGTAATAAATATATATTGTTTCTGTTTTCATTTTTGTCTAATTGGACAACTGTTTGTTTTTTTGCTTGTTGATCCATTTGCACGAGTTCTTACATTATTGTGTTGATATATCATGGATTGATGCTTGCGTTTGTACTACATCAGTTAACTTTTCTTAAATTGTAGTATTGTTTAGATGATCCATGTCAATGCTGAAATTGTAGTTTGTTTGCATCATGGATTCATGCTTGCATTTGCATGCTGTGTTGTTTATATCTTTATTTGTAAATTGTTAAATTGTGTTCGATATAAAGAAATGAATGTTGCATGTCAATGCTGAAAATGTAGTTTGTTGGCATCATGGATTCATTCATGCTTGCATTTGCATGCTGTATTGTTTACATCTTTAATCTTTCTACTATACATCTGTAAACTGTTAAATTGTGTTAGATATTAAGAAAGCTGGACATATAGCTACTCCCCACCTTTAAATTGAAACGTTTGAATGTTGCATGTCAATGCTGAAATTTGAGGTCATTTGCATAAGATATAAATATCCTTCTGTTACGCATTCGTAATTTGTGTTTAAATTTTTGTTAGATGGTAAGAAAGCTGGACATACAGCAACTCCTCACCCTAAGAAAGGTGGAAAGACTCCTACCAGTGATGCCGCCAAAACTCCCAAGTCTGGAGATGCCAAAACTCCCAAGTCTGGAGGGCTCTCTTGCAGTAGTTGTAGCAAGTATGCTTTTAACTAAAACCCGACGCATATATTTATTACTTTTAGATGGGTTGTGATTGACCTTTCTTTTTTTGTTTTGTCTTTGTTACCAGGACATTCAACTCTGAAACTGGACTGCAACAACATAGCAAGGCCAAACATGCTGCTAAGTGAAGTTGCTCGCAATTGTAGTTTGTCGACAAATGCATGTAATTGTTTTTCATATGTAGTATGTTGAGTATCCTAAGGATGTTGGGTATCTGTCCTTGCTTTTTGATCTAGTAAACATGAGGGAAAGTTTTGTGGTGTTGACATGTTTTAGAAGCTGTTTGACTTTGATGGGTGAATTGATTGCCTAAATTCATTGCGTTTAGATTTTCTACTGCTTATTTTCGTTCTTAATTTAAATTTATGCCGGTCGAGCTATATAGGCTTCGAATTATATTTTTTGTTAAGAGGTTCTTTTGAAATTTCTATATTAGCCCTTTAGACAGTATCTTTAAGCTTCGTCTAGAAACCTAGCGGGGTTAGGAGTAAATTGGGCTATTTATGCCATTTTTTGAAGTGTTGCTAATCTGAAACTGTCTTATGGTAATGTTTACTGAAATCCACGTTTTACTATTAATTTTTATCATGGTGAAAGCTGGTACTCCCTAAGTATGGAAACACAATACCAATATCTAATAACTTAAATACTACTGTTTTTATAAAAATAAATTTAATACTACTGTTTTTATAAAAAATGTGATTTAATCTATGGTTTCTCATATGTATTAAGTGTTAGGAAGTTTGTTTAGTCTGAGTTTCAGTAATATCAATAACTTGATCATTGTGATTTATTCTATGGTTTCTTATATGTATTAGTCCAGTCAGTTTTAGTAAATTTTCACAATTTGGATTATATTTTCGTAGGCTTTTAGTAAAGTTTTTTTTAAAAAAAATCTGAAACATACTTTTTAAGTCTGCTGTTTAGTTTACCCTTTCAAAAAATAAAAGTCTGCTGATTAGTTTATGGTGGTATTTACTATTTAGGGTGGGAAAGTTTAAGCGTCAGTTCATTTTTGACCATTATATTAAAAAGGAACACGTTTTATTATGGTATGTCATCAATATTACTATATGTTTTTTTTCACTTTGAGGAACATATTTTATAATGGTCTGTCAACACTATCTATTTTCACTGTCTTCAACCTCACATAAACCTCTACGAGACTCCAATTGACCCACCACCACCAGTAGTTTGATTGTTCAACACATCATTTGTTCATTAAAAAAATACTTATGGCTCCGTCGAGCTTTCTAAGTTCTCTAGGGTAAAATGTAATACACAATGTCAGTGTCTACTTGGCATCTTGACAGTTGTGAGAACTCAATAGTCATAATAATACCAAGAGTATTTGCGTTAAAAGCAGAATCTATGCCAAGATTCGTCTCAAGGCACCCAATAAAGTGTCACTTTCCTCCCAAAAAACACTACCACAAGCTGCTAAACTAGGAGCATCCTTAATTGACTCAATGGAGGATATTATTAAACAATGATTTAAAATTTATTAAACTTCTTAATAGAAAAGGTCTTCCTAGGATGATCAATCTCTTAAACAATGATTTACAATTTATTTCAAAATTGTAAAATCATATATATAGAAGGATATGTAACCCTTGTTCAAATTACTAGACAACGGTATATTATCAAGAACAAGACTATAGACAATCTTGTTATCAAAATGAGCTTTGTTCTAGCAGTGCCAAACCACCCAAATGACATGAATTAAACCAACGACGATATACAATTTTGTGCATGAGTTTCAACAGATATGACAATTAAGAAATCAGTTCTCAGTTGTCTTAATAGCCTGGCAGTAGAGGCTACACATAGAGAATTGGTCATTTGACATAGGAACCAGGGAAACATATAGCAAAAGTTTCCCCATCTATACTTAGATATTACAAATTCAGTCTAAAGGAGATTTTTTTTGTAATGTACCGATATGACACCTTCATTTTTTTTTCTCATATACTTCATACATTTTTTATATGTTTTTTTAATTTAATTTAGGGACGTGTTAATATTTTTTCCATTTACTTGGTCTTGTATTGGAGTAAATATAAACATTTATAATTATCTGGACTCTCTCATAACCAAATTACTAATAAGTGGGAAGTTTAGAAAACTATTATTTTACTATTAATTAATTAACATAATATTTAGGGCTTTATGGTAGAAGTTCCCAAAATTAGTTTTAAGTACTATCCTAAGTAATAAAATTAAACGAGGTCATGCCTGAATTTCTTGTTATCTGTTAGAACAGAGACTCATTCTTCATCTCATAACTAATTGTTTTATTTCCTTGCACAAGACAAAACACCAATTGATCTACTCATGCAATTTCTAAATTTGGATATCCATTACCTTTGATTCTATTAGCTTTTCTGAACAAAGAAAAATCTATGATCAATAAATTTATAAATAAGTGTGTGGTCACCTCTTCAAAATATTATTTCTACATTGTTTTCCATAACTTCAAACTACTATTTCTCTTTTGGAATTTTCCCCATGTCTATATATATATATATAATTAACGACTTTTAATCGTCATCAAGATTTTAAGTGAGATCTTCATTAAAATCAAATGTCAATTTAGTGAACTTTAGAGATAAATGTGATGGGCTATGAGTTGGTTTCTCCCAAAAGAAGAAATAAGATGTGACAATTTAATGTAGCTAAGAGACATTTATAATAATATTCATTTATTTTTTATACAGATTTTCTAATAATATTGTTTATATGAATGGCTTCCTGCAAATAGTGGTTTGAATGTGGCGCTTTAATGTACCTAAGAGACAATAATATACAAATTTAATTAAATTAAAAAAAACAAGAGTTGTTTTACTTATATAGTAATCATATAGTGACTTTTTTCGTTAGATGCAAATTAAGGATACAAAAAATGGCTGCAATTTTAAAAAATGTTTATGCTTTCATACATTTCCACACACATTAATGTTTTTTTTTGAATAAATACAATAATGTTTCTTATTAATCATATATAAAATCTTCCATCCCCTTCTAGTAACATTCATTTATTCTTAATTGAAATACAGGTTTTTTTCCTTGCAAAACTTATGAAGATTGTTTAGATGATGAATGTCTCAATGGTAGAACTTCGTTTTGTTTTGACAAAACATGTTACTGCTTGTAAGCGTAACAATTACATTATAAACCCACATGTTACTTCTATATTGTAATAATGGGGCATGAGTCCTACATTGTTTATACACATAGTTAAATAATAAGAACTCCTTCCATCCTTTTCTAGAAGAACACTTTACAAAAATCATGCGTATTAAGAAAAATTGTTGACGTACTCATTCCATTCCAAACTATATGTTATTATAGCAAAATTTGTTTGTTTTCACAAAACTTATTTGTGAAGTGAAAATTATTTTATGATCAATTATGATTTAAGATGTTAATGAATTATTCTATTTTCATCAATATTTATCATGGTATATACCGTTACAATTTCTTCTCTCACTTTCGTGCAAAGTTAACAATCAAGAAAAACATAAAGAACTCGAAAGTTTTTTTATTGGATTTTCCAACCTGATTCTCTCTTTTGTTCTTGGAAGTTGGTGTCATGAGTCGGTTTTAAATTTGCAAGAAGTCTTCCACTGAAGTTAGGTACGACAATAATTGATTTGTATACATTCTTTTGCCCACATCCCATAAGAAATTTTTATTTCTTTTCCACAATGGGAGAATTTGATCCGCATTTCAGATTTTGAGTTTGGGTCAGTGAAAGATTAAAAAAAAGAAAATTGCTCTTTTCCTATATAGTTTTGCTCATTCCTAAATGTTCTGACCATAATATCCTCAACGTGACTAGTGTCATGAGTTGGTTTTAAATTTGTAAGAAGTCTTCCACTGAAGTTAGGTACGACAATAATTGATTTGTATACATTCTTTTCCCCACATCCCATAAGTTTTTTTTTTTCCACAATGGGAGAATTTGATCCGCATTTCGGATTTTGAGTTGGAGTCAGTGAAAGAATAAAAAAAGAAAATTGCCCTTTTCCTATATAGTTTTGCTCATTCCTAAATGTTCTGACTATAATACCCTCAACGTGACTTACGTCACGTTCGATAAGCATATACATGAGTTAAGTCACGTTGAGCCAACGTGAGTTAAGTCACGTTGAGCCAACGTGAGTTAACTCACGTTCGGTACATACCAACATGACTTAAGTCACGTTGCGTTCTGTTATAGAATCAGCAATGAATAATCATAATGATCAGCAATGAATATTATTACATTACATTCGAACAGAAATATTATTATACACAACAGAAATATTATTACATTACATTGCAATTTACTACATTCAACAATGAATATTATAACATAAATTAAAAAAATACACATTTGAAAGAATTTTTTTTAAAAAAAATCGATTAATCATAATGATCAGCTTTCTTGGGGGTGAGTGGTTAATCACACATTGACTGACCACCGTCCTTGACCATTGACTGTTGCCAAAAGTTCTAACCACCATCCATCCATTTGCCTACGTGAGTTAACTCACGTTGAATTGAGGTGCAACGTGACTTAAGTCACGTTTATGCTACCGAACGTGACTTAAGTCACGTTCCGTACTGGTCTACGCGAGTTAACTCACGCTGGCTTCTGGCATAGCAGCAGAACAACAATGAATGCACGCAACCAAACCATTAATGACCCGTAATCAATACACATTCATAATTGATCCAAATTACACAATTTCAACAACATAATCACACATAATCGATCCAAATTACACAAATTCGTTGTTAATCACACAATCACACATAATCGATCCAAATTACACAAATTCGTCGTTAATCACACATAATCACTTAATCACACATAATCAATCCAAATTACACAAATTCGTCATTAATCACACATAAACGATCCAAATTACACAAATTCATCGTTAAATACACGACCCACAAATTCGTTAAAATGCAACATTACAGACACAAATTCGAAAACATTACTCTATTACACGTTAATAAATATTACACTTCAATGGATCGGACACAAAGATGTAAAATATTATTTTCAACCATTAACCTAAACATGTAATCAACGTCGCCATCATAACGGATAACTTGTGGAAAATACATGGTCTTCCAACTGTCTTCATCCTTATCCTCCCCCGGTTTCATGCATGGTACATGTACAAATACATGAGATGTTCTTTGATTTTCACCAATATGGACAAAGTATCTGTTAAGTTGTGCGTTCAACTCGTCTAACTTGTCGGTGGGGGTTAAGAAGACCTTAACTGTCTTCTTCGTTCTCCGTCTTGTCACCTCTTATCCCCTTTCGCCATCTAGTTCGTGCATTGTACACTTGTTTGATAGTCGTCAAACTTTCTTTGTTTTTTTCCTTCAAATCCGTGAGAATATTCTTAGGCAACGCCAAACTCTTTGTCATGTCGACAACTCTTTTCTTTTCCTCCTCTTTTATTCTATCCGCAAGAAGGTGACCGCCTAACTTTGGCTCCAACTCATAGTTGTGAATTCCACTAAGCATGGCCAACCACAAATCATTTGTATTCTTCTCAAAGTAACCACGCAACCTAAACGGACAATCACATTCCTTGAACCCGTGCCTTCAAGATTCAATTTCTTCCTCTTCTTCGGTGGTTTGTATACACCACTCCTTTCACATTGTAACGTCACCATTGTATTTTTTAGACTAGATTTATCTATAGATATAGTAAATCTCGCCCTTGCCGCTTGTCGACGAACCCAACCAAGCAAATCATCTCGCTATCGCCATCTATCATTTGTTAAAAAATTAGGCGGTGTTTACTTCATAATCGCAAAGCTTGGCAACACTGGTAGGTACCAGTTTAGGTTTTTCTTCAATGTGAGCTTGAAAGGGAAGTTTAACTTTAACCTTCACATCAACGGAAGCTTCGACGAAAGCTTCAATTATGGCCGCTTTTGGCTCAACGCCATCATCCACCACATTTTCAACCATCACTATGTCTATTGAATAAAAAAATAACAAGGAAAAAAATATTAATAACTTGTGCAACAAGTTAAGAAAGAAAAGAAAAATGGCGCAAAAATTCAAATACTGGGCACCAACTTGACTTAAGTCACGTTGAGCTAACACCTACGTGAGTTAACTCACGTTGAGCTCCAGTGTGACTTAACTCACGCCCATACCTGCTTCCTAGAATGACGAACCAACCTCAAAAACCAGCAAAACCAAAAGAGTATAGATGATACATTACCTGATTTTTGGCGTTTGATGAGCATAGAAACTTGCCTCCTGATGATTTCCAATGATTCCAGCTCAAGATTTTACTTAAAATTTTCGCACTTTTTGGGTTTTTGGAGGTGAAGAGGGAAAGAAAATGGGTGTTCAAGTGTGGAACTGCTGAGTTTTGTCCCAAAACAGTAATGCATACCAACGTGAGTTAACTCACGTTGGTATATACCGAACGTGACTTAAGTCATGTAGGGGTATTTTGGCCGTTTGTATGGGAATGAACATTTTTGTTTGTGAGGAGCAATTTTCTAAAAAAAAAAAAAAACATCATCAATTGTTTATACTCCCATTATGAATGGTCTAAGGGGTCATTTCTTCCTTCTTCAATAATAAAAAAGCAAAATTACATTTTTAGTCCCTTAACTTAATTTCACATAACATTTTGGTCCTTTATCTTTTTTTAATTTCAATTTTGTCCTTTTGGTCTATTTTCATATGGATTTTCAAGCTTCAAATATAATATTCTTACGCAAACATAGATGAATATCATAAATTTGAAAATTGAAATGCCATAAGAAAATAAAACCATGAATTTACAGCTTGAAAATGCATATGCAAATAGACCAAAAGAACAAAATTGAAATGAAAAAAAAAAAGACCAAACTGTTACCTAAAATTAAGTTAAGGGACTAAAATTGTAATTTTGTCTAATAAAAATAGAGGCGTCACTTCCGTATCATGATGGGTTTGGTTTGTTTTTTTGGGCAGGGGGTCCATGTCCTGTGACCACGTATAAGGACATGCAATTGAATATGACCCTAGTGGCTCTTCATGTTATGGTGTCCTACTACAAGGCATGGATAAGCAATTTGCAAAGAGTGTTAACCACAAAAAGCAATTATGTATGAAATATGCAGCTATTCTAAAACAGTATATAAAGGGATTGGTAAGAAATAGCGAACAATAGATAAACAAAGTTGATAGTGGATGAATTTATAGTCATAGGAGATAAGATAGTTGATAACAAATAAGTTACCTGTTGAATTTGATGCATTTGATAAAATTGACGATTAAGCTAACTCAAATATATAAATATAAAATAACATAAAAGACCTTTTAATTGATATTTTAATAAAATCAATTAAGACAATGAGAGTAAAAATGAGAGAAAATATGAGCCTTTATAAGTTCAAACACTAGTTAGCACCTCAAAAAATATATAAACTAGTGAAAATAATATTATAAACTCATCAGAGAAAACTTTTACCAAACGAGTACTTTGATTTGATCATACAAACTTATGAGATAACTTTTACACTTGTGGTGTTAGCTCGATGATAAGAACTTAACATTATAACATCGACATGTTGAGTTTGAATACCTTAGGATATAGTCGTAAAATGGCCATTAGTATCATTTATTAATAGTTTAATCATACAAACTTATATGATATAAACTAGCGGTCTGACAACTCGGTTTTCATTTCCCTCTAGACATAATTAAAATGGTTTGTTGCACTTCAATGAACAATTTAACATATGTTTGATATCATAGTGGATATGTCAGAGTCACAGTGGGTCATGATTCTGATATATCCACCGCAATATCAAATACACTCTTAATCGTGACTTGAGATAGATGATAACACTCTAGGATTAAAGGTGGGGACGAAGTTTCCCCACCCTCAAACATTTAGAAAGTACATATCCAATAAAAAAAGATTTTTTTTTGTTTGGATGTGTATTTCTAGAATAATGTTTGGTTTTTTAAGAAACGTGAGGTGCTCTCATAATTTTCCCTTTCCTCTCCCTCTTAACCTTACTCACCCACATCCTAACAACACACTAGCTGCCATGCTCATGTATAACTCAAAAAGAACGTTACGGATTAAATGTTAGAGACTTCTTAGGATTAAAGGCTAGAGACCTCAAAAGGATATGTAGGTTGAGTTTTTAAAAATGATAAATCACTTAAAAGGTATACCATGGTTGGCAGCTATAAATTAATCCTTCCAGAAACATATAAATCTTTTAAGTAGGGGCCATATTTCTTTACTACTGATTTTCCATACACACGGTTTTAGATCAAACTCAAAATAGCATTTGTCTGTGGGGTCGGGTAGCTCAATTGGTTTGAGCTAAGAGATAAATTAGTTGGTCTCCTGTTCAAACCGGATGAAAGAGAAAAAATTAATCTAACAACTAATTACTAACATTAGTCATTTTAAAAAAAAAATAGCATTCAACTATTTGTCAAATGTGTCACACTTTGTTGGTATTTTAAAGTTGTTTAAAAAGGTGAAACATGATCCAAAAAATAATGCATTATGCATACAGTATTCAGCATACTTTTCAGATTTTGAAAGACAAATATTACAACACAATTCTAATTTCCTTCGTGTCTCTATGCCGAGGCAAAACCTATGCTCACTCATTTTTTGGTACACAAGGGCCTAGCTAAGAATAAAAATGGCCTTCAAAACTTAAATTTGAAGTGAGGTTCTCTTTGGATATTTGGATAAAAATTGAACATTGATGAAGCTGAATGCAGAGATAGTATGTTGTCTAAATCCCTCTCTGGTGCCGCATGCAGCCACATGTTGCCACTCATTCTTCGCTCTTTTGAGTTACTTTTTGAAGTCGTATAACACGGTCGAGTCTGAGACATAGAGGATACCTCAAGAAATCTCCCAGCTGAATAATTTCTTGCCTCAACTTTTTCATGTGCTTTACCGACGGCTTTCAGCCTACCCTTTTGGCCAATCACAGGAGGGAAACTGACTGAACGAGCTGTTTTCACATCGCTGGTGTGATCAATGTGTTGAGTAGGAACTAACCCTGGTTTTGATCCAACCTTGTTCCAGAATGGAAATGATTGTTGCAACTTTGATGGAACCTGACAAGCCAAATGACAACGATAAAATATTCAAGAACTTGCTAATAATCAACTCAAAACAGTTTCAATTCTACATATTGAAATGAGGTGCAATTAGGATGACCAACGTGACATATGTTTTGCTCCTTGGTACAGTGTTACAAGCATACCGAGATATACGGTTATACACAATCACTAGCAATCTCATATGCCTTCACAAAACATATATACACTAAAGGTAAAGAATAAAATGTTACATGATTTGTGAGCAACAGACAGTGAAGCAGTACCCTAATTTCAACTTTAGAGTTGGTGATTGTAATTTGAATAATATTGCAAAAGAATGATACGTTGACACAAGAATTGATGCTAATAGTTGGTTACCACTTGAGTTCAACTACGTGGTTAATTATCTGTTCAATGAATGGTTAATGAGTATAACAGATGATGAAACTCATTAATCATTCACTAAATGTAATTAACCACTAATCAAATTTGTGGTCAATTACATTCAGTGAATGGTTAATGAGTTTCGATACTTGTTATACCCGTCAACCATCTGCTGAACATAATGAACCATGTATTTGTTGTTCGTTAACCAATTATTTTGTTGTCGATTTTGTATGTCAATTTTGTGTCAAAATATAATTTCTCTGTTGTAAAAATATGATTCATCATACCTCATGTGATTCTTAAAATCTGTATTGTGAGAAAAGTCAACACTCATACACACAAGGGTTAACAAGAGTCGAATAATCTGTAAGCTAACTTGTTAAATTGTTTAATCAAAGAATAATACAAAAATTGGTAGCATATTAGTTGTCTTAACTTTTTAAAACTGCTCAATGGTTGTAGAAGAAGAGAAAAATCACAACTCACCGCAGAGATAAGGCTGCTAGAAGCAAATGCTAGTGAAGTTGTAGAAAATGGTGATTTGCCAGGTTTTCCCTTCTGCTGATCTGTCTTTGGTTCCTGCTCAATGGACCCAAAACTCGATGGTGCAATATCATCTTCTTCTTCCTCATCATCTTCATCTTCTTCATCTACACGGGCTATTTCATCTTGTTTGACTACAGAACCCGTATCATCTTCATCTGGCAACCCCGATTCCGCCTTCTTTTTCTCCTCTCTCTCTCTTCTACGCAATAACTCTTCCATGTCCTCAATGGCCTCTTCCAAACATAATTCAGCTTCTATCAGTTCAAGTTCTTTCTCAAGTGCCTCCTTTTTCATTTCACTAATTTTCTTCTGTTCTTCAGCCCATTTTGCTAGCTTATCAACCCATGGCTTGGACACTTTTTCAATTGCAAGCTTAAGACGCTCCCATATGTTCTTTTTCTCATCTATCCCAAAATAGTCATCATAACCAAGGGGTAGGAATATAGCCTTTTTAGGGTCTACTTTCTCGCCTTTTTGCAAAGGTGGTTGCCAGAACATACGTATTCCATATTTCTCATCCTCGACATAATTGATGATAAATCCGGTTGGAGTGTGAAGGATGAGAGGATCCTCAGTATATATGAGGTTTGATGGGTCTTCAGGGTCAGGCTTGGGTTCCTTGTTAAGCAGGACAAATTCAGGAAGCTTGTTATTCTCCGCTGGTCAAGGGATTTGGAGGAAGAATTAATTAGTTGTTTAGAATAAACTCGTTGTTTCCAATTGTGTACTTGTTCATACAGAAAAAGAGAAAGACTAAGGTCTGTTTGTTACGGATTATAAAAAAAGTGATTTTAATATTCAATAATTTGGAGATTAGTTTTTAGAGATTTTTAAAAGAAAAACATAAGCTATTTTATGTATTTTTTACCATAATGAAAATCACTTTTTTTTAAAAAAAAATCAATTATCAAAAATGATTTTTTTTCTTTTCAGATTATCATTTTTGAAAATCTGTAACAAATATGGCGGGATTACCAACACACCCCCTCATGCTCGGGGCGGGATTTCCAACACACCCCCTCACGCTCAGGCCTAATGGGCATGAAGCGTGGCAATGCGGAATCCCGACAACGGTAGATCTTGGATAGGCTCTGATACCATGTTGAAATTTGGGGCCTAACTCATCCTTACAAAACCGGCTTGTAAGGTGAGGAGTGCCTCCTCTTTATAAACTCTGATCAAGCTTCCTATCTAACCGATGTGGGACTAAATCCACCCCCTCAAAGACAAGCCAACATAAGGCAACTAGGGGCAGATCGCAATGAAGGTGGGATTACCAACACACCTCCTCATGCTCGGGGAGGGATTTCCAACAAAACTTCTAAAAGTTATTATCTTTTATAATAAATAATGACTTTTTCACAACAAAAAAAAAACTGTAACAAATGGGCTCTAAATACCTTTGGACCACCAGTATTCCAACTCAGCTGGCATAGGTATCCTAAGAGGAGATCTATAGAAAGAGTTCAACCACATTTCTCTTTCCTGATCTACTTCATGCGCGTATGTTTTCCAGTAATCAGGGACCTGTAACAGAATCATATGCATGTTTCGTTTCCTTGCATAAAATGAAAATAAGCAATGCATTTAAGATTTTCTAGTGAACCTTACTTCATAAAATTGGTTAATGAAGCCAGGTGACATCCACACATCCTCTCCTTCATACAAGTAAGCATGCTGTGGATCATTATACGGACCTCTCTTTTCTCTAACCACTGCACAGACAAAATGTCTAATGATAAATGAAAAATAACAAGATTAAAAACAGTACGGTGCCAATCAGGAAAAGGAAACATGGAAAATATCATATTACAAAAGTTGAAAGACTACTGGTATGCCAATAATCAACATGCATATTAAACCATCATCAGTTATTGAGATGATTGTCAAAGGGTAAAGAGGTGAATCTGATCATTAACATATTTGTGATGCATAGTTCTCCATCCAGGATAAATGCATGGAACAGCGAACTCAAACAATTATAGTGGAATAACGATAGTAGCAAGTCTGTCACGCTTAGGAGTTTATATACAACTCAAATAATTTATACTGCAAAAGTGCAAATGTATAAAAGCTAAGAAGAAAACCCGAAAATAAAGGCTTGTATATAATTGCCAATTGGTATTAAATAAATATACACCTAACAGAAAACATAAGACCAAAAAGGGTGAACAACACTGCTACATAACAGAGGTAGACCAAAGGCAAGACCCAAGAAGAGCAATGAAAAGGACTAGCTTGTAGAAAAAAAACATGCAGAACAAAGCAATTGGCCACAACATATATCTGCTGCACCGATCAAGGGCTAACAGGTTTTATCTCAGGTTTGCAGTTCCAACCATATCAAGTGTTATCAATAAATTATGATGTGAAGTTCCAATTGGTCTTTATATCATGACTTAGCTACAAATTGGAAAAGAACACTGGTGATGGGTGTTCTTAAATCTTACTTGGTATTGATATGTTTAAATGGTGAGAAGGAGATGTCAGAGGAAGGATAAGATAGTGGAACATGAATCTGTACTCCCTCCGGAATGAAATATAAGCAAAGAAGGTAGTTGAAAAGTTGATGTATGTAGACTAAATTTTTAACCAGATACATTGATTTTTCAACTACTACTTTTGCTTATATTTCATTCCGGAGGGAGCACATCTTAATACGCAGTACATGTGTGCTAATGAATGGATCTATCAAACAGACAGAGGAAAGTCAATGATCAAAAACAAAACATGAATACGAGGCTTTCAATTTCAAGTTTCGTCTAGACTAAACATCATACTTCCATCTGGCTTGTTCACAAACATGCGAGCCTTTGCAGCAGCAACTTCGGCTATACCAGCGTGCAGCTGAAATTGACAGAATGTCAGACAGTCAGAATGAGATATTGCCACACCTCTCAAATTACCAATATTATTTTTTAATTTTCATAGGTGAAGAGCATTTAACACCGCTGAAGTTTCGTGATCACATCCCTCGTCATCATCCAATATTTCTCCAAAATAAAATCTACCCTGCATGGCACAGATAATGTAATAAGTATGAAAGAAAATAGGAATCCTATATGTGAGTCAAGTAAGATGAAAATATATTTTTCCCTTATGTTGAGATGACTAGCATTTCCTAACCTTTGAATTTAGTTGCAAGGTTCAATCACATAACACAGGTGGTACATCTTATACTTTAAATTGCAATATTTTGAGTTAAAAATGTATAAAGGTCTCCCATAAGCATAATTAATTTACTGACACTTCCAGAAAGCTAAAGCAAATCGTGTTATTTTCTACAATTATGTTTTGAGTTTAATTTTAATACACTGTCAATGTAAAAAGTTTTACACTGACAATAAATCACAATCAAGCATGTGTGTGATTTTACAAGTAATTATCATTATTATTATTAGAGTAAAACGTTTTTAATGATATGACGATTATAATTGATTGACCATGTAAAAAACTTTTACACTAACAGTGTATACTATTTAAAACCTTATTTTTATCTTAAAAAAGTCCAGCTTCCTCTCCCCCTTTTTTATAAATTTGAAAAATAAGTTGTTGATTGGAGTTAACAGTGACACATAAGTTAACAGTGACACAAACTTTATCTACTCCATGGACCTACATATATGATACGCTCATTAATTTCATATACACCACATCCATGCATCCTCCCATGCTTCATCTGACCAGCATAACGATAGCGACCTTTCTCCCTGGCCACGAAAATACAGTTTTTTTCAGACCAGTTACAACGTATCAGAGAGAAACCAAAAAAGAGACAATGCAGCATGATGTCTAGAGCGAGAATCAAGAATCAATAATTGAACTTACGGCTTTTGTCCAAACTCCTTAACCCATTCCTCCCTCTCATAATAGGGGACTTCAAAGTTGCCATTTGCAAGAAGATAACTATCTTCAATATCCTTATCAAGCCATTCTCTCTCGTCTGGGGACATAAAATCCCTTTTTATTATCTTCCCTTCAGCTCGCATTTCTTCTTCAAGTCTGATGACATCGATAAAAGCATTCAAAGTTTTGTATGCAATAAATTGAACACAATTTCAAACTGTGGTACAATCTAAGACTTCAGAGATACATACTCAGACCCGGGAACAGGTTCTATAACAGGTACTTCAACTTCAATAACACCATGACCCTCTGGGTCATTTCGAAACCATTCACCTTCATACCTATGATAAAGAAAATACATTGTAAAATATCTGTGACAAAAAAGTGTTACACAATGCAGTGGCATAAAAAGATATGATGAAGCTAATACATCTAATGCAGGAACACAAGCAAATACTCACAGCAATTAAAACCATTATCAAACAAAGTCAAATGCCTCCATCATTACCATGAAGCCGCAGAAAACATGACCAATAGATGCATTATTTAACTCACTTTAATCAAGTTCTGTCACTTTTTTTGGGTAGTTAGCCAACTAGGATAACTCCTCGTATGCAATGGTTGTTAATTACAAAAACCTCTCCAACAGGGACGGATTGAAGGGGGGGAAGCAGGGGCTCCAACCCACCCACCCCCCACCAAAACATGTATATTAGTATATTGTATTATATATAAACTATTATAAATATAATTTATTTATTTATTTTTGGTCACGTAGCTTAGTGGCGGAACTAACACACCTTAAGTGTGGAGAAGTCGGGAATCTAGGCTTTGAACCCCGGCCCCTGCATATTATTGTCCTTGAAGCTACCAACTGAGACAAATATACTCAATAAAACTATATATTCATCGGAAAAAATAAAATATTAAAACTGTATATACACATCAAAGTTTTCTTTCAATTTCAAGATTGTTTCCTCCTTCTATGTAACAAAGTTTGTCAAAGTAGGATAGTCAATTCATTGATACAGTAACAAAGCCTCGTCAAAGACCAACAGCTTGGTCATTTGTTTGTCGTATCTATCAAATTTCCAAGTAATGTGTTGGTCAGCGGTTTGTTTGTGCATCAAGCCCAATTGGCTTTTTGCAAGTGGAGCCATAGCATATGTACTATCAGGTGTGAATGATTTTTGTTTTTCCAGCTCCCCTATCAGTCCTGTGTTTAACTAACAAAACCTGGATTGCTTGCAGTAGCAGTTCCCTATGGTCACACAACCAGGCAAATCACCAACATCAGTGATGGCTTGTATCGTGAATTTAGCAAATCAATTTCAACGATCAGATTACTATCAATGGTCAAGATTTCTCTATAGTCATCTTTTGACTACGGGGAATACATTCACGACCGTGAATGCCGTTGTCGTAACATTCTAAAAGTCCCCTCCAACCCCAACACACACAGACAATTACGGTCCTGTTTGGATTGACTTATTTGAATTTGTCTACCGACATTAAAACTTGTGAAACTGTTTGGGAGAGCTGATATAAACAGTTTATAACGTGTCCATAAATTGTTTTCAGCTTATTTTCATAAGTTCTCTATGATAGCTTATGCAAACAATTTAACTCTTCTTTACCTTTTATTAAAATAATAGCTTATACATAAGCATGTATATGATAAGCGATCATGCAATACGTACTTAATTATGTTGTTTACCCAAACAGGGCCTATATCTCATTCTATCTTGTTCTAGTTACCACTGCCACTGCCACTACCACTTAAACCATTTAAGCATAACTAACAACACTAACTGCATGCCAAAACAATGTAGCAAAGACAAACCTGACAAATCCATCTTGAGAAGTATAAACACCTTTTCCTTGAGCAATATCATCCCAAAGAGTTCCTTCATATCTAAAAATTTAGCAACATAAAACATTAATGAATAACAAACAAAACCAGTATTGTCAATCGCAGCCGGCAGAAAATAGGCATTTGTTTAAATTCTTCTACGCAACACAACTACAGCGCCACCATTCGAGAATATTGTACTAAACACCTTATTGCATAGATAAAGTATTGTGTTTTGGTCAAGTAGTCTAGTGTCTATACTCACAGATTGGCATTCAGTGACTTTAAGGCGGGAAAGTCACGGACTCTGTGTCTATCTCTCTCTTATATTACATTCTCTCTCATCTTATTTATTGTTTCTCTTTCATAAAACACACAAAATTACACTAAAGTCATGTGACTTTCCCATCTTAAAGTCAGTCTGTGTTCGATCTCAGTCTACTCAGACCCATCCATATTAACGTCATTACAGCTAACAACTAAGTTGTACTTACAGGACAATCGAGACAAACAATATACTAACACAAAAAAAAACTAAAAAATGAAAAGAAGAATCTATATAACATACGTGCTACCATCTTCAAAAACATAGCTAACCCATTTGAGAAACTCTTCAATCCTATCCAATTCTTCAATAACATCTTTAGGACCTTTAATAGCAGTATTATTATTAGGTATAGGAGGAATAGGTTTCCTATAAGGAAGATAAAAAGGAGCAATAGGAACATCTTGTCCCTTATAATACTTATACTTCACATATTCCCATTCATCAGGCGTAGCAAAAGCAGGGTCCCAACCAGTACCAGTAATGGTGTTATTCCCATTATCCCAAAGCTCTCTCAAATCTTCTTCTTTCCAATTCTCATCATCAGGTGGAAAATCAAACGGGTTGGGACGTTGAACGATGCGACGAGCTTTTTTATCGTAGAATTTTTGAACTTTTTCGGAATGATAAGCTTCGATTATGTCTTCGAAGTTTTGTTGTGGGTCGAGTTCGGAGTCTGGGGCTGGTGCGTCGGTGTTTTGGGCGCGGATTGAGTTGAGATAAGCTTCGATTTCGGATTCGTCGTGGATTTCTGGTTCTGAGTCGGAAGATGAGTCGGAATCGGAATCAGAGGGGTTTTGGGAGTCGGAGGTGGATGGTGGTGGAGGTTTTTGGAAGCGGCGAATGAAGAACATTGTTGAAGATAAGGTTGGTTGTTGTGTGCGGGAAATGAAGATATGAAAGCTTGTAGTATTTGCGATGTGTGAGAGTGGGGATGAGAGTGTTCCATTCAACTTTAATTAATGTAGAGAAATATTTACTAGGAGTAAATATGCAAATACACCTCTAAAATTTGAGAAAAGATAAAAAATTTATGTGAAATTGTTAAACTCTAGTCAATTTGCCTCATCTGTTTCATCATCTATGTGACATTGTATTTGGTTTGACATGTTATGCCATGTCATAGGGGGCAATTACTTTTTTTTTTTTGAAAAAAATTTTGGATTTTTTTGCACCTATGAGCAAATACCTAAATTTCACATTTATGTGCAAAATACTCCATGAAATTGACAAAAATCAAGTAAATTGGTCCCTGTGAAAAATACAACAAACAAAACGATCAAGATCAAAAGTCAAATTATCATTTTTTGCTTTCAACCACGAAAAGGAAATAAGCTTTTCACTTTATCCGTATATTGATGCATTGGATACTCCTTATGTAGGATGATACGACAATTTTTCTCCTTATGTAGGAAGTGGTGCCTATGCCCTACCTTGTACGTACAACCAGTTAGGGTTTAGGACACCCTAATTCTATTCGGGTTCGTCTTAAACATATTTGCTCGCGTCATTGGGTACAAGTTTTATTTTAACGGCAGTGTTTACACGCTATCATCATCGTTTTATATGTATCGTTCTTAAAGTTTGACTCTCGAATGTTTACACGCTATAAAGAAAGTGTAGGAATTATATTAAGCACATATAACAAGGAGACACAATAAAATAAAATAAATGTACAATAAAGTGTGATAGAAAAATGGACCAATCAACATATTGATGTATGTTTTTTGAAGAAATATTAGTGTATGTTTTTCAGCTAGTTTGAGTTAATTAAATGATACAAAACGTATTTTTTATTTCAAAGAGTATGAAACTTTATCCATACTTTTCTTCTTTTTTTAATTTTGTTGTTTATTCACGAGTGTCACTCTCACAAGTTTTTTATTTACAAAATTGATTTTGTATAAAAGAAAAAATAGGGGCGAGGGAATGATCTTGCAAAGAGAAGACCTTATAGTTCAAAGAACGTTTACAAAGATTTGTCTTTCTCTAAAGAGACCAATGGGACTCAAATCCAGAACTTCTCAATCCAAGATCTGTCCTTTTACCCCAAAACCAACATCTTAGAGATTAAAATTGATTTCTTTTAATCTACCAAAAATATAACAAATTACACGTACCAATTTTAATTGTTTTTAAGAAGGCAAAATGGAATATATATTGCTAGCAATAAATTCTAACCAGCACAAGGAGTATAAAGAGAGAATTAAAAAAGAAACCACAAACACAACACACACTTCAAACACGAACACAAAACGAAAACAACAACACCACACAAGCTAGATATCACAACCCATATAATGCAGAGGGCTATGCCACCAAAAATGAAAATAAAAAGCAAAAACGTAGTTATTCGCTTTCAAGCACCAAAAAAATAAAAGCTTGACTTTTTTAATTAAATGTTGAATTGAGGACTCCTTATACGGAAAAATATGATTGTTTATTTCCTTCCAAATAACCCAAACAATAGACATCCAAATCAATTGAATAAAGGATCACACGTTTTTAGTATCGCCTCCTAAATTACAAAAAAGAATAAGATGATCATATAGGTGCAACAGGCTCACTAAGTGAATGCCTAACCATTTTCGAATAAGTGCCCAAATACTACCAATGAAATGTACAACCTAGAAAAACGATGATTGACACTTTCCTACGACCCACAACCACCTGAACACAAATTTGAATTAGACGGGATAACTCCTCTCCGGATCAAATTGTCCTTCGTCAGTAACCGATTATGTAACAAACACGAAACAAACAGAGAAACCATTAAAGGGACGGATTTGTTCCAAATAATACCAGATATGTCAAAACGGTCTTGCTGCTCCATATTTGACAAGATGTGATACACACCGCTTATTGTGTAACCTTTTCCTATATCAAGATTTCAATCTCATTTGTCTTCCATACCATCCTACAAAAAAATCTTAGACAACAACTCACAACACTCCCCCACCTGCTCATCCTCCCAAGATAATAACCTCTTTTGCAACTTCCAAGCATCTCAGCCACTAATACCAAACAATACTCTGTCAAATAAAAAAGATGTCTGAAACTATCACATAAAGGGTCGCCTTCCAACCATCAACCAACCTAAAAAAATGTTTTTGACCCACCTCTCTTACCATGTTCTCATCGAACCAACTACCTATCTCCACTCTTGTTCGAATTCCCATAATCTCTTCCCACCAACTTGACCTCATCCTCCCTCCCTCCTTCACACAACCTCTTTCTTGCCCATATCCAGCCATCAAAACCTGAAACCATAGACTCCTTTGATCCACATGTGTCCTACAACACCATTTACCTAACAGAGCCAAATTAAACTCCCGGATTCTATGAACCTGTGAACCCCCATCTTCCTTGTCCAAACGAATAGTATCCTGATTAATCCAAGGAATTTTCCTAACATCCTCAACCCCCCCCCCTTCCCCCCCTTCCCAAAAAAAAAAGAAATTAGATTCATTTGAGGAGATAATACATGTGGGAGCCTTGAAGAAGAAATCAAAATAGACTGGTAACGAGGACATAACAGATTTCAAAAGGACTAAATGACCACCCAACACAAAGGTTCCTACGTATTTTTCCCCCTTGATAACTTTTTCTAAATACGCTTAATCAACGAATACCAGAAGCTTAATTGATGAGAATCACCTCCTATCGGTAGACCAAAATACATAAAAGGAATGTATCAAGTTTTACAATTCAACACCTAAGACACCTCAGTCAGCCACAAATCAGACACATCCATTATCACCAACATACTTTTATTGAAATTCACTTTCATCCCTGAAATTACCTCAAAGAGAATAAGATTAGATTTCAGGGATCTAACATTTTCCCAATTTTCATCGCATTAGAATCAGAGTATCATTAGCAAATTATAAGTGAGAAATTCGGACGCCTCATTCTGACCAACATTATAACCCAAAAATAAACCAACCTCAGTACATGCATTTAACATAACATTCATACATTCAACAACCATCAATAAAAGAAAAAGTGAAAGTGGATCACCTTTTGATGCAAACCCTTTTCGAATTTAAATTCTTCAGTTGGACTACTATTCACAAGCACCGAGACTGATGTCATACCCACACATTCCATCTTCCTCATTACAACATCTAAATATGTCTAATCCACTAAGTTGTACGCCTTTTCCAAATCGACCTTGAATAGTAACAATTCTTGTTTTAACTTGCATGCTTCATCCACTACTTCATTAACAATAAGTATCCCATCAAGAATCTGCATCCATTTAACAAAGAAAGACTGAGTATCAAAAATCACACTTCTAATTACCTTCCTTAATCTATTAGCGAAAACCTTATTCAACACTTTATAAAAATACCCTATAGGAGAAATGGGTCTAAAAGCCAACACAAATATTAAGGATTTTCAATCTTCAGAATCAAAGTTATAAACTTGCCATTCAAACCTTTTACCAATTTACCATTCCAATGGAGCTCCAATAAAATCGCAAGATATCAACTTTAATATCTGCCTAGAAATTCTTAATAAAGCCAAAATTAATTCCTTATAGATCAGGACTTTTGAAACTGTCACAGTCCAACACAAGATGTTTAAACTCCTCCTCGTTGAATGGTATGATCAACTCTCCTCTTTCCATATCACTAAGAGTAGTAAAATTAAAATTATCCACTTCGGGTTCATCCACCTGAACACCTTTTACGTTAAGAGTAATAATAGAATTAATCCTCCTTCTACTAGCCATCAGCCCATAAAAAAATTTAGAATTAGCATCACCTTCCTTCAACCACTTGATTATAGATTTATGCCACTGCATACTATTATTAATATTTTACAAAGAGAACAAATTAGATGAAAGGGAATGTAATTCCTTCACCTCGTATGCCACTAGCTCGTCCTCTTCCCGTCTAGTATGAAGATCCAATATTCGATTTTTCGCCTTCTTCATTCTGCCATCCAAATTTTGAGCATGATTTTGATGCTAAATTTTAGACTTCCCTTGATTAATTTAAAATTTTCCTTAAGAACAAAACCTCCCAAGCCATCCACTTAAAAAAAGTGTCATTTATCAATAACAAAATGTTTATAACCATGGAAATCAACCAACATTTCAACATTCAAAATGGCTTTAAGCCTCAATTATCTTCATCAATAGTCAACAACACAAGACATTGGTCAGACAGACCACATCGTTCCAGCGCTACCTGAATACAATTTGACCAACGCAAACACCAATCTGCTAACAACATAATTTTATCAAGATGACTCATAGAACAACCATCCCCCTGAAACTAGGTAAACCATCTTCCGCATAGAGGAAAACACCTAAAATATTATCCTCATTAAACTTGTTGAAATGAACAAAATCATCATGTTTGAAACCGCCCCCTGGTTTTACTTTCCTCCTCATAACGAATCGTGTTAAAGTCAGCACACAAACACCCATTATCACTTAAATGATTGTTAATAATTCCACTTAATCGGGACCACAACATCTGCTTGCCTCTTGTATCACATGGTGCGTACACATTTGCAATATAATATTTTTTATCACTTTTTATGAAACAATTGTGAGCGATGAGAGCAAGATCAATACTCAATTTCAATATGACTTCCACCTCATAACAGGCTCATACTGTCAAAATGTCATATGAGGCTTCAACCGATGGTCTATAAAAATACCCAATCGAATTGGAACCCAAAATAGAAACACACAAGGACACATCAATCAATTCATCTTCGTCTCATGATATAATACTGACGTCCTTTTATCGCGAACAAGGTATTATACTTATTTCCTCTTCACCAACCCCCCTCACCCAAACCTTTCATATTATAAGAAAGAATATTCATTGGAACCAATACACACCTTACTCAAACACACACCCACACTAACAACAACCATTCTATCGCCGCCCCCCAACATCACCCTCTTACCGCCCTCCCCACTTCCCAATATCACGCTCATATTCCATTTAATCATTCCCTCTGCCCCCTCTTCCTCTACCCTCCACCTTAGACAATACATTGACCATATTAACTGTCACCTTTGTATTTCACTCATATAGACTTACCAATCCCCCGAACTTCCTTCATACCAATTTTGATTCTATCCACCAAATTTTCAATTATTATTCTTTTTTATTAATTTTTAGTTTTATTTTATCATATTTTGTTTTATTAATTTAATTATTTAATTTAAATGTGTCATTTTTTGTGAGTAAAAATCCGATTTTTTGTGATAAAAAAAATTAAAACTATAATATTTAAAAAGTTAAAGAATAGTTATTATATATGTTATGATATTTCACACGGGTACAAGTTAGTCCATATGTTATAATGAGTCAAGATTAACATACAGACTAATTTGTTCGCCTATGAAACTGGCAGAGACTAACTGCGGTATTATTATGAGTGACTAAATTGGACTGTTGGCAAATTGTGAGGGACTAAAATAAATTTTTACTCTTTACTCATACTAAAATTTCAACATATTAACAAGCATTTTATTAAAATAATAAATTATTATTATGAATAATTAAATAAAAATACTATTTTTTTTCTCAAGAAAATACTAATTTTTTTACCAAGTGAAATATGGAATAAGAATGCTTAAAATATACATTTTTTTAGGGTTTTTAACGGTAACTACCATATTTTCAATACTTTTTTTTTTTGAAAGAATCATATTTTCAGTTTATTTTTAAATGGTTTGGAAATATGGTAAACAATAGATTGAAAACATGGTAGTTACCGTTAAATGTTCAGAAAATATGATAAATAATAGATTGAAAAGATGGAAGTTACCGTTAACAGACTCAAAATATGATAAACAATAGATTAAACATATGAAAGTTACCGTTTATTTCACTGAAAATATGGTACTTACCATTAGAAACCCGAAAGAGCAATTATCATAATTTCGGATCACTACACACACATATGTTATTTATCATACCCAAGACTGCAACGAAAATAATTTGATATGGAGTACTATGATGGCGAACAAAAACGGTGGCTTCCCGTGACTCCTTCAAAGGCTCCTACCGCGACTCAACAACATGCCGCAAATGCTACCGACAACGGTTCTTTGATGAAAAATAGTTAATTTGTTGCACCTTTATATTCGAACTCGATAGACGGAGATGAAATCAACAATCTACGAATTAATTTTAATCATGGTAAGTAGGGGTGTGAATAGGTTAGGCCGGGTTAGGCTTTGCAAGGCCTAAGTCTGGCCTGCCAAATTTTTTAAGGACTAAGTCTGGTCTGCGACTTGTCATAGACTTACTTTTAAGGCCTGAGCCTGACCTTCTGAAAGCCTGATAACGCCTGCTAGCCTGTTTAAAAGTCTATATCATATGAACATCTTTAAGTAGGCAATGTGATCTAAGTTTAAATAGACTAGCGAACTAATAGATCAATTAGATTAAACTCTCTTTTAGTAATCAACATCAGTTCTTAGGGAATTTAACTATATATTGCATCATATTTCAATTTTAGTTTATAATAATACATTTGTATATGCGAAAAATTAATGTATACTAATAAACTTAAATTACTAACAAATTTATATTTTAATTCAAAGTATAAAATATATTATAATAATAAATAATATTAATCATATTTACTTAAATAGGCCGGCCTAATAGGCTTAAGAGGCTTTTTGAATGGTCTGTGGCCTGACCTTTTAAGCTAAATATGCTTCTAAAAAAGCCTAGGCCTTTTCTATTTAAGAAAAAAGTCTGGCCTGGTCTGGCCTGTCGTAGGCTAGGTGGTAAGCCCCTGTAGGTGGCCTATTCCCATCCCTAATGGTAAGCGAACAAGAATATCTATTGAAATTGAATTTCCTACAGTTGGAAAAAGTTTGCATTCACGAAGTCAGTATGTCCATATTTGTTAGATTGAGATTGCATTATTCATATTTTAATACAAGTTTTGATTTTTTTAAATTAAAATATCAAGATTGAATTCTAAATTGTTCGATCTCAATCAAACCACTCTAGATGTGCTGACTTTGTGAATGCAAGATTTTCCCGACTGCAAACAATTTCAATCCATCTATTTTCTCAATTAATTTTGTAAAAATCGGATGTTTGAACAAGAGATTAATTAAACATGGTTCATGGTCGAGTGTGATCACAATATCGTTTTTTTATGGAGAAATATATCTACACTTTTTTTTATCAATGATATATTGAATTTGAGTTTAATATGAATTTTATACACCATTTGAGTTTATGAAGAATGAGATCTGCAAAACGGTTTGTTAATGTTACTTAGTCCCCGTTTAGATTGACTTATTTTTGAGAATAAGTAAATAAATAAGTTTTTATGTATTATTGATAAGTTTGTTAAGGTAGTTTATGAAAAAACAACTTATGAAAATACAATTTTTGTTAGTGAGAATTTATGAATTAACATAAAGGTTTATTTATTTGCATAAGCTATTTTTCATAAACTCAAAAACAAGCTAATCCAAACGGGCTAATCCTCTTATTTTATTTATTTTTAGTCATCTGGTTCATTTATCTGAATCAAAAAAATTAATCATTTCTCAAATACCAATTAGAATTTCTTTTGGAGGATGAGTTTGGGTAGCACAAAATTCATTTGTTGAAACAATACAAGAAAATTACATATTTTATGTGGACAAGTAGCGGCCTCCATATGGCAGCCAATATTTTCGGCACACAAAGCACCTAAAAATAACATCAGAGATTTTCTAAGAAATTAGAGACGGTCGATAACTATCGATGACTATTTTCATTGTCTTGCAACACCGAAGTAGCATAATGAAAGTTATTTCAGAAAGATTTGCAAGTGTCAGCGGCAATTATTCGTTGACGATGGAGATTCTGTCTCTCTACCATTTTTGGAAAATTTCAATGATTCCAAGGGTTGAGCAGGGTGGATTTGAGAATTCAACCATAACCAATGAATATGCGGTCGAATACAATTCTCTACAAAGTTATCAGAAGATGACTTCATTAATAAGTTTGGTAAAACCCTTGCCCTCTGTTAAAATGGGAAAGAGACCCAAAAGTTCTACGACTGGGCAAAAAATACAAAGAAAGACAAATAAGCTAAATGTCCATAAAAAAATCAGGGGAGTTAGTTCTTTATGGACGACCATCCTCGAGAGTTGACGTAATACTTGATGAAGAGACATTAAAAGTATGGAATTTACTCGTTGTTGGAAGAGAACATGAAGAGAATGATGAACAAAAGCGGTGGTGTTGGGAGGAGACAAGAGAAACCTATCATAAAGTGATTTTATCATTCATAGATGAAATGCATAAAGTTCAAGGTATGTTTTCTTCTCTATTGATTTCATATTCTATCCACAATGTTGGGATTTTAACTTATTGAATTATTTGTGAATCAACCGCAAATTGTGAGTCACAAATAGCCTAATATAAACTTTTTGCTTAGTAAATATATCAATGGATTTTTTTTATTAGACATGACTATATTTGTAAGCGTTATTTTCTCGTAATAAGTTCTTTTGTTCTGTGTCAAAATATTTGTAAAATGCATGCACCAAGTGTCAAGTTATTATTGATTTTTAAAGGTTGTGATTATAATTAGATCAATAAAATTTGTAGGCAATATGAGATTATTACAATGGAAAGCTCCGTTTTAGATTCTGTGGTTGGAGTTTGCTTAACTCAAAGTGTGACCGACTCTACGTCAAGGTAAAGTTGAAAAATAATTAATTAATTAACCTAAAGTTTCTTTGGCTTTGAATATTAATACTCACTCTTGTTTCTATAGCAATGCATTTATGTCACTTGCTGCGAATTTCCCTGTTAAACCAGTTAGAAATGTTGAAGAATTTGAAGCCGAGAAAGCCATTGAAACTTCCAAAGTTCATAATAGTGGAACTGAAAATAATTCATGTTTCATTGAGAGAAACTTTGACTCTTACAAAGTTATCAAGGAAGAGATCAACAACATGGATTTTTTAGATCCTCAATCTGATAAAAAACTTGAAGAAACAGAAGCTCAAAAGGTCAACGAATCTTCCAAAGTTGATAACCGGGAAACTAAAAATAATCCACCTTTCATAGAGAGAGAGGAGGAAAAAAATAGGTTGTTGGAAAAGCAAAGACAACATTGGGATACACTAAGAAAAATCCACACTAAAAGTGATCAACACATTGATCATGTGGATTCTGTTGATTGGGAAGCAGTAAGAAATACAAAAGGAAGCAAAGCAAGTTTCAACATCTAGGTCCCTTTGCAAGTTTTCTTTTTTGTATAATTTGTCTATATTAGCCATCAACATGAGTTTTTTAATCAAGCAAATTGTTCATGTTATAGGGAGTATCTTTTGGACATACATGGATTGGGATTGAAAAGTGTAGAATGCACAAGGCTTTTAACACTTCAACATATAGCTTTTCCAGTAAGGATATACAAAGACACAAATTCTTGTTTTAATGAACGAAGCAATTTTTATTAGACAATCATGTTTTTACTTATAAAATATTTGTCACTGTTAAAGGTGGATGTAAATGTTGGAAGAATTGTTGTACGTTTGGGATGGGTTCCTCTCCAACCATTACTTGAATCAATTCAAATACATAATTTAGAGGAGTACGTGTCTTAGAGTTTTTTTTTTTTAATTTTACACTATTGTATATATCACTATTCATTAATTACACTATTTTGTTCTGAAACAGGTATCCAGATTCAAACAAAATTCAACAATATCTTTGGCCAAGACTATGCACTCTTGATCATCATACATTGTAATTAGCAAACATCTTTTTAATTTATTTGAGCTTTGTATTAGGTTAAGATATCTTACATATATGATATCTTGCTTTGTATTGGTACGAATTGCATTATCAGATGATAACCTTTGGAAAGGTACATATTAATGTTATTTAGAATAATATAGTTTTACCTTTTCGTTAAGAAAATCAAAATCATCTTAAATTATTTTGCAGGTTTTTTGCACAAAGAGAAATCCAAACTGCAATGCATGTCCAATGAAGAATCAATGTAAACATTATGCGAGTTCAATTGCAAGGTATGTATTGCACTTATTTATTAAATTTGGAGGACACTTTATGGCTTGATGTTGGAGGGAGTTCAATAGCTTTGACAATGCACATATATTGTTTTATAGGAAAGTTTATTTGTTTTGGGGAATAAATTGTACACTATTCTAAACCTTCTGCAAAAAGCTTTAAGATACAATAGTAAGCACCAACCTTGTCTCTATAAGCACCACCATGTTAATTGTAATATGTATTTTTTTTAATCTATTGCAATCTATTATCATTAAAACAGTAAAATTTGAGATTTGTATTATATACTTTTAATTTTATTCTGAAGTTTATGATATATATATATGTGTGTGTGAGAGAGAGAAAAAGAGTGTTGTATTATTATTATTATTATAGTGACACAGTTCTATTATATCCATCATATTTTTATGGCGATAGTTGTCTCTTCGCACTTAATTTTGGATGTTGTTTAGCAAAATATAACTAAGTTATAGCCTTTATGTAATCATAAGTTACCATTAACACATACTCATATCCATTGTTTCCATTTAGCCCTTATGATTGGTTTTGGTATAAGTAGACTATGCAAAATAAAATTTGCTAATGTATATGCAGGACAAAGTTTGCCTTACCACCCAAGCCAACCACAAATCAAACAACTGTTGTGGCCCAACTAGATCATGCCAATGCATCAACATTTACTGTTGAGGAGGGTAAAACATGTGAGCCTATAATTGAGCTGCCAATGTCACCTGAACTTGAAAGCACAGAATTGGTTGATTTTGAAATAAGGCATGATGAGGATGAAGTAGACATTGAGGATATTCTTTCAATCAACCTCTGTAGTCAATCATCAGACATGCCAAAAGTGCTCGATAATTCTTTTGAAGAATTTGACCATGGCATTAGTTCATCAACTGCTTTAGTGACATTACATCCAAATGATGCACATATTCCTTTACCAAAAATGAAAAGTGTTAGCCGCTAAGAACTGAGCGCACAATGTAAGTTTCTCGTTGTATTGTATTATTACGTTATCTCTTTATTTAGATCTCCTAGTATTCTTAATTCATTCATGGTTGTATTATCTCTATTAAATTAATATTTAATTTTGTTACCATGCGTTTCTTAATGTTGTTAAGAGTCTCACATTTAATGAGATTTGACATAAACATGTGTTTATAATTAAGGGAAATCTTACTAGTTTTGTACATTTGAGTTGAATTCAACCCACATTCGAAGAGTTATCATCATCTTTCTATTTTTGTGTGAGTTTATAAAGACTTTTCTGCTTTCACTTAAACTATGTTAATAATATTTTTTAATTTCTAAATATATGAAATAAGATATTAAATGAGTAAGGTCATTATAGTAAAAGTATAAATTATTATATTAAAAGTAGTGATATTTATTGATTGTCTTGGTTTGTGTAAAATGTCAAAAAATAATAATTAAAAAAGAATGGATGGTGTAGTTACTTCAAAAGCTCTAGGTAGATGTGTTTGAAAGTGATGTTTTAGGTGTTTGAAAGTGATGTTTTAGGTAACTCAGATATTGATGTCAACTAATTGTTACTTTTAGGCCTTATAAACATTTTTTTTTACTTTAATGATATGCATACTCAACAACAAGCACCCTTGGTGGAATGTACTTCGTAAACAGTTACAATGCATGTGGGATACCTTGTTAGATACTACTTTCGTTATTTTTTAATTGTCATTTTTTGACATTTTATATAAATCAAGACAATCAATAAATATTACTACTTTTAATACAATCAATAAATAATTTTAATGTACTCCCTCCATAACTTTTTATAAGCATATTTGACCAATTCACATTTTTTAAGGAATGTGGTTTATGTTATTTAATTTAAGTTAAATAACCTATTTTGCCCTCATTAATTGTGGTGTACAGTAGTATATTTTTAAGGTGTTGTTGTTAAACGTGTGTGCATTTAAAAAATTAAAATAAGGGTATTTCAGGTACATTATCATTAAATATGACAAAAAAAGTCAATTTTGCTTATAATTAGTTACAACTGAAATGGTTGAATTTTGCTTATATTTTGTTATGGAGGGAGTAATAGTCTTACTCATTTAATATCATATTTCCTATATTTATCTCTCCGCAATAAATAACTAAGGGTAATATTGATAAAACAACATTTAATATTGCATTGAACTTTGAAAGTGATAGCTAAATAGAAACAAAATTTTTCTCAAAAAGAGACACTTAAAAAGAAACGAAGGGAGTAGTATCTTTATATTAGATTGTTAGAGAATATTTGTTGAAATTTAAATTTTTGACAACATGTAGATATTTTAAGTTTTAAGAAATTTAATTACTTATACTTGTTACTTTGCATGTTAAGACTTACACGTTTTCCCCCTTTATTTGTTCAGTTATGTTCTCCCGGATAATTACCCTCTCTTAATTGAGGTACTCCCTTAAGTGTAAGAAACAAAAAAAAAAAAAGCACACTTAGTAAGAAAGTGGATTGACTGCATTTAAGTCATTATAAAAAATACATTTTTTTTCCAATTTTGCTCTTGTCTTGGAGTAATACACATTCAGACATTAATGATAGAAACATTTTATAAAGAAACATGACTTTTGAACTCCACAAATGAAAAATCTTTGGAAAGTGTTAAATTTGGGAATGTGAAACAAATTGGATAAAGTTAATGAGGGTAAAATTGAAATAGTGACATTTAATAGATGACTTTTGTATACTTTTGCTTACATTTGAGACCAACAATTTTTGTTTGGCTTATTTGGTCTATTGGTCTCTTAATTAATTTTCAGTTTTCATTTTGGTTCCATAATTAATAAAACCCATATTTTGGTCCCTTAAGTTTGTCTCCGTTATTCAAATAAATCTTGGCTGATAACTTTAACCTCAAATGTCTATGGTGGGCCAACCTTAAGAGTGGTCCACCATAGATCCTATTAATTCTTTCAATTTAAATCGTTTGATCTTTTTTTAAAAGAGAACCGTTGGATTGCGCAAGTCTATTTTATCTCACGATATATCACCAACATCTAACTTTTTTTTTCCTTTTCTTCATCTTCTTCCCTCAACTTCTTCATCATCTTCATATCATCTTCACCAACATTCATAAAAAAAATTCAAAAAAAATAAAAAATTCATAATCAATTAAACACCATCGTCAACGACAACAAACATCGTCAACATCTACAAGCTCATATCTTCAAATTTTTAAGCTCGTTTCAGGAAATACCAATCTTTAATGCATCAACATCAAAACTGAAAATTGATGAAAACCCAGAATTGATTTACCTTTAAAATTCAACCGAACATTAGGAGGTGAAAGATGTGAAGGAAAAACCGAAGCTTTAACAATGGGTTGGATGAATTTAAACCAGGAGGGTTAGAAACCACACTTGTGAAGGTGAAAGAACCACCACAGTAAAGAGTCATGGAACAAGGAAAATCACCTCACACAATACAAAGATTCAGAATTAGAACAGTGTTGAAAGTTAATGGATTAAGGTGTGAGATTTGAATTGGGTTATGAGTTGTTAGATTACTGTGGTTCGGAGGAAGCAAAGGTACAAGAATGTGTTTCTTCAAGGTTTATTGGTATCCATGGGTGAAGAAGCTTTCGCTGAAGCACGCCGCAGAGATGCTCCTATCTTCTTATCAAGTATATAATTCTCCACTTTTTCTAATTTTAATTTAATGGTTTCCTAATTGTTGATACTTGTGAGTTGTTGTTTTGATTTTGATGAGCTTTCTCCGCCCATAGAAGAATATGTGTGATTTCAATTTGAAGAAAGAAGAAAAATTAAAGAAGCGGATTTGGTGACAGTGTAGTTGTTGATGATGTTTGTTGTTGTTGATGATGATGTTTAATTGAATGAGTTTTTTATTTTTTTTCTGGATTTTTTTTTTATGAATGTTGGTGAAGATGATGAAGAAGTTGAGGGAAGAAGATGAAGAAAAGGAAAAAAAGTTAGATGTTGGTGGTATATTGTAAGATAAAATAGACCTGCGCAATCCAACGGTTTTCTTTTAAAAAAAAGATCAAACAGTTTAAATTGAAAGAATAATAGGATCTATGGTGGACTACTTTTAAGGTTGGTCCACCCTAGACATTTGAGGTTAAAGTTAACGGCCATGTATTTATTTGAATGACGGAGACAAACATAAAGGACCAAAATATGAGTTTTATTAATTATGAGACCAAAATGAAAACTGGAAATTAATTAAGTGACCAATAAGCCAAACAAGCCTTTTTATTTTGTTTTACATTCGAGACCGGAGGGAGTAAGTACCAAAATAATCACAAAGTATCCTTTTATACACCCATACATACATACATATATATATATATATATATAATTATTATTAATTTTACATTATCCTCCACGAGAACATGATGATCCATCCCCTTATCTTTTGGTTGTATGGCTACCAGATACTCCCTTCATCCCTTCTTATAAGCCCTTAACGTACATTTTGTGTATAACTATTGGTACTAAATTGCTCTTTGTGGGTAGGTGTATTTAATATATATTTCTAAGACAAATTAGTAGTAATATTTATGGTTATGTTGAAAAATAATAATTAAATACATCTAGTAATTTGAAAGAAAGCTTTTAGAGACAATTTTTTTCTTCCAAAAGATACTGATAATTAGGGACGAAGAGAGTATATAATATATATAGTAGAAGTATTGCCTAAAATAAATTATTTTTTGTTTTAAGAAAGTATTAAGCACAAATACTTACTTGTTGCGTATTATTAAAAAGTTGAATTAGAGAGCTCAAGTGAATCAAGCAAGACCAGCTTGCAGGAGGAAGATAAAAGTCAAACTCTAATAGTTCCAGGAACACTTCTGGTTAGTTAAACTCTACTAGTTTTGAACACCATTTTTTCTTTTACAAATAAATGGGCTACTAGCTAGATTCAATATTTTATGAAACAGATACCATGTCGAACGGCAATGAGAACTCGATTTCCCTTGAATGGAACATACTTTCAAGTTAATGATGTAAATAACTAAAACTACTATTACATGTTTGGCTCATAATGTCTTGAAAAATACTTATTGTAACATTTCCCTTTTTTTAGGTTTTTGCTGACTTTGCTTCAATGATACAACCCATCAATGTTCCAAGACATTGGGTATGCTATCTTGAGAGACGGATAACATATTTTGGTAATGTATCGGCAATAACAAGAAGTAAAATGAACACGATACACTTTGTTCTTTTTTAATTGTCGATTTAAAGTTGTTATACATAACAAGGAAATTAGTGAACTTTGTTGTTTTGATAAAATTATTTATCTTTTTTCCCAATGCAATAAATAGTTAAAGGTACTTTTGACAAAACAAGAATGAATGTCACTTATGAACTTTGACAATAATTCTAGATAAATAGTAATAAAAAAATTAATATTTTCTACAATACCGATACTTGAAAAGAAATGATGAGAATATTTTGACTTAATCATAGTGCAAATACTAATAAATATTCGATCAAATATCAATGCTGGAAGGGGCGGGTCCCGGTACTCATGAGGGTGTGCACCTGCACACCTTGGATTTTTGCTATTTACACCAATGTTCTCACTTTTATTACTATTTGCACACCCTGAGAATTTTGTTTTGCACCAAACCCATTACTGAACCTGACTGATGCGTATGACCAGGACTTTTAATGTTGTTAATTGTTATTAATTCTCCTATAAATGAACTTTAATGTTGTTAAATGCAGTTGTTTTATTGATTTATTTTCCCATAAAAGCCAAAAAGGATAAACATGAGAACCGTGTCCTAATTGTTTATACTTCAATTCTTCATTTGGACTTCCACTGCACCAAATCAAATGCTTTTGATTTTACTTGCAAATAAAATATTTTATGTAAATGCATCCTCTATACCAAATCAAATGCATTTGATATCACTTGCAAATAAATAACATAATGTAAACTGCTAAAAAAAAACTTTTTACTATCTAATTTCGGGTCATATTGTTATTCATTTTCTTTTGCGTATAATGACTATGATTATGACTCATTCTATATAATGTAAATGATACTCTATTGAATTTGTAGTGATAAATACTTTTTTTAAAACGTTCTTGTGATAAATACTTGAATTTACAATTTTTCAAAAATTATAAAATTATAAAATTTAATGTGATTAGTTAGTAAAAAGACCGTAAATTTTCAATTTTTATTGGTTAAAAGTTGCAAAAAAGTAAATTTAGTAGTTTAAATTATATATTAAAGAGTTTAATTTCTATGCACAGACTATAAAGTTATTTTGCACATGTATCCAAAGAAAAATCATGTTATATTATTGGTGCATACTAATTAAATCCTAAGTAAAATGAGTAGATAAATTTAAATTTATATATATATATATATATATTAATATATATATATATATATATATATATATATATATATATATATATATATATATTAGAATTTATACTTTTAATATAATTAATGAAGTTAAAAATTTCACACCCCCTGACTCGGGGTCCTGGATACGCCACTGAATGCAGGTATGTCGAAGAAAGAAATACAGAAATTCTTTTTGATATGGTAAGAACACAATATGTAATGTCCATTTATATTTTTCAGGGTTCCTTTGTGTGAGAGCAATTGATACAATAACAGGAGCTCCAAAGCCTATATCATCAATATGGCATCGCAACACAACAAACCAAGTTCGAAAGAGAAACAAAATTGTGTCAACTGGGTCACCAAAGGAGTTATAAGCAATTCATGCTAGTACTCAATAAATCTTTCTAGATGCTTCATTCATTTATATATTCAACAAAGTATCAGTGCTTTGGTTTTCCTTTTTACTGGTGTTAAGGATAATTTGTATGCTTCTTTTTGTTCTTTTTCCAAAATTCGAATTCGGTTTGTTTTAGAAATACTTGATTATCGTTTCTGCTGATGTATTTCAAGGGTTCAATCTTTTGTTTGCTATGCACTCTTTTTCCTTTCACCAAGTTTAATCTCATTGGATTTCCCTGATAAGGTTTTTAACGAGACATGTAATGTTTATGCCCTTGGCTGTTTACTTTGGGTTTGGGTAGTCCCCCAATATTTGTAACTTCTCCTTTTTATTTTGGATAATTTCTCTTATCACCCACTTTCTGTTGATCTTACTGAGCATGTTTAATCAACTTGGTTGTTCTTCTATTTGAAGATTCTCCATGAAACCAAAGATTAATTTTTAACTCGTAAGAATAAAAACATAAAATTCAAAATGCAAATATAAGTATTATTGGAGAGTTTGATAAACTTATTATAATTATCACATAACTACTTATTTATAGCTAATAAAAGTCCCAATTTAGTTTCTATTTTATATGCTTTCTAGCAGTTACATTACATCAAACAAAGGATACCAAATTTCCTAGCTTTATAGTCTAAAGCTAAATTAAGAAGATAATATTTCTCTCTTTGAAGCATGAAAATATTTATGATTTCAAGGCTTATGATGCTGTGTATAGATGTAGTCTAGGTGAGCTTCTAAAGTCATTCTTCTCTGCATACAATCTTCATCTTCAATATTGCAGTTTTCCATTCCTAACAGCTGTGAAATTTCATAACAAACACAATATATAAGGTATAGTCTTTTAAAATTAAAAAATTGGGGAGTAAGAAAGTTATTATTAATTAAAAAATTAACTTTGATAGTCAATTTAAGACTGTATAAGATGTAATTCAATTTACTCAAAAGAGGAGAAAAACAAGTAAAGCACAATAAAATAAAGTTGTGTCTACCTTCAAAGATTCATCTCCTTCCAACTCCAAAACAAAGTTATCCCCTGAGACTTCAATTTTTGTGTTAATCCCTGAAGAAACCAATTTATACTTTATAAAATACACAAGGAAAAGGAGATAAATTAAAATGAAGAGTTAAGTATTGCATGCTTACCTTGTTCATTGGTAAGTTGTCTGGCAGAGAGTATTGAGGAAGAAAATAGAAAGAAAAGGAAAAAGATTTGAGCTCCAAAGATAAAACTTAGCCTCATGTTCACTTCAATAAGAAAAAGGGTTTTGAGATTGGGACTATGAAGTGTAGAAGTAGAAGGGATAGTTTGGTGTTTGTACCAACCGAAAGCTATATATAAAAGTACATACATGCAAGCAAGCAAAATGGTCACTGCTACTCACATGGGGATTTCTAAAAGAAGGCAGTTCCATTTACAATACGTGGGCCCAATCACCATTTTCATGTGAAATTATAAATAGAAAATTGCTCTTTAAGATTAAAAATTGTTCTCCCGCACCTTAAAATTACCATAATACCTCAAACGACAATTAATTACAATGTGCTACCCCCTAATTAACATGGTAACAAACGACAATTAACTGTCGTTGGTTGTATTAAAGTAATTTTTGGATGCGGAAGAGTAATTTTTGAAGCTTAAAGAACAATATCTTTTTAAATATTCACATTTTAATGATACTTTTAAGAGCCTAAGTGTGGAGCGACCCTTAAAAAAAGGTGGGAAACATCAATCACACTACATACAAACAAGAGAGATATTTTAGATTCGAATCAGCGCCTCAACTGACCAAACATCTATGCAGTCTGGTGGGGAGCGTTAATATTTTTTTCTTTGGTCGACATTGAATTTGTGACCTCCATCTTCATTAACCTTTAACTCAAATCAGTTCAGCTACTCAACGCCTCAAACTCAATTCTAGTTACCAATAAATTAAAATTAAGGTTCAACCTAACTCAACCTTACAAAGGTAGTTTGTAGGCTGTTGATTGTCTCTCTTCTAATGTGAGCCTCTCAACGGATCCTAGATAGGCATTTTTTGTTGTTAATCCTTTGGTTGCTAGGGGAATGGTTAACAACAATGTATAACTAAACTCTACATATTTGATCCAGTGATCATACAAAAATTAGCTCTTATGGAAGATTGTTAACATTTAACAAATGCTGTAAATTGCTTTCTCACGATGACACACTGCTGCTGCCACTAATACTTTCCATGCTCGTGTGACGAGACACGACCAGAACATTATTTGTATTTGATGTACATGTGAAAGTGCTTTGGTCATTGTCGGCAATAATGGTCCAAGCACTGTCTCAAAGGCAGTCCAACATCAATGTTTACATGTAGTAAGTAAGTGGTTGACAGTAGTAACAAGTCAACCTTTTGGTTTGCACATCCTCACAGCTGTTGTCCAATTTCCAACCTTGTGTTTTTCCGCTGCCAATTTAAATTTTTCTAAGTAACACTTGTCTTGCATGGTTGCATATATGTCTAACTGATTTCTATTTGAATTTGTGACTATACAACAAAGCTTAAATTAAATGCGTGTTTGTTTTAGGTTTTAAGTTGGTCCTTCATGTTTATTTTATGTTTTTAGTTGATCTCCTATGTTTTAAAAATTTTAATTTGATCTAAAATGTTACTCATAGTTAAATAAGTCAAGTCTCTTCCGTCACATAATATTGGGTTTACTAAAATAATAAAAATTCAAAAAATGATTTAAAATTGATTTTGTAAATAAGTTAAATTCCAACACTGTATACTTAACCCAAATCTCTAAATGGCTAAGTGATAGAAGGAACTAACTTATTCAAATTTGAGTAACGTTTTAGACCAACTTAAAACTTTTAAAATATAAGCCACCTACTTAAAACATTTAAAACATAAATGATCAACTTAAAACCTAAAATAAACATAATGAACCAACCAGGCAATTAATCCGTACAACTATTTCTCTTTCGGTACTTATAGGCAAATAGGTGTTGGTGTCAAAGTCGCCCATTCATAGTGCTACATTATATAATCCTTTTTCTTATTCTTCTATTATATCAAAATTCTCTTCATTACTCCTTGCTTCATATAAACGACTTTCCTTTGGAGTAAAATTAATGTATTCATTCATTCAAATTAGTAGATTAAATGAATAAATCAGAGATTCCATTTCGCTAAAACTGAAAAAAGATGAATCTGCAACAAACTCACATCATTTAAGTTGATAGTATAAAACGATAAAATGCTTAAAAAAGTGACAAAATTAAAGTCACATCATCCATCATTGATTGAATTTGTAATGAGTCGAAATTGATTTATCAATCTGAACCGCACAAACATCGTAACAAGACCGCACAAGACGATGAAAAAAAATGATATAAAATAATCCCTCTCCAATGGATGAAGGAGAAGAAGATAGGTTAGAGATAAAATGAAGCTTCTCTTACAAAAAAAAAACTAGGGTTGGCTCTTACTTCATCAACAACTTAGACATGCATATGTTGCAATAAAGCTACTATATAAGCTAATCCATCTCGTTATTTTAATAGAACTCTAATTTACCGTGTGATGTGATGTGCAAGTTCATTTGTGATACTTGGCAAGTTTATGAACCTCCAATATTTTTTTAGGCCTCGTATTTTTCTAATGCTGGATATTTTTTTATCTTGGTAGTGCTCCATCATGATAATTAACAATGTGCCTTTGGAATAAGGTAGATTCGATTTCTCACCAAGTGATATGTGTTGTGTATTGAAAATGGTGAAGCTGATTGTTACTCCACTTTGGAATTTCGAGTTTGTGATTTGTCTTTTTTCCATGCACTTAATTGATATCGAGCTAGATCGAAGCCAAGATTATGCTTCTCTTTTGGAAGATTTGCACCTTGCTACTGTTGCCCTAAATGTAAAAAATTCAAAAGAAAGACCATTGTCATTGGAATTCAGCACGGGTGTATTTTATGTAGAACAATTCCTCTTGGAATTGCGTTTGATAATTAAAAGGTTATTCATAGCATACATGACAACAACCACAATTTTTTATTTATTTATTTCCAATAACAACCATAATATGATGGTCTATCTCTAAAATACATATCACCAAAGTCCCTTCTCTTATAATCGAAAGGAATAATTATGTTTTTTTGTTAAATAAAAAATAATTATGTTTCATTCCTCTATAAATATCATTAAAATTTTAAATGGTCTATTGCATATCATTTTGCCATTAATCTGAATGGTTATCTTGAAAAGACAGAAAGAAAATAATCGGATCTCACAGAAAGTAATAACATGACATCGAGAGGACGATATATTTGGTTATCAATAAGATCGAAGTGTATTATGTAACTTCTCATGGTTCATTATGTGCTCACAATTTTCTCTCTAAAACTCCTTTCAAATTTATTTGATAGTTTTCACTTATGTGAGAGAACTGGAGTTTCTTTGGATTGGTAGGAAGGTTGAGAAAGAGAGAGTTGATTTAATTTGTATGAAATGTGACAAATTCAAGACATTAAATAAAACAACTCAAATGTCTTTTCAAAAGTTATGAATTTGTATGGCTTTTATTTCCTTTGTTCCACAATTTATCACGATCTTCTTTGGGTTAGATGCGAGTTTAACTATTTGTTGTGACTAATGTGAGAGAATTGAAGTTTCTTTGGATTGGTAGGAAGTTTGAGCAATACAGAGTTGATTCAGTTTCTTTGAAGTGCAACATAATAGACGCGTTAACCAAAATGACTCTAATGTCTTTGCAAAACTTTATGAGTTTGTACTGCTTCTATTTTCTTTGTTCTACAATTGGATGAAATTTCAATCCTCATTATTACCAAAAAAAAAATCATTAAAATTTTAAACTGCATCGCCTCTATATCTACAATTCCTCTATATTAGCATTTCCGGCCGTAAAATAAACTATACTCCTCTATAGTTGATATTGCGCAAAAATACTAACATTTCCAATCGATGCATCCCCAGTTGCAGCTACAATGCGATCACACATAACTACAAAAGGTTTCAAATTGCAAGCAGACTCCAATTAATTAAAGCAAATGTTATCAAATGTTTTTTTAGTAGATAAACGAAATGACAATAGTCATTTGAAAACTCACACACACAATTGGAGAAGTTGGTGTTTGAACCCTAATCATAATGTGACCTGACAATTTCGATATTTTTATTAGTTGAACTGAAACTTGTATACTAACAAATGTTTTTAAAGGTGTTTGTTAAGAAACTAAATATAAGTCTGTCAAACAAAAGAAACTAAATATAGAATATTGTAGGTAAATTTTTCGAAGGTTAAAAAATTTGTTCTTGATATAAAACTTCTATTTATAATTTTTTTTAAGGGCAGGTATTAGCAAAGATTATTACTAGTTTAAAACTAGAGCAACTCTTCTATGGGCACAACCCTAAATGAGAAATATTTGGGCGCTCACACACACAATTAGAAAAAAAATAATTGAGAAATAAATTAGTCACATCATTTTTACTTTTATCTTTTAATTTTTCTCATCTATGTGTGTGTCTAGGTATTTTTTATTTGTGTTTCTGACCAACCAAGACTTTCTCGCTTAAGAGTTAGGAGATATTCTTTTTTGGCGGGGACTTGGGTGCCTTTTTCCCAAAAAAAGAAGGAATTACATAATATATATACCAACCTATCATATTGTACACAGTACACACTATAGAGAGAGCAATTCATGTGTGGACACAAGGATTTAGACACATGATTTAGTCACACACTCAAAAACATGCATATCACATAATTGTTTTAAAACACTTATTATTTAATTATATTTTTTTTCTACATTTTCTCTTTTTTGTGAGTGTGACCAAATCTTCGTGTACGTCCATCTTAGAATTATTTGGCAAAATATTTTGTAACAATAAATAAAAAACAATACAAAATATTTAAATTATTATTAATTTAATTTATTTATCACCTTAAATTAAAACAAATAGAAATACATAATGGTGCATAATAGCCTAGCTTACTATAACATCTTGTGTATTAAATCTCCGTATGGTTGGGAATGCAACCGTGATGTCTATCCATGATTGATCTTTATGACATAAATGAGACATGTATGTACCTAAAAAACAGAGAGAGAGAGAGAATATATATTTTTTAAAAAATATTAATCGGAAAACTTAATATAAGCCCAGCTTACTATAACATCTTGTGTATTAAATCTCCGTGTGGTTGGGAATGCAACAGTGATGTCTATCCATGATTGATCTTTATGACATAAGTGAGACATGGTTGTACCTATTAAAAAACAGAGAAAGAGAATATATATTTTTTAAAAAATATTAATCGGAAAACTTAATATAAGCTTCCCTATTTTTTTGGCTGAAATGTATATAATAAGTTTTCTATGAAAATAAAAACAAACCAGAAAAATATTCTTTAAAATTTTCTGGGAAAATCGTCATATAGAAAATCTTATAATATACTGAAAATGAACTCATGTTAAATATGAACGATCGAAATGAGGATAAAAAATGAAGTTGTAAAAAGTTAACTAAAAATAGGTAAAACTGACATTTTCAATAGTTTGTACGGATGAAGGTGCGTATCAAGGGCTCCGTTTTCGGTGGGTGACCTGAATAGGTCTCATACCGTAGGAGACATGGTTTTTTTTTTGTATAAAAATGAATATGAATCATTGGATAAGGGTTAACCAACCCTTGGATCAAAATGCTTACAATACATCTTCAACACTCAGTTGCTTTCTTTTATTCTAAACCAGAAGTGTATTTACCCGGTTGTTCGGGTTATACATATAATTAAGGACGACCAAAACTTTGTATGCAAGGTATCCGCATATAAGTTTACCACGAACCGGTACAAGACGAATATCCTAATGGGTACACACGAATAAAAAAAAACATATTTTAAGTACCCGTAAATTAATAGATGCACATGCAGATGAAATTAACGGGATTTAATAAAAAAATGACAAACTAGATTTAGTAAAATTATTAACACATATATAGAATAAAATAAACATTTTTTAAGTTCTCGGACTCGCAGAAATTCATACCCTTTATTAAACTAGTAAAATTACACGATTGTCATATTACTTAAATAAAAAACTTCTCGTCATTAACAAAAGATGATGGTAATTTTGTAACAAAACTCATTTTCCTATCTAGCATAACCATCTCAACAATCCATATCTACTTTGATTTTATCGTCCAAATATTTTATATGTTTGTTTTTATTTCATGACGAAAAGATTTTTATTTCATATAAAATATAACAATGTTTATTTTATCCTATATGTGTTAATAATTTTACTAAATCCAGTTTGTCAATTTTTTTTACTAAATCCTGTTAATTTCATCTGCATGTGCATCTATTAATTTACGAGTACTTAAAATATGATAATTTTTTATTCATGTGATATTGGTCATGTATCGGCTCATGATAAATTCTATCTGCGGATACCTTGCATTCATAATTTTGGTCGTCCTTAATTATATGTTTAATCCGAACAAAACCAAGAAAATACACTAGTTTAGAATAAAAGAAAGCAATTGAGTATTGGAGGTGCATGGTAAGCATTTTGATCCAAGGATTGGTTAACCCTTATCCAATGGTTCATATTCATTTTTGTAAAAAAAAAAAACATGTCTCCTACCATAGGAGACATATTCAAGTCGCCCACCGCAAACGAAGCAGCGTATCAAGAGATAAGTGATAAATTTTTCCTGTTTATGCTAGCGCAGGCATGTGTAATCTTTTTTACGGTGGTTGCTTGCAGAAAATGGTATTTTCCTACGTTACCCTCCTTGTCTGGGTGGCGGAGTAGATTCCTTTCTTTAGGCGGTCGTCTGGTTCTCCTAAAGTCTGTCTTGTCCTCTTTGCTTGTCTATGCTCTTTCCTTCTTCAAAGCTTCATCATCTATTATCTCTTCTATTGATTCTTTATTGCTAAAATTTTTTTGGGGAGGGAGTGAGGATCATAGTAAACTATCTTGGATTGGTTGGAATAATATTTGTAGGAAAAAGGAGGAGGGAGGTTTGGGGGTTAGGAGGTTGAGGGAGTTCAACATTGCTTTGTTAGGAAAGTGGTGTTGGAGGATGCTGGTGGATAGAGGGGGCTTGTGGTATGTAACACCCATATAGAGATTGCCTAGGATCTCTTACGAGTATTAAAATTTCGTACCGGATACATTAAATACAATACAGAAAGATTGGTAATATTTATATAAAACATAAGTTTGTCATACAACTTGTTATCCGATACAAACATTTCCATAATAGACATCATAATACAACATCCTTATACAATTATTCATAACAACAAAGCATAAGCAGCACGTTCAGTCCACAGCCTTCTCTTTACCTTTGCGTCGTGCTACCTGCGAAGAACCTGCACCAGAAGGAAAGGGATGAGACATAACGTCTCAGTGAGCTCCTACCCTACCTACTGTTTGGCAACCACAGGGAACCTAGGGTCACCGTGCCTACCTCGGCGATCTGGGGAAAACCTATGATCGCCAAGTCTTATCTTTACTTATTTCGCGATCAAGGGAAGAAAAAGGATCGCTCTTACTTAGTGATCAGGGAAACAGAATTATGATCACGTCTTATTTCTAGGAACTAAATGTCCTATCTCTCAATACTTATATAAATATATGTATTAATCTTTATATCTTTAAGTTAGAGGTTAGCGTTGAACAATCAATACTTATCTTGGTTCATTTTACGGAGTGCATCCGGGTGGAGTAACCCCGAAGTACATCTCCCTTCTAACCGGTGAAAATTCCTATCATATCAGGCTAACACCGGACTCCTCTTGTCGTCGTGCGGCTATCCTTGCGGAATAACACGTCCCACTAGCGTGAACCTCCTGTGTCCCACTAGCGTGAACAACAGAAGACACGACTTAATAATCTTAACTTATGCGTATACCTCCCATGTCCCACTAGCGTGAACGATGAGAGACGCAAATTAATATGTTATAACTTATGCATGAACCTCTCGTGTTCCACTAGCGTGAACAACGGAAGTCATGACTTAGGATTTTCATAATGTTCTACTATTGCGTGAACCATTCGTGTCCCACTAGCGTGAACGACGAAGGCCACGGCTTATATCTTAATATTTCTTAAACTTTTAACCTATATAAGGTTCTAGTCTTAAAGCTCATATCATACTTGGACTTGAATATATGTAATTGTCTATGAACAAATTATTTAATAAGGGATGAACCCAAAACTAGCTCATATACTCCTCTAATATAACTTAGAAGTTGGGTAATCATCTTCCATTATGGTACCCTTCACTCCTCCTACCTTAATTCCATGCCTAAACATCAATAAAAGTGACTTTGAGGGGAGGTGAAATCGGCGGCCGATTTGCATAAATCGGGCCCCGATTTTTGTCGTAAGTTACATAGAAAATGAGTCTTGAAATCGGTGGCCGAACCATCCAAATCGGTGGCCGATTTGACATTTGCAGGGGTTCAATTTCCTGCTTCCTAGGCCATTCCAAACACTCCCAATCATCAAAACAGCTTATGGCATAAATTCTTAAGACATATTGATAGATAATATCATAGCTTAACATGGAATTAGTAAACAATTGGATTTAGGGCACAAATCCTAAAATCTAACTCAACTTATAAAATTCTACTGGCTTACACAAAACGGGTTCTAAAACCCTGTGGAGCTCACCTTAATCCACAAATTGGTGCTGGCTAAACTCTGATTCCAAAAGCTTTAGCTTCCAATCCACTCTACTCTTGGTTCTCTTTGTTTTTCTCCACTTAACTTTCTCTTGTTCTATCTTCCTACACAAGCTTGCCTTGCAAAGTTCTCACTTGAGTTGGGATGAAGTCTGGTTGAAGGATGAGGGATGAGATGGGGCGTGTGGCTTGGAGGAGAAGGGGAAGAAATGTGTTGGTTTGGAATGAGAAATGGAAAGAAGAAAAAGATTGTGAAAAATATCTAGTTTTCCCATTTAAAACTAATCTTCCTTTTGCTAAAAATTACCATTGTGCCATTACTCATTCTATCAATTGGTCATGCTTCTTAATCACATATAATACTGTTAACTGATACTTAAAAGCGGGATGTTACAATCTACCCCCCTTAAAGAAATTTCGTCCTCGAAATTTAGAATTTACCTGAAAATAGATGAGGATAATGCTCTTGCATTTCTGACTCTAGCTCCCACGTCGCTTCGCCGTCGGGAGAACCTTTCCAAATAACTTTAACAATAGGAATTTCTTTATTTCGCAAAGACTTAACATCACGATCGATTATCTGTTCTGGCTCAGGTTGAAAGGTCAAGTCTGATCTCAAATCAATACTGTCCAGCTCCACTGGTTGGAAAGGATCAGGAATGAATTTCCTTAGTTGAGAGACATGGAAGACGTCATGTAATCCTGACATGGCTGGTGGCAGCGCTAGCTGATAAGCTGCCGGACCAACACGTCGAAGTATCTGAAATGGTCCAACATATCTCGGGCAAAGCTTCTTGGTCCTGAAAGCTCCTCTTAATCCCAACTTGGGCGTAACTTTAAGGAATACATGATCTCCTTCTTCAAACTCTAAGGGTCTTCGCCGCTTATCAGCATAACTCTTCTGACGGCTTTGTGCTGTTCTCATTTTATCCTGAATAGATTTAATCTTTAAGGTCGTCTCTTGTATTATCTCAGGTCCCAATATACTTTTGTCTCCAACCTCAGCCCAGCAAAGTGGGGTTCTACATTTCCTACCATATAAGGCTTCATATGGTGCCATCCCAATGCTAGAATGGTAACTGTTATTGTAAGAAAATTCAATCAATGGTAGGTGATCGTTCCAACTTCCTCCATCTTCTAGGATACATGCACGTAACATATCCTCTAACGTCTGAATAGTCCTCTCGGATTGTCCATCTGTCTGAGGATGATGGGACGTGCTCATCTTTAATCTGGTTCCCAAAGCCTTTTGAAAAGCCTTCCAAAAGTGGGATGTGAAGATAGGATCTCTATCCGACACAATACTAGCTGGCACACCATGAAGTTTCACAATTTCGGAAATAAATAACTCGGCATACTGAGAAGCTCGGTAAGTAGTCTTAACCGGCAAGAAATGAGCTGACTTAGTTAACCGGTCTACTATCACCCAAATGGAGTCATGTCCTCGCTGTGTTCGAGGTAATCCAGTCACAAAATCCATGGTTATATCTTCCCATTTCCACAATGGAATCTCCAATGGTACTAACATTCCCGCAGGCCTTTGATGTTCAATCTTCACCTGCTGACAAACAATGCATCGCGATACAAACTCCGCAACATCTCTTTTCATACTAGGCCACCAATAATCTCTCTTCAAATCTTGGTACATCTTGGTGGTACCAGGATGAATACTAAAACTGCTCTTGTGCGCTTCTTCTAAAATCAACCTTCGTAATTCCACATCATTCGGAACGTAAACCCTTCCTTCGAACAGTATTACACCATCTGGTGCCCATGAAAACCCTGCTTGGCCAACTTTCCTATGAAGGTCCATATCCACAGATTGCGCTTGTGCAATCCTAAACCGTAGGTCACACGAAATATCTATCTTGTTCAGCAAGATGCCACCTTCTAACTCTGTAACATGAAGGTTAAGATCTCTGAATTTCTCATATAACCCACATGTACGCATCATTACTTCAGCTTTAACTAAAGCTTTACGGCTCAAGGCATCAGCTACTACATTTGCTTTTCCCGGATGGTATTTCAGATCAAAATCAAAGTCCTTCAAGTATTCCATCCATCGTCTTTGTCTCATGTTGAGGTCTCGCTGATCAAACAAGTACTTCAAACTCTTATGATCGCTGAACAAATCAAATTGTGCACCATACAAATGATGTCTCCATATTTTCAATGCAAAAACTATTGCTGCTAGCTCAAGATCATGTGTGGGGTAATTCTCCTCATGAGTCTTGAGCTGTCTAGAGGCATAGGCTATTACATTTTCTCCTTGCATGAGAACACTTCCCAGTCCCTTGGAAGATGCATCGCAGAAAACGGTGTATCTCCTTTCAGGATCTGGTATTGCCAACACAGGGGCCTTAGTCAATTTCTTCTTTAAAACTCTGAAACTTTCTTCACATTCATCATCCCAAATAAAGGGTACATCTTTTCTGGTAAGGCGTGACAGGGGTAAGGCAATCTGAGAAAACTTCATAATGAATCTTCGATAATAACCTGCCAAGCCTAGAAAGCTCCTGACTTCAGCTACATTCTTTGGTCTTTCCCAATTGAGAACAGCCTCTACTTTCGATGGATCAACAGCTACTCCTCCTTGAGAAATAACATGACCCAAAAACTTAATCTCGGATAGCCAAAACTCGCACTTACTGAATTTAGCATATAACTGCTTATCTCTGAGGACATCTAACACAATTCTCAAGTGTTGAGCATGTTCCTGGGAATCCTTGGAATAAATCAGGATGTCATCTATAAAAATCACCACAAACTGATCAAGGTAAGGCTGAAAAATCCTGTTCATATAATCCATAAAGACTGCTGGAGCATTAGTTACGCCGAAAGGCATAACCAGGAATTCATAGTGCCCATAACGCGTTCGAAACGCTGTCTTAGACACATCTGAAGACTTAATACGGATTTGATGGTAACCTGACCGAAGATCAATTTTGGAAAACACAGTTGCTCCCTTGAGCTGATCTAAGAGATCATCAATCCTTGGAAGAGGATACTTGTTCTTGATAGTCACTTTATTAAGTTGGCGGTAGTCTATACACAGCCTCATACTTCCATCCTTTTTCTTGACTAACAAAACTGGAGCACCCCAAGGTGACACACTAGGTCTGATAAAATGCTTCTGAATCAAATCTTCCAGCTGAGATTTCAATTCTTTAAGTTCCGTAGGCGACATTCTATACGGTGCCACAGACACTGGCTCCGCTCCTGGAATCAAATCAATTGAGAACTCCACCTCACGCTCTGGAGGCAAACTATTGACTTCTGAGGGGAAAACATCTAAATATTCATTCACAACAGGAATATCACTGGGACTCAACTCTGATTCTGAAGCCACAGTGAGCATGACATAAAATCCTTTATCTTGTGCACAAATAAACTGGATTAACTGATGGGTGCGGTTAATCAATTCAGATAAAGCCACACCTTCCGTCGTATCACTGGTCGGCATATAAATACTCTTTTCAGAACATCCAATATACACATGGTTAGCAGAGAGCCAATCCATGCCTAAAATCACGTCAAATTGCTCCATCGGGAGACATACTAAATCAACATAATAGGTCTTGCTAGACACAGTGATAGGACAGTTTTCACAAACATAACTTGCCTCAATTCCGCCCTCAGTAGCGGTAGTTACTAACATTGGAGGATTCAACGGAGACAAAGATAATTGAAGCGTCTCCACACATTTATATGAAATAAAAGAGCATGAAGCGCCACAATCAAAAAGAACTTTTACTGGGTATGAGCCAAGATAACACATACCGGCAATCAGATCTTCATTTGCCAAGGCCTTTGCACCGTCAAGGGAATACACTCTTCCTTTACTAGTGGTTGTCCCTTCAGCTGCTCCTTTAATACGCCTATTAGGACACTCTGTAATAAAATGTCCTGGCTGCTTGCATCCATAACAAATACCAGCTCCCATCAAGCACTCTCCTTTATGCATTCTACCACACGTCTTGCAAGTAGGATAAGGCCGTGAAGGATTATGTTGTGGAGAGTATGTCTGTTTCCCTCTCTGAGGGGAACCTTTAGGCTTAAGCTTATCATGATACTTATCAGACATTCTACTCTTCTTCTTCTCATAAGCTGCCGCTCTTTCTTTCGAAGCCTTAGCAAGTCCGGCCTCGACTACTAAGCTATCATGTACCAATTCATCATAACTGGCCGTTCTTTGGAGACTCACAGCAGTGTCAATCTCGCCTCTTAAACCTCTTTTGTACTGATTCATTTTCCACACTTCATTCTCAGCATATTCGTTGTGTGTGGAATAGTAGGACAGCTCCTCAAACTTCTTAGTAAATTCTGCAACTGACATTCCTCCTTGCTTCAACTCTAAGAATTCTTGCTCTTTCTTTACTTTGTAAGACAAAGGTAAATACTTTTCCAGCATTACTCCTTTAAAGTTCTCCCAATTCACTTCTACACCATTGGCTTCCATCCTGCGCTGAGCAGATTCCCACCAGTCTTCTGTTGCGCCTCTGAGTTGGTTTGTGGCATAGACCACTTTATCTTCTTCCGAACAATCAGCCATTCTAAAAATCTTCTCCATCTGCTTAATCCACTTTCTGGCTTCTTGAGGTTCACCTTCTCCATTGAACTCCGGAGGGTGATGCCTGTTGTACTCCCGGAACACGGGATTACCAATTACTGGAGGAGGTGGTGGTTGTGGATGGAAACCTTGTCCTTGTTGCATCATTTCCATCCATTGTTGTTGAGCTTGGGCCTGTTGCTGAGATTGCTGTTGCATCATCAGCATCATTTGTTGATACTGTAACGCATTCTGAGCTTGTTGCTCTTGGTATTGCTGCTGCCAGGCCTGTTGTTGTTGCATCATCTGTTCCCATGAATTCTGACTGGGTCCTCCACTATCGTCACTGGCTTGATTAGTACGAGGTCTACCTCTTCTTCTCCCAGACATCTTATCCTAGCTGTCATATACAAGTCAAAGTGATCAGTTTTAACTGAACATAACATCTAGAATAATGTCCTGGATCCAAGAGGTCCACAAACTTGGATTGTACTTTAATGACCCAAGGCACGGTCTGAATCGACCTGCTCTGATACCAAATTGTAACACCCATATAGAGATTGCCTAGGATCTCTTACGAGTATTAAAATTTCGTACCGGATACATTAAATACAATACAGAAAGATTGGTAATATTTATATAAAACATAAGTTTGTCATACAACTTGTTATCCGATACAAACATTTCCATAATAGACATCATAATACAACATCCTTATACAATTATTCATAACAACAAAGCATAAGCAGCACGTTCAGTCCACAGCCTTCTCTTTACCTTTGCGTCGTGCTACCTGCGAAGAACCTGCACCAGAAGGAAAGGGATGAGACATAACGTCTCAGTGAGCTCCTACCCTACCTACTGTTTGGCAACCACAGGGAACCTAGGGTCACCGTGCCTACCTCGGCGATCTGGGGAAAACCTATGATCGCCAAGTCTTATCTTTACTTATTTCGCGATCAAGGGAAGAAAAAGGATCGCTCTTACTTAGTGATCAGGGAAACAGAATTATGATCACGTCTTATTTCTAGGAACTAAATGTCCTATCTCTCAATACTTATATAAATATATGTATTAATCTTTATATCTTTAAGTTAGAGGTTAGCGTTGAACAATCAATACTTATCTTGGTTCATTTTACGGAGTGCATCCGGGTGGAGTAACCCCGAAGTACATCTCCCTTCTAACCGGTGAAAATTCCTATCATATCAGGCTAACACCGGACTCCTCTTGTCGTCGTGCGGCTATCCTTGCGGAATAACACGTCCCACTAGCGTGAACCTCCTGTGTCCCACTAGCGTGAACAACAGAAGACACGACTTAATAATCTTAACTTATGCGTATACCTCCCATGTCCCACTAGCGTGAACGATGAGAGACGCAAATTAATATGTTATAACTTATGCATGAACCTCTCGTGTTCCACTAGCGTGAACAACGGAAGTCATGACTTAGGATTTTCATAATGTTCTACTATTGCGTGAACCATTCGTGTCCCACTAGCGTGAACGACGAAGGCCACGGCTTATATCTTAATATTTCTTAAACTTTTAACCTATATAAGGTTCTAGTCTTAAAGCTCATATCATACTTGGACTTGAATATATGTAATTGTCTATGAACAAATTATTTAATAAGGGATGAACCCAAAACTAGCTCATATACTCCTCTAATATAACTTAGAAGTTGGGTAATCATCTTCCATTATGGTACCCTTCACTCCTCCTACCTTAATTCCATGCCTAAACATCAATAAAAGTGACTTTGAGGGGAGGTGAAATCGGCGGCCGATTTGCATAAATCGGGCCCCGATTTTTGTCGTAAGTTACATAGAAAATGAGTCTTGAAATCGGTGGCCGAACCATCCAAATCGGTGGCCGATTTGACATTTGCAGGGGTTCAATTTCCTGCTTCCTAGGCCATTCCAAACACTCCCAATCATCAAAACAGCTTATGGCATAAATTCTTAAGACATATTGATAGATAATATCATAGCTTAACATGGAATTAGTAAACAATTGGATTTAGGGCACAAATCCTAAAATCTAACTCAACTTATAAAATTCTACTGGCTTACACAAAACGGGTTCTAAAACCCTGTGGAGCTCACCTTAATCCACAAATTGGTGCTGGCTAAACTCTGATTCCAAAAGCTTTAGCTTCCAATCCACTCTACTCTTGGTTCTCTTTGTTTTTCTCCACTTAACTTTCTCTTGTTCTATCTTCCTACACAAGCTTGCCTTGCAAAGTTCTCACTTGAGTTGGGATGAAGTCTGGTTGAAGGATGAGGGATGAGATGGGGCGTGTGGCTTGGAGGAGAAGGGGAAGAAATGTGTTGGTTTGGAATGAGAAATGGAAAGAAGAAAAAGATTGTGAAAAATATCTAGTTTTCCCATTTAAAACTAATCTTCCTTTTGCTAAAAATTACCATTGTGCCATTACTCATTCTATCAATTGGTCATGCTTCTTAATCACATATAATACTGTTAACTGATACTTAAAAGCGGGATGTTACAATCTACCCCCCTTAAAGAAATTTCGTCCTCGAAATTTAGAATTTACCTGAAAATAGATGAGGATAATGCTCTTGCATTTCTGACTCTAGCTCCCACGTCGCTTCGCCGTCGGGAGAACCTTTCCAAATAACTTTAACAATAGGAATTTCTTTATTTCGCAAAGACTTAACATCACGATCGATTATCTGTTCTGGCTCAGGTTGAAAGGTCAAGTCTGATCTCAAATCAATACTGTCCAGCTCCACTGGTTGGAAAGGATCAGGAATGAATTTCCTTAGTTGAGAGACATGGAAGACGTCATGTAATCCTGACATGGCTGGTGGCAGCGCTAGCTGATAAGCTGCCGGACCAACACGTCGAAGTATCTGAAATGGTCCAACATATCTCGGGCAAAGCTTCTTGGTCCTGAAAGCTCCTCTTAATCCCAACTTGGGCGTAACTTTAAGGAATACATGATCTCCTTCTTCAAACTCTAAGGGTCTTCGCCGCTTATCAGCATAACTCTTCTGACGGCTTTGTGCTGTTCTCATTTTATCCTGAATAGATTTAATCTTTAAGGTCGTCTCTTGTATTATCTCAGGTCCCAATATACTTTTGTCTCCAACCTCAGCCCAGCAAAGTGGGGTTCTACATTTCCTACCATATAAGGCTTCATATGGTGCCATCCCAATGCTAGAATGGTAACTGTTATTGTAAGAAAATTCAATCAATGGTAGGTGATCGTTCCAACTTCCTCCATCTTCTAGGATACATGCACGTAACATATCCTCTAACGTCTGAATAGTCCTCTCGGATTGTCCATCTGTCTGAGGATGATGGGACGTGCTCATCTTTAATCTGGTTCCCAAAGCCTTTTGAAAAGCCTTCCAAAAGTGGGATGTGAAGATAGGATCTCTATCCGACACAATACTAGCTGGCACACCATGAAGTTTCACAATTTCGGAAATAAATAACTCGGCATACTGAGAAGCTCGGTAAGTAGTCTTAACCGGCAAGAAATGAGCTGACTTAGTTAACCGGTCTACTATCACCCAAATGGAGTCATGTCCTCGCTGTGTTCGAGGTAATCCAGTCACAAAATCCATGGTTATATCTTCCCATTTCCACAATGGAATCTCCAATGGTACTAACATTCCCGCAGGCCTTTGATGTTCAATCTTCACCTGCTGACAAACAATGCATCGCGATACAAACTCCGCAACATCTCTTTTCATACTAGGCCACCAATAATCTCTCTTCAAATCTTGGTACATCTTGGTGGTACCAGGATGAATACTAAAACTGCTCTTGTGCGCTTCTTCTAAAATCAACCTTCGTAATTCCACATCATTCGGAACGTAAACCCTTCCTTCGAACAGTATTACACCATCTGGTGCCCATGAAAACCCTGCTTGGCCAACTTTCCTATGAAGGTCCATATCCACAGATTGCGCTTGTGCAATCCTAAACCGTAGGTCACACGAAATATCTATCTTGTTCAGCAAGATGCCACCTTCTAACTCTGTAACATGAAGGTTAAGATCTCTGAATTTCTCATATAACCCACATGTACGCATCATTACTTCAGCTTTAACTAAAGCTTTACGGCTCAAGGCATCAGCTACTACATTTGCTTTTCCCGGATGGTATTTCAGATCAAAATCAAAGTCCTTCAAGTATTCCATCCATCGTCTTTGTCTCATGTTGAGGTCTCGCTGATCAAACAAGTACTTCAAACTCTTATGATCGCTGAACAAATCAAATTGTGCACCATACAAATGATGTCTCCATATTTTCAATGCAAAAACTATTGCTGCTAGCTCAAGATCATGTGTGGGGTAATTCTCCTCATGAGTCTTGAGCTGTCTAGAGGCATAGGCTATTACATTTTCTCCTTGCATGAGAACACTTCCCAGTCCCTTGGAAGATGCATCGCAGAAAACGGTGTATCTCCTTTCAGGATCTGGTATTGCCAACACAGGGGCCTTAGTCAATTTCTTCTTTAAAACTCTGAAACTTTCTTCACATTCATCATCCCAAATAAAGGGTACATCTTTTCTGGTAAGGCGTGACAGGGGTAAGGCAATCTGAGAAAACTTCATAATGAATCTTCGATAATAACCTGCCAAGCCTAGAAAGCTCCTGACTTCAGCTACATTCTTTGGTCTTTCCCAATTGAGAACAGCCTCTACTTTCGATGGATCAACAGCTACTCCTCCTTGAGAAATAACATGACCCAAAAACTTAATCTCGGATAGCCAAAACTCGCACTTACTGAATTTAGCATATAACTGCTTATCTCTGAGGACATCTAACACAATTCTCAAGTGTTGAGCATGTTCCTGGGAATCCTTGGAATAAATCAGGATGTCATCTATAAAAATCACCACAAACTGATCAAGGTAAGGCTGAAAAATCCTGTTCATATAATCCATAAAGACTGCTGGAGCATTAGTTACGCCGAAAGGCATAACCAGGAATTCATAGTGCCCATAACGCGTTCGAAACGCTGTCTTAGACACATCTGAAGACTTAATACGGATTTGATGGTAACCTGACCGAAGATCAATTTTGGAAAACACAGTTGCTCCCTTGAGCTGATCTAAGAGATCATCAATCCTTGGAAGAGGATACTTGTTCTTGATAGTCACTTTATTAAGTTGGCGGTAGTCTATACACAGCCTCATACTTCCATCCTTTTTCTTGACTAACAAAACTGGAGCACCCCAAGGTGACACACTAGGTCTGATAAAATGCTTCTGAATCAAATCTTCCAGCTGAGATTTCAATTCTTTAAGTTCCGTAGGCGACATTCTATACGGTGCCACAGACACTGGCTCCGCTCCTGGAATCAAATCAATTGAGAACTCCACCTCACGCTCTGGAGGCAAACTATTGACTTCTGAGGGGAAAACATCTAAATATTCATTCACAACAGGAATATCACTGGGACTCAACTCTGATTCTGAAGCCACAGTGAGCATGACATAAAATCCTTTATCTTGTGCACAAATAAACTGGATTAACTGATGGGTGCGGTTAATCAATTCAGATAAAGCCACACCTTCCGTCGTATCACTGGTCGGCATATAAATACTCTTTTCAGAACATCCAATATACACATGGTTAGCAGAGAGCCAATCCATGCCTAAAATCACGTCAAATTGCTCCATCGGGAGACATACTAAATCAACATAATAGGTCTTGCTAGACACAGTGATAGGACAGTTTTCACAAACATAACTTGCCTCAATTCCGCCCTCAGTAGCGGTAGTTACTAACATTGGAGGATTCAACGGAGACAAAGATAATTGAAGCGTCTCCACACATTTATATGAAATAAAAGAGCATGAAGCGCCACAATCAAAAAGAACTTTTACTGGGTATGAGCCAAGATAACACATACCGGCAATCAGATCTTCATTTGCCAAGGCCTTTGCACCGTCAAGGGAATACACTCTTCCTTTACTAGTGGTTGTCCCTTCAGCTGCTCCTTTAATACGCCTATTAGGACACTCTGTAATAAAATGTCCTGGCTGCTTGCATCCATAACAAATACCAGCTCCCATCAAGCACTCTCCTTTATGCATTCTACCACACGTCTTGCAAGTAGGATAAGGCCGTGAAGGATTATGTTGTGGAGAGTATGTCTGTTTCCCTCTCTGAGGGGAACCTTTAGGCTTAAGCTTATCATGATACTTATCAGACATTCTACTCTTCTTCTTCTCATAAGCTGCCGCTCTTTCTTTCGAAGCCTTAGCAAGTCCGGCCTCGACTACTAAGCTATCATGTACCAATTCATCATAACTGGCCGTTCTTTGGAGACTCACAGCAGTGTCAATCTCGCCTCTTAAACCTCTTTTGTACTGATTCATTTTCCACACTTCATTCTCAGCATATTCGTTGTGTGTGGAATAGTAGGACAGCTCCTCAAACTTCTTAGTAAATTCTGCAACTGACATTCCTCCTTGCTTCAACTCTAAGAATTCTTGCTCTTTCTTTACTTTGTAAGACAAAGGTAAATACTTTTCCAGCATTACTCCTTTAAAGTTCTCCCAATTCACTTCTACACCATTGGCTTCCATCCTGCGCTGAGCAGATTCCCACCAGTCTTCTGTTGCGCCTCTGAGTTGGTTTGTGGCATAGACCACTTTATCTTCTTCCGAACAATCAGCCATTCTAAAAATCTTCTCCATCTGCTTAATCCACTTTCTGGCTTCTTGAGGTTCACCTTCTCCATTGAACTCCGGAGGGTGATGCCTGTTGTACTCCCGGAACACGGGATTACCAATTACTGGAGGAGGTGGTGGTTGTGGATGGAAACCTTGTCCTTGTTGCATCATTTCCATCCATTGTTGTTGAGCTTGGGCCTGTTGCTGAGATTGCTGTTGCATCATCAGCATCATTTGTTGATACTGTAACGCATTCTGAGCTTGTTGCTCTTGGTATTGCTGCTGCCAGGCCTGTTGTTGTTGCATCATCTGTTCCCATGAATTCTGACTGGGTCCTCCACTATCGTCACTGGCTTGATTAGTACGAGGTCTACCTCTTCTTCTCCCAGACATCTTATCCTAGCTGTCATATACAAGTCAAAGTGATCAGTTTTAACTGAACATAACATCTAGAATAATGTCCTGGATCCAAGAGGTCCACAAACTTGGATTGTACTTTAATGACCCAAGGCACGGTCTGAATCGACCTGCTCTGATACCAAATTGTAACACCCATATAGAGATTGCCTAGGATCTCTTACGAGTATTAAAATTTCGTACCGGATACATTAAATACAATACAGAAAGATTGGTAATATTTATATAAAACATAAGTTTGTCATACAACTTGTTATCCGATACAAACATTTCCATAATAGACATCATAATACAACATCCTTATACAATTATTCATAACAACAAAGCATAAGCAGCACGTTCAGTCCACAGCCTTCTCTTTACCTTTGCGTCGTGCTACCTGCGAAGAACCTGCACCAGAAGGAAAGGGATGAGACATAACGTCTCAGTGAGCTCCTACCCTACCTACTGTTTGGCAACCACAGGGAACCTAGGGTCACCGTGCCTACCTCGGCGATCTGGGGAAAACCTATGATCGCCAAGTCTTATCTTTACTTATTTCGCGATCAAGGGAAGAAAAAGGATCGCTCTTACTTAGTGATCAGGGAAACAGAATTATGATCACGTCTTATTTCTAGGAACTAAATGTCCTATCTCTCAATACTTATATAAATATATGTATTAATCTTTATATCTTTAAGTTAGAGGTTAGCGTTGAACAATCAATACTTATCTTGGTTCATTTTACGGAGTGCATCCGGGTGGAGTAACCCCGAAGTACATCTCCCTTCTAACCGGTGAAAATTCCTATCATATCAGGCTAACACCGGACTCCTCTTGTCGTCGTGCGGCTATCCTTGCGGAATAACACGTCCCACTAGCGTGAACCTCCTGTGTCCCACTAGCGTGAACAACAGAAGACACGACTTAATAATCTTAACTTATGCGTATACCTCCCATGTCCCACTAGCGTGAACGATGAGAGACGCAAATTAATATGTTATAACTTATGCATGAACCTCTCGTGTTCCACTAGCGTGAACAACGGAAGTCATGACTTAGGATTTTCATAATGTTCTACTATTGCGTGAACCATTCGTGTCCCACTAGCGTGAACGACGAAGGCCACGGCTTATATCTTAATATTTCTTAAACTTTTAACCTATATAAGGTTCTAGTCTTAAAGCTCATATCATACTTGGACTTGAATATATGTAATTGTCTATGAACAAATTATTTAATAAGGGATGAACCCAAAACTAGCTCATATACTCCTCTAATATAACTTAGAAGTTGGGTAATCATCTTCCATTATGGTACCCTTCACTCCTCCTACCTTAATTCCATGCCTAAACATCAATAAAAGTGACTTTGAGGGGAGGTGAAATCGGCGGCCGATTTGCATAAATCGGGCCCCGATTTTTGTCGTAAGTTACATGGAAAATGAGTCTTGAAATCGGTGGCCGAACCATCCAAATCGGTGGCCGATTTGACATTTGCAGGGGTTCAATTTCCTGCTTCCTAGGCCATTCCAAACACTCCCAATCATCAAAACAGCTTATGGCATAAATTCTTAAGACATATTGATAGATAATATCATAGCTTAACATGGAATTAGTAAACAATTGGATTTAGGGCACAAATCCTAAAATCTAACTCAACTTATAAAATTCTACTGGCTTACACAAAACGGGTTCTAAAACCCTGTGGAGCTCACCTTAATCCACAAATTGGTGCTGGCTAAACTCTGATTCCAAAAGCTTTAGCTTCCAATCCACTCTACTCTTGGTTCTCTTTGTTTTTCTCCACTTAACTTTCTCTTGTTCTATCTTCCTACACAAGCTTGCCTTGCAAAGTTCTCACTTGAGTTGGGATGAAGTCTGGTTGAAGGATGAGGGATGAGATGGGGCGTGTGGCTTGGAGGAGAAGGGGAAGAAATGTGTTGGTTTGGAATGAGAAATGGAAAGAAGAAAAAGATTGTGAAAAATATCTAGTTTTCCCATTTAAAACTAATCTTCCTTTTGCTAAAAATTACCATTGTGCCATTACTCATTCTATCAATTGGTCATGCTTCTTAATCACATATAATACTGTTAACTGATACTTAAAAGCGGGATGTTACATGGTATAGGGTGTTGCTAGCTCGTGATGGTGAGGTGAATGGGAGGTTGGAGGTAGGGGGCCGGAGTGGTTCTTCTTGGTGGCGTGAGATAGCGAAAATATGTGATGGCGCATGCGGGGTCGGAGGTAGATGGTTTGATGAGTGTGTGCCTCGGTCGGTTAGGAGTGGGTCTCTTACGTTTTTCTGGACTGATCCATGGTTAGGCGGGATTCCGTTGTGTGTGAGGTTCAGACGGCTTTTCGACTTGGCTGTTAATAAGTCGATTTCGGTGGCGGAGATGTGTGGTTTAGGGTGGGGGGCCGGTGGGGAAGCCTGGCAGTGGCGTCGTCGGTTGTGGGCGTGGGAGGAGGAGTTAGTAGAGGAGTGTAGGATTTTACTGCTTGACATTTCTTTGCAGAATAATGGTACAAATCTTTGGAAATGGAGGCTTGATAATAGCGGCGATTATTCGGTTCGGGGAGTGTATCAGAAGCTCACGAATCAGGAGTTCCCTCTTGTTGATACTTTTTCGGATTATATTTGGCACAAACAGGTTCCTTTGAAGGTCTCTCTTTTGGCTTGGCGCCTGCTTCAGAATCGATTGCCAACAAAAGATAACTTGGTCGCGCGCATAATTATTTCTCTTGAAAATCAGTTGTATGTGACAGGTTGTGGCGACAATGAATCTGCTCAACATTTATTTTTTTGTGTCCCTGTTTAGCTTCTCTGTGGAGTTTTGTTCGGGGTTGGTTAGGTATTTCCTCGGCTGATTTGCATCATGTTCAAGATCACATTTCTCAGTTCATTTCTTTAGCAAGTGGTTCACGTACTCGGCGCTCTTTTATGGAGCTTGTTTGGTTATGTTGCGTGTGTGTTTTGTGGAATGAAAGAAACAATAGAATTTTCAATAATCATAGTGCACTATTCACCAATTGCTAGATAAAGTAAAATTACATACCTTTTGGTGGGTGAAAGCTAGTAATTTTAATGTTCGTTTAAATTCTCATTTTTGGTGGTCGAGCCCTTTTGTTTCTATGGGCATCGACTAGGTTGTTGTTTTGGTTTCGTTTAGTTTGGACTTGTACAATTGTGTCATACCCCAATTTTTGACCTAAGATTCTTTTTTCACTTGTCTTTTTGGTTCGGAATTTTGTTCGTCGTTTCAGGAAAAATTTCGACAGGGAGGTATTTTAAAATACCTCATTTTTTATTCCGAGGGAAACTGTTTTTGTTTTTGTTGTTTTAGTTTCTTTTTATTTATTTATTTACTTGTTTTTAGCATTATCATTTTCTTTTTACCCTTTTATTTTATTTTATTTTATTTTATGTTGTTACCTTTTTTATTTTGATCTTTTTTATTATTTTTCGGATTTATTTTTATTATTTTAGTTGACTTGTGTTTTATGGTCTTTAATGGCCATTTTAATGGTGAAGGTTTGGTTGACTGATCTTGTTCATGGTCCATCAATGCCTTTCATTGCCATTTACACATAATTAAAAGAGGCAGCATACACATCATAAAAAGGAACACGCACAGGATCAGAAAGGGGGCCGAATTCAACTGATCAGAAAGCCAACACAAGAATCCATTAGAAAAACAATCAGCAAAAAAACTCATCAGTAACACGCACAAAAAAAAACATAATCAAATCCAATAACCACTTCCTCCCTGTCATACCCCAATTTTTGACCTAAAATTCTTTTTTACTCGTCTTTTTAGCTCGGAATTTTTCGTCGTCTCAGATGAAATTTCGACAGGGAGGTATTTTAAAATACCTCATTTTTTTTAATTTCGTCCGGGTCCGTCTTTTTGTTTTTATTATTATTTTTATTTTTGTTTTAAATGTTTTTATTATTATTTTATTTAGTGCTATTATTACTTTTATTTTATTTTTTTAGTTACCTTTTTAAAATTTTTTTTTTTTACAGTTTGACCTTTTGTGGAAAAGACTTTTTGTTCATAAATTAATGTGTTTTAATTTGCCATTTATTTGTCCATTAATTTATCCATTATTGAGTATTATGGCCACTTATTTTGTCAACTTGTGTTTTACTGACCTTAGTGGTAACAATTAGCATTTTAAAAGGGGCAATTTCAGTCAAGCAAAGGGGGGAACACGGAGAAAATAACACAATCCATCAGAAACCAAAATTCCAATTCAATCAAGCCACCAAAAAATCAACACAGCCACTTAACAACCCAAACAGCTCCACACACACTCAAACACACTACCACCACAACCCAACTCAACCTCCCACAACCAGCAACCACACAAACTCACGCACACTCTTCTCCCCTCCACACAGCCGTACGGCCACAATCCTACAACCACCATAACCAACAAAACCACGCCCACTCCTCCTAAACCACACTAACATCACATTCGGCCACCTCCCTCACCCACTCACCAACACAACACACGGCCTCCTCACCCACTCACCAACACAACACACGGCCTCCTCACACATCCTACACAACCCACGACCTCCTTAAAAACTCCCACCACCACATAACCGAACCAAAACACAAATACCCAAGCCCATCCCAAACCGAATCCACCATTCATCCACGGCCAAGCTTCACGTTTTCCCCAAAACCGAAAACCAACCAATATAAAATCAGGTCCGAATCCAAAGAAAGAGAGGTGAAAGTTTTTTTCTTTTTTTTAGATCTAGTTTTTTTGATTTTGTGGTAAAAAAAGAAAAGAAAGAATCGCATAAGAAACTAGAGGGGGATCAGAGAGGAGTGAAGAGATGAAGGGGATAAGAAAGAGAAAGAAGATTGAAAAAATGAAAAAAAAACCAGCCCTTTGGCTATTTTATGTAAATCCTGAACCGGTTCGGTTCACTTGAACCGAACCGGTCTGATTTTCTTTCTTTTCTCCCTCAGCCAAAACAGACCCAGCAACCCAGGCCTGGCTAGTTCGGCCCAGTTTCTTTTTTTCCTCTTTCTCTACTCATTCGCTATCCACACCCCCATTTTTCCTCCCTGCACCTTTTTTTTTTCTTCCTTTTATTTCTTTTCTTCTTTGATTTTCATTTCTTTTTTTGCATTTAGTTTTAGTCTTTATTTATTTGACATGCATTTTATTGCTTTTATTTTTTAGCACATCATGCATTTTTATATTTATTTATTTTCCTTTTATTTTCATTTTAGTTTTTATTCTAGCATATTTATTGTCATGCATTTGCAATTCCCTTTATTTATTGTTTTGTCATTTCTTTTTTATTTTGATTAGAATGTATTTAGGAACAAATGTAAATCATAAATGAGAATATGCACCGACACTCGCACTTTATTTATTTTTGCTTTACGTCCTTTTTATTATTTATTTCGCTTTATAAAAAAAAATACAAAAATATTAGGTTAGTTTTCAAAAGGGTTTCGTGGTGATCCAACGTCACCACGAAATTTTCTCGCGTTTAGTTTTTTAGTCTTAGTTCATATTAAAAAAAACAACAAAAACATTCAAATAACAAAAAATCACAAAAAAATCTTTTCTTAATAAACCTTGATTTTCAATCAAGTGTCCGTTTTTTTCTCTTTTATTTTCTTTAAAAAATCATTAATCCACTTTAATTACACTTTAACCATTTTCAAAATTAAAAAACACAAACCAATCCCATTTTGCCACTTGGCTTTTATCTTTAAAACCTTTTTTTAAACTAATAAAAAACACAAAACAAATCAACCGTCATTTTTTACCCCGAACTACGAGGTTTTGATCCCTCACGGGTACGTAGGCAGAGGACCTTGTCCTTCCAAATCATAAAAAATAAAAAAAAACCTTTTCTTTTTCCTCACTACTTTAATTCATTCTTTTCTTTTAAAAAAAAAAAATAAGCAAGTTATAGCCAAAATAAATAAATAAAATCAAGAGGTTCTCGTAGAGTACTACGAACGTTTAGGGTGCTAACACCTTCCCTAAACGTAACTAACCCCCGAACCCTAATCTTTTAAAATGTGGTAATTTAGAACTTTTTTCCACCTTTCTTTTAAAAAATTAAAAGTTCAGTCGTGAATTAAAATTAGTGAGTCAATGCTAGTCAATAGCTTGATCCCCGAAAATCACCACGACAGAAATGGCGACTCCGCTGGGGATATCCCTAAGAGGGTTGAGCCTAACTTGATTTTATTTAATTATTTTTGTGCTATAACTTGCTTAAAACAAAAAATGTGTAAATATGTGCCTATGTGTTTTTTCCTTTTACGTGAGTGGTGAGATAAGTCCTACACCCGGGCTTGAGAGAAACATAAGATAGGATGGTGGTATAATCAAAGTGTCATACCAGGAGTAGTCTTGGGTGTTGGTACATGTGATATAACCCCACTCAATGGAGGTCTCTTAAAGGTAATACCATGTTGACATGAGTAGTCGTGTTTGACATTGTTATTTTTAAGTGGCCTATGAAGTTGAGGACCTTTAGAGTTACCTTTAACCCATCTTGGCCTTTTAGGACGTAGTGCGGTGGCTAATCAAGAGTAGTCTTGAATTGGTTGATACGCGATACTACACTCAAACGAGACTTTCCTACGAACGTCGTTGGACCGGGAGTAGTCCCGTAATCCGACAATATTCGAAAGTGGTCGATGACTTTGGGAACTTGGTAGAACCCGTGATACAGGTACAAATGAAACCATAGTCCTTACCAAATGGCGTGTTTACCCTTGACTCCAACATTTTGGACTTAACCTCACCATGTTTTCTCCGCTTCTTTAGCATAACCATGCATGCATGCATCCATGCATAAACTCATTTTTTTTTCCATCCAATTACCGAAGGACTTAAACAAGTTTTTTTAAACATCATAGAGGAGCACTAGGAAGTACACCTTCAAGAGCTCTGATTTGTTGAATTTAAGGAAGCTAGGAGTCTTCAGACCTTTTTTTAAAAAAGAAAAAATCTAGCTTCCATTAAAGGACTTTTGAATTGGTCCCTTGGCTTAGTTTCTAAAAAAGAACTATTTTGTAATACCTTGATGCTCAAATGAAATATCCAAACCATGATGTTTACAATCACTTCAACAAAGTCCTTCGATAACGAATCTTTCTTCTTTTTGCATAAACATAATCATGCATCATAGTTTCTCAAAGCCGAGTCTCACGTCTTGTTTTTCCGAAGGTCTATCTGCCTAGTCCAAGAAAGTGGCCCGACGTCCTCGGCAGAAACCAACTTACACATACAACACTAGAGCACATCGAAGAGAAAGAATGGACCATTTGGAGCAAGAAAACCAGGTACTTCGGGAGGAAATGACATCCATGCGGACCAAGATCGAAGAATTGACAGAGTTGGTAAAACTGCTGGCAGCCGCACAAGTTCATCCACCGTCTCCTTCCTCTAGCCATCTAGCTCAGTTGATAACTACTACTACTCCGGCTCCGACAGCGCACACCAGTGCTCCACAATACACTATGCCCGACGGATATCCCTGGGGCATGCCTTTTAGCTCCGGTGAAGGATTCATCCCTATTCCTGTTGCAACTTCTGCTCCTCAACCCGGTGTTATTTTTCCTCAGGCTACTATGGCTTTTTCGGCTCCAGTGATTCATACGACCCAATACGACAATGAACCTATCTTTCACACAGAAAGTGTTGGGGCTCAGGATCGGATGGATGACTTCCAAGAAAAGTTTGACAAGATGCAACGGGAAATCAAGGCCCTCCGCGGGAAGGATCTGTTTGGGAAAAATGCCCACGACCTCTGTTTGGTGCCAAATGTCAAGATCCCGCCCAAGTTTAAGGTCCCTGAATTTGAGAAGTACAAGGGGAACACTTGTCCTCAAAGCCACCTGATAATGTATGCCAGGAAGATGTCTACCCAGACGGATAATCATCAACTACTCATCCATTACTTCCAGGACAGTCTGACTGGCGCCGCTTTAAAATGGTACATGAGTTTGGACAGCACCAGGATCCGAACTTTCAATGACTTGGGAGAAGCCTTCATCCGCCAGTACAAGTACAACCTGGACATGGCCCCAGACAGAGACCAACTCCGGGCCATGGCTCAAAAGGATAAGGAGACTTTCAAAGAGTATGCCCAAAGATGGAGGGAGATTGCTGCTCAGATTAACCCACCACTAGAGGAGAAAGAAATGACCAAGATTTTCCTAAATACTCTTGGTTCATTCTATTACGAGCGGATGATTGCAAGTGCACCTAGTGATTTCACTGAAATGGTTAATATGGGAATGCGTCTGGAGGAAGGAGTCCGAGAGGGACGTTTAGTTATGGAAAGTGCTTTTGCTGCCAGCAGTACAAAGAAGTTTGGGAATGGCTTCTCAGGAAAGAGAGAGCAACGGGTAAGTATGGTGGCTCATGGGCAGCCTCAGCAACAGTATCAACAACAGTCTCGACAACAGGCTCCCCAACAGTTTACCCAACAGAATCGGGTCCAGTTGATATCGCAGTTTGATCCAATTCCCATGACGTATGCAGAGTTGCTTCCGGCTTTGCTTGATAAAAAGTTAGTTCAGACTAAGGCACCCCCTCGGGTACCTGAAAGGTTGCCACGTTGGTATAGACCTAATCTCTCTTGTGCTTTCCACCAAGGGCACCCGGTCACGACATTGAGCATTGTTTCCCCTTGAAAGCTGAAGTCCAAAAGTTGGTCCAGGCTGGTGTCCTGTCCTTCAAAGATTTGAACCCCAATGTGCAAGCTAATCCACTACCGGATCATGGGACTGCATCTATTAATATGGTGCAAGTTTGTTCAGAGGCTTACCCAGTTGAAAACAACCTGGAGGAGGTGGCAGCTAGCTTTGGGACACATGGCAGAGTTCGCCGCAATTGGGTCGCTGTTGACGTCCCTTCCACTATTCATTGTTCTAAATAACATTTTGTTGTTTTTGCTTTTCGTTTTAAAAAAAATAATATATAAATCCTTTCGTTCCGCCCGATACGAAAGTGAACTTTTGTAGGGCTTTTTGCTTCATGTATTTCCATCATAAAATAAACAAGTCGTTTTGTCCTCGACTCTATCTTTTTATTCTTTGTTTTTTCTGGAAAATGGTAAACACAAAAAACCAAAAAATATTTTATGTTATCAATTTCAAAAGGTCTGCATTTTTCACTCATTTTCTAAAATCAATCATCAATCATATGCAGACTAAGCATCAATAAACCCGTTGAACACTGTAACCCTATGCTCTTTCCCGACTTTGAATTCCCTGTTTATGAAGCTGAAGAGGAGAAGGGTGAACAAATTCCCGAAAAGATCTCTATGTTACTAGAATATAAAAGACCATCATTCATCCTCATGAAGAAGCACTCGAAATGATTAACTTGGGTTCCGAAGAACTGCCATTACAGTATTCCTGGTCAAATCCCAGATGAATGGTGCCATCGAGGCTGCAAAAAACAAAAGCAAAAAAAAGAACAAAAAGAAAGAAAATACATCGAAAAGATGGTGCAGAAGATGGTAACCACTTACAAGGACTTGCATGGGATGTTATCGTATGCTTTACCTGGATATCGTACTTCAGTGTGTACCTCAACAGGGGCAACCCCCTCTTCTTTAGTGTATGGCATAGAAGCAGTACTCCCTGTGGAGATTGAGATTCCATCAATGAGAGTTTTAATGGAACCCAAGTTATCAGAGGCTGAATGATGTCAAAACAAATATGATCAGTTCAAACTTGATTGAAGGGAAACGCATGAATGCTTGGTGTCACGGGCAGTTCCCGTGTGTTCCAAGAAGGAGGTCTTGTGCTCAAAAAGATTTTATCATTTCAACCGGACTCCAGGGGCAAATGGACGCCTAATTATGAAGGTCCATATGTCGTCAAGAGAGCTCTCTCCGGTGGTGCAATGACTCTTACGACTATGGATGGTGACGAGCTTCCCCGTCCTGTGAATGCCGATGCAGTCAAGAAATACTTTGTCTAAAAAATAAAAGAACAGCTCGATAAGTCGAAAACCCGAAAGGGAGGCTTAGGCAAAAATGAGCGTCTCGGTGGACTGAAAACCCGAAAGGGCGGTCCAGGCAAAAATTAGAGACATGAAACAGAAAATAATCATCCTGATAGATCGAAAACCCGAAAGGGCGGTCTATGCGAAAATTAAGGATCAAAAGACAAAGTAACTGTATCAAGTTGGCCATGACTCACTTGGGGCACATTAGCGGTCAAAGAGACTCTGAATCTGAAGCATCTAAACGGTGGAATTCAAAGTTGTTAGGGAGAATAGCGGTTATTGTGTTCAATGTACCTTCCCCTTATATTTACCATTTTCCAAACTTTGTGAGATCCGTGGAGCCACGCCATTGGCGGGCCACCACTCTGTTAAAATGAATTTGAGCCTGTGCCTTTTATTTGGAACCCCCATTTATTCTGTTTATAAAACTCCTTCTATTTTTGATGGTAGTATTTGAAGCAAAACTTTTTTCAAAATCATAAATCTTTTTATTTTTGGAAAGCATAAACAACAAACACATTCTCTCTGGATTCATGAATAAGTGAAGTGTACGTCAACAGTTATCCTGAGAACGGACAAACTCTGCAGTTTGAACATGGTCATTGCTAAAAAAAAAAAAAGAGAAAGAAAAAGAAAAAGAAAAGAGCTCGGTAAGTCGAAAACCCGAAAGGGCGGCTTAGGCAAAAATGAGCGTCCCGGTGGATCGAAAACCTGAAAAGGCGGTCCAGGCAAAAATTAGGGGCATACAAAAAGAATATATTCCCGGTGGACCGAAAACCCGAAAGGGCGGTCCACGCAAAAGTTAGGGACTCAAAAAAAAAAAACACAAAAAAAAGCATGACCACGGAAACGCCTGTTCTTCTGCCAGGTCTATGGATTAACACGTCTCCCCCAGGAAGTGTTTGCTCCCCACCGGTTGTTGCATACATCGGGCTTTACCCCGTCAATGTCTTGATATGCCCCCAATGGCATCGTCCCCAATGAAGATTGCTGAGTGTTTGTACTGCGTCGTCGGTCCACTTTCCATCTTACCTGTCCAGTCTTGTCTCATCAAGTCCATCAGTTATACTATCCCACAAGTCAATCCTCCATACAGTCATACAAGTCGTATTGTCTTACATACATTCATACATTCATGCATATACACATTCATGCATACACAACATACACATAACATCATTCAATACATGGTTGCATTAACCACCCTGAGTCTTGCTTTTCACATCAATCAATCATGAACAATTTTTAACTCTCTTTGTCCCCAAGTGTCATCCCCAGTATGTCTGGTCCAGAGATGTCACCCTCTTTATGCCAAGCGGCAGTTCTTTAACGAACAGCTTGTGCGTACTTTTATTCCTTGTCGTCAATGGCAGTTCGGCAACAACCCGAACAGTTGGCATCTATCTTTTATTCCTTGTCGTCAATGGCAGTTCGGCAACAACCCGAACAGTTGGCATTTATCCTTTATTCCTTGTCGTCAATGGCAGTTCGGCAACAACCCGAACAATTGGCATCTATCCTTTATTCCTTGTCGTCAATGGCAGTTCGGCAACAACCCGAACAGTTGGCATCTATCTTTTATTCCTTGTCGTCAATGGCAGTTCGGCAACAACCCGAACAGTTGGCATCTATCCTTTATTCCTTGTCGTCAATGGCAGTTCGGCAACAACCCGAACAGTTGGCATCTATCTTTTATTCCTTGTCGTCAATGGCAGTTCGGCAACAACCCAAACAGTTGGCATTTATCCTTTATTCCTTGTCGTCAGTGGCAGTTCTTTAACGAGTAGCTTGTGCATTTTCCTATCCAGTCTTTTGTCGTCAGTTGGCCAGTTCGGCTACGTCCCGAGCAACTGACATTTATCTCTTACCTTCCTTAAGCTACCCTCACAATGGTAGTAGGTAAAATATGTCATCTGTCTGTATTAAGCCATCCATACAACGATAGTAGACGGTGTCTCCTTTTATATTACCTCTTTTAAGCTATCAATACACGATAGTAGGTAATACATGTCACCTCCTTTAAGCTATCCATACAACGATAGTAGACGGTGTCTCTTTTTATATTACCTCTTTTAAGCTATCAATACACGATAGTAGGTAATACATGTCACCTCCTTTAAGCTATCCATACAACGATAGTAGACGGTGTCTCTTTTTATATTACCTCTTTTAAGCTATCAATACACGATAGTAGGTAATACATGTCATCTGTCTTCCTTAAGCTATCCATACAACGATAGTAGACGGTGTCTCCTTTTATATTACCTCTTTTAAGCTATCAATACACGATAGTAGGTAATACATGTCATCTGTCTTCCTTAAGCTATCCATACAACGATAGTAGACGGTGTCTCTTTTTATATTACCTCTTTTAAGCTATCAATACACGATAGTAGGTAATACATGTCATCTGTCTTCCTTAAGCTATCCATACAACGATAGTAGACGGTGTCTCTTTTTATATTACCTCTTTTAAGCTATCAATACACGATAGTAGGTAATACATGTCATCTGTCTTCCTTAAGCTATCCATACAACGATAGTAGACGGTGTCTCTTTTTATATTACCTCTTTTAAGCTATCAATACACGATAGTAGGTAATACATGTCATCTGTCTTCCTTAAGCTATCCATACAACGATAGTAGACGGTGTCTCTTTTTATATTACCTCTTTTAAGCTATCAATACACGATAGTAGGTAATACATGTCATCTGTCTTCCTTAAGCTATCCATACAACGATAGTAGACGGTGTCTCCTTTTATATTACCTCTTTTTAAGCTATCAATATACGATAGTAGGTAATACATATCATATGTCTTCTTTAAGCTGTCATCTTTGTTGATAGTAGACAACTCCTTCCCCAGTGAAACTATGTTATCCCCCAGTGGAGTCGGATCCCTTGCTTTAACAAACTCGGGTATCCTTTGGTTTTGTTTTACCCCCAGTCGGGTCAGCTTCGCCGTCTTGCATTTGCATTTGCATCACGAGCTCCTCACTTTTTTTTCTTTTTAGGTCCAAAATTGGCGTACTCTGTATTTAAGTCCCTTCGACCCGTCGAATCCGAGATTTTCTCTTCAGATCTCCGGACGAAGAGACTTAAATAGGGGCATCTGTCATACCCCAATTTTTGACCTAAAATTCTTTTTTACTCGTCTTTTTAGCTCGGAATTTTTCGTCGTCTCAGACGAAATTTCGACAGGGAGGTATTTTAAAATACCTCATTTTTTTTAATTTCGTCCGGGTCCGTCTTTTTGTTTTTATTATTATTTTTATTTTTGTTTTAAATGTTTTTATTATTATTTTATTTAGTGCTATTATTACTTTTATTTTATTTTTTTAGTTACCTTTTTAAATTTTTTTTTTTTACAGTTTGACCTTTTGTGGAAAAGACTTTTTGTTCATAAATTAATGTGTTTTAATTTGCCATTTATTTGTCCATTAATTTATCCATTATTGAGTATTATGGCCACTTATTTTGTCAACTTGTGTTTTACTGACCTTAGTGGTAACAATTAGCATTTTAAAAGGGGCAATTTCAGTCAAGCAAAGGGGGGAACACGGAGAAAATAACACAATCCATCAGAAACCAAAATTCCAATTCAATCAAGCCACCAAAAAATCAACACAGCCACTTAACAACCCAAACAGCTCCACACACACTCAAACACACTACCACCACAACCCAACTCAACCTCCCACAACCAGCAACCACACAAACTCACGCACACTCTTCTCCCCTCCACACAGCCGTACGGCCACAATCCTACAACCACCATAACCAACAAAACCACGCCCACTCCTCCTAAACCACACTAACATCACATTCGGCCACCTCCCTCACCCACTCACCAACACAACACACGGCCTCCTCACCCACTCACCAACACAACACACGGCCTCCTCACACATCCTACACAACCCACGACCTCCTTAAAAACTCCCACCACCACATAACCGAACCAAAACACAAATACCCAAGCCCATCCCAAACCGAATCCACCATTCATCCACGGCCAAGCTTCACGTTTTCCCCAAAACCGAAAACCAACCAATATAAAATCAGGTCCGAATCCAAAGAAAGAGAGGTGAAAGTTTTTTTTCTTTTTTTTAGATCTAGTTTTTTGATTTTGTGGTAAAAAAAGAAAAGAAAGAATCGCATAAGAAACTAGAGGGGGATCAGAGAGGAGTGAAGAGATGAAGGGGATAAGAAAGAGAAAGAAGATTGAAAAAATGAAAAAAAAACCAGCCCTTTGGCTATTTTATGTAAATCCTGAACCGGTTCGGTTCACTTGAACCGAACCGGTCTGATTTTCTTTCTTTTCTCCCTCAGCCAAAACAGACCCAGCAACCCAGGCCTGGCTAGTTCGGCCCAGTTTCTTTTTTTCCTCTTTCTCTACTCATTCGCTATCCACACCCCCATTTTTCCTCCCTGCACCTTTTTTTTTTCTTCCTTTTATTTCTTTTCTTCTTTGATTTTCATTTCTTTTTTTGCATTTAGTTTTAGTCTTTATTTATTTGACATGCATTTTATTGCTTTTATTTTTTAGCACATCATGCATTTTTATATTTATTTATTTTCCTTTTATTTTCATTTTAGTTTTTATTCTAGCATATTTATTGTCATGCATTTGCAATTCCCTTTATTTATTGTTTTGTCATTTCTTTTTTATTTTGATTAGAATGTATTTAGGAACAAATGTAAATCATAAATGAGAATATGCACCGACACTCGCACTTTATTTATTTTTGCTTTACGTCCTTTTTATTATTTATTTCGCTTTATAAAAAAAAATACAAAAATATTAGGTTAGTTTTCAAAAGGGTTTCGTGGTGATCCAACGTCACCACGAAATTTTCTCGCGTTTAGTTTTTTAGTCTTAGTTCATATTAAAAAAAACAACAAAAACATTCAAATAACAAAAAATCACAAAAAAATCTTTTCTTAATAAACCTTGATTTTCAATCAAGTGTCCGTTTTTTTCTCTTTTATTTTCTTTAAAAAATCATTAATCCACTTTAATTACACTTTAACCATTTTCAAAATTAAAAAACACAAACCAATCCCATTTTGCCACTTGGCTTTTATCTTTAAAACCTTTTTTTAAACTAATAAAAAACACAAAACAAATCAACCGTCATTTTTTACCCCGAACAACGAGGTTTTGATCCCTCACGGGTACGTAGGCAAAGGACCTTGTCCTTCCAAATCATAAAAAATAAAAAAAAACTTTTCTTTTTCCTCACTACTTTAATTCATTCTTTTCTTTTTAAAAAAAAAATAAGCAAGTTATAGCCAAAATAAATAAATAAAATCAAGAGGTTCTCGTAGAGTACTACGAACGTTTAGGGTGCTAACACCTTCCCTAAACGTAACTAACCCCCGAACCCTAATCTTTTAAAATGTGGTAATTTAGAACTTTTTTCCACCTTTCTTTTAAAAAATTAAAAGTTCAGTCGTGAATTAAAATTAGTGAGTCAATGCTAGTCAATAGCTTGATCTCCGAAAATCACCACGACACTCCCTAAACCGCAAACAACAACCCTTCTCCTCCTCCACTCTCGGCCTCACCTCTCACCCCACACATCCCCACGCCACCACCCACAAGCCACACACACGGCTACCCACCACCCACAAGCCACATACACGGCCACTTCCTCTCAAACCCAGCCACCTACCCACGGCACACCACAAAACGCACCACTAACCCACAAACATCAACAAATTCGGACACAAAACGTATCACAGCCGAAACCAAAAGGTAGTTTTTGTTTGAAATAGAAACTTAGATCTAGCTTTTAAGAGAAAGATTTCAGCAAATCTAAGTTGTTTTTCGTTAATAAGAAGGAAAAGGAGTTTAAAAAAACGCAAAACTTTTTCTAAACGGAGCAAAAACTGCTCCGGCGCGGTGGCGCCGCCGGCCAACCACCGCGCCGGAAAGTTTTCCGGTGGCAGTAAGCTAGAGGAGGGGAGAACGTTTTTTGTAAGAGAAAGAATTAGAGAGAGAAGAGGAAGAAGAGAATGAGAAAAAAAACAGGAAAAACAATTCTTATACTGACCCAAAAGCCAGGGCCCAACGCGGCCCAGAGCTGTTTTTTCCTGCCTTCTTCTTTCTTTTACTGCCTGCACCCCCCGTTATGCTTCAGCACCCCCTTCCTCCTTTTATTTGTTTTCTCTTTGTTTTTTTTTTCTTGCATTTATTTTTATTTTAGTCCTTCTATTCTCATGCATTTTATTTTATTACCTTTATTTTTAGCACATCATGCATTTTTATTTTTATTTTTATTTTCCTTTTATTTCATGCATTTTCATTTTAGTCCTATTATTAGCATATTCATTTTAATGCCCTTGCAATTTCGTTTTTTTTTCTTGCTTATCTTCTTGTCATTTTTATTTTTATTCTATTAGAATGTATTTAGGACCAATGTAAATATAAATGAGAATTTGCACTGACACTCACTTTATTTATTCTACTTTACGTCTTTTATTTCTTTTTTTATTTATCTTGCTTTACAAAAGAAAAAATACAAAAATATCAGGTTAGTTTAATTTCAAAAGGGTTTCTTGGTGATCCAACGTCACCACGGAAATCCCTCGTTTTTTTAACTTTTAGTTACGTTTTAGTCTTGGTTCATTATTACCAAAAAACAAAAACATGCAAATAATCAAAAATCACAAAAATCTTTTCTTAAATAAACCTTGATTTTCAATCAAGTGTCCCTTTTTCTTTTTTTATTTTCTTTAAATAACCATTAATCTACCTTAATTACACTTAATCATTTTCAAAATAAAAAACACAAACCCATCTCATTTTGCCGCTCGGCCTTTTTTTTTATCTTTAAAACCTTTTTTTAAAAACTAATAAAAAACACAAAACAAATCAAACGGCATTTTTACCCCGAACTACGAGGTTTTGATCCCTCACGGGTACGTAGGCAAAGGACCTTGTCCTTCCAAATCATAAAAAATACAAAAAAAACATTTTATTTTTTCTCACTATTCTAATTCATTCTTTTCTTTTTAAAAAAAATAAGCAAGTTATAGCCAAAATAAATAAATAAAATCAAGAGGTTCTCGTAGAGTACTACGAACGTTTAGGGTGCTAACACCTTCCCTAAACGTAACTAACCCCCGAACCCTAATCTTTTAAAAATGTGGTAATTTAGAACTTTTTTCCACTTTTCATTTAAAAAATTAAAAGTTCAGTCGTGAAATAAAATTAGTGAGTCAACGCTAATCAATAGCTTGATCTCCGAAAATCACCGCGACAGAAATGGCGACTTCATTGGGGATTCCCTAAGAGGGTTGAGCCTAACTTGGATTTATTTAATTATTTTGTGCTATAACTTGCTTAAAATAAAAATAAAAAGTGTAAATATGTGCATATGTGTTTTTTTCCTTTTACGTGAGTGGTGAGATAAGTCCTACACCCGGACTTGAGGGAAACATAAGATAGGATGGTGGTATAATCAAAGTGTCTTTTCGAGAGTGAGTTTCGGATGTGGCACATGTGATAACCCCACTCAATGGAGGAATCTTGGAAGTATCACTATGTTGACATGAGTAGTCGTGTTTGGCATTGTTATTTTCAAGTGACCGACGAAGTTGAGGACCTTTAGTTACCTTTAACCCATCTTGGCCTTTTAGGACGTAGTGCGGTGGCGAATCAAGAGTAGTCTTGAATTGGTTGATACGCGATACTACACTCAAACGAGACTTTCCTACGAACGTCGTTGGACCGGGAGTCAGTCCCGTAATCCGACAATATTCGGTAGTGGTCAATGACTTTGGGAACTTGGTAGAACCCGTGATACAGGTACATATGAAACCATAGTCCTTACCAAATGGCGTGTTTACCCTTGACTCCTACCTTATGGACTTAACCTCACCATGTTTTCTCCGTTTCTTTAACATAATCATGCATCCACGCATCCATGCATAAACTCTTTTTTCATCTAATTTATCGAAGGACTAAAACAAAGTTTTTTCGTAAACATCGTAGATATGGACATTCCAAAAAGAAGCACTAAGAAGTACCTTTTCAAAAAAACAGATTTGTCAAAATTAAGGGAGCTAGGGTCTTTGGTAAGCGATCCAATGGATTTTCGAGCTCATCATGGAAAGCTACTTAATATCCTTAGAGTAGATGTCGAGGAAGGATGTCTGGAAACCTTGGTCCAATTCTATGATCCTCTTTATCATTGCTTCACGTTTCCCGACTACCAGCTCGTCCCTACACTTGAGGAATATTCATACCTAGTTGGTTTACCCGTACCTGACAAGATACCATTCCACGGTCTTGAACCTGTACCTAGACCCTCTGATATTGCAGATGCCCTTCACCTCGAAACTTCCCTTATCCAAGCAAACCTCACCTTTAAAGGAGGCCTCCAAGGTCTTCCCACCCATTTCCTCTACCAACAAGCCTTCACCTTCGCCGAGGTAGCCAGTACTTTTGCTTTCCATTCCACCCTAGCCCTACTCGTATATGGCCTCGTATTTTTCCCAAATATCGACAACTTCGTTGACATTAATGCCATCAAAATCTTCCTCACCAAAAACCTCGTACCCACACTACTCGCCGATACCTACCACTCCATCCATGACCGTACTCAGGCTAGTCGTGGAACCATCTCTTGTTGTGCACCCCTACTCTATCAATGGTTTACCTTCCACTTACCCTCAATCCCGTGCCTTCAAGACCAATGTTGACAAACTTTCTTGGCCTCACCGAATCATGACTCTCGACCCCTCAGACATTGTTTGGTACCAGGCAGCTAGTGACGTTGGAGAGATTATTGTGAGTTGTGGTGAATACCCCAACGTGCCTCTTCTTGGTATGCGTGGTGGAATTAGCTACAACCCACTTCTTGCCCGACGACAATTTGGTTACCCAATGAAAACTAAACCAAACAACCTTGCCTTAGCTAGTGAGTTCTATCTTAACCATGAAGATCACTCAAACAGAAG